>MASP02000145.1:0-74125 GCA_001693025.2 Colletotrichum lindemuthianum | reverse complement strand
ATCCTACTCGAGGTGGTTAATTTGGCGAAGCGCTAACATTTGTAATCCCTACTGAGGTATACCTTAACGAAGGGCCCCTGGTAGCGTCCTCGGGAGCTTGGGTAATTCTACAGTGCTCGTTAGCAGCTCCCAAATCCTGACAGTCGCAAAAGATGTCAAAAAAACGCATGCTTAGTCGATATCTACACGAGAAATCTAGAAGCCCAAGATCTGAAGTAAGATCCAACGTTCCTCGCCCAAGGCAACCTAAGCTTACGTGAGTTTCGTTCCTGCAGCTAATCCAGATGTTGATCGCCAGGACGCCACCAGGGAGCTTGAGCCTGTCGCGGTTCATTGCCGGGGAGCTCCAGTGGACACTGATGCCCCACAGTGGGGTTACACAGAGACAGCAGGGTAGAAAACCAAAACTTCAAATCAAGCCATCAACCAAACCATCACATCAACATTCGCCCCTATCAGAGCGTTGCGATTCTGGAAAGGACAAGCCGACGCACTCCCGTGGAATAGGGGCTTAGCTAATTAGTTATACCTGCTTTTCGGTTGTATGCTTCTGCTCAGGAGCACTTGCTGGAACGACGAACAGAAGCAAAGCATGACGCGATTGTGCCGGTGATTACGACTGCGGCAAGAACCTGCTCTGTGTTCTTTCTCTCCCAGCAACAACGCCAACGAAGTTACCTAATCTGACACATATCCTGGCGGGGCGTGTGTGCAAATCAATATATTCATAACATTCTTACTCTTCATGATCCGAACTACCGCTTAACGACGGAATGAAGGTACTTTGCGTTGCCGAAAAGCCGTCCATATCCAAGGCGGTTGCAGGCCACTTGGCTGGACGCAACCCTGACGTTGTGAGTCTTGGAAAGCGAGATAGATGTCTCTGTTGGAGTCCGCTAACGCGTTTCTAGCACAATACGCGCTCACAGTACATCAAAAACTATGGCTTTGACTTCAACTTTGGACCGCCGTGGAACGACTGTAACGTTACCATGACCGCGGTTCTCGGCCATTTGACCGGCCTGGAGTTCACAGACGGGAACAAAGATTGGTCGTATCCTCCACCAGAGAGTCTCTTCACCGCACCGGTTGTCACTGTGGTGCCGCAGGCGAGTCTCGGCTTCCTCTCGAGAGCTACCAGCTACTAACGCGAAAATCAGGACAAGAAAACGGTGGCAGAGAACATTGAACGCCAGGCCAGATACTGTCAACTGCTCATCATCTGGACGGATTGTGATCGTGAAGGAGAACACATTGGCAAAGAGATTGTCAATGCTGCTAGGAAAGGCAACGCAAGAATCCCGGTCAAGCGAGCTACCTTCAGCAACATCGAAAGAGCGCATGTCGCCCCTGTCCTATTGACCAGCATCTTGCTGACGGATGATAGACATATACTCACTGCTGCAAGACGCCTAAACGACCTGGATCAGAAACAGGTTGATGCTGTAGATGCGAGAATCGAGCTCGACCTCAGGATCGGCTATGCCTTTACGCGTTTTCTTACCCTAAGCCTTCGTCCTCTAGGAGGCCCTCTGCAGGACAGGACAATCAGCTACGGTAAGTCGTCCCCTCCTGGCGACTTGATTACCTGCTGACGGACCAGGCTCGTGTCAATTTCCGACGCTGGGGTTCGTCGTTGATCGATACTTCCGTGTTCAGAATTTCGTCCCTGAGCAGTTCTGGAGCATCAAAGTCACGCAATCTCGAGAAGGCAAAAAAGCCAATTTCAGCTGGTCTCGAAACAGGCTCTTCGACCGCATGGCCGTCATCATTGTTTACGAACGCTGCATCAGAGCCAAGAAGGCGAAGGTCACCAAAGTCCAGGAAAAGCCGACGAGAAAGTGGAAGCCTCTGCCGTTGACCACTGTAGAGCTGCAAAAGGCAGCCACTCGTCTCCTTCGTATGAGCGGTCAACAAGCAATGACAGTAGCCGAGGGACTCTACAACAAGGGCTTTATCAGCTACCCGAGAACCGAGACGGACCGCTTCGACAAAGCAATGAATTTGAAGGCCCTGGTCACGAAACAAACGCCAGATAACCGGTGGGGTCAGTATGCCCAAGACCTCCTCGACGGCAATTTCAGCCAGCCACGCGAGGGGCGACATGACGACAAGGCGCACCCGCCAATTCACCCGGTCACGTATGCCGCGCCGTCGGTGCTCAACCCTGAAGAGAAACAACTATACGAGTATGTCGTGAGAAGGTTCTTGGCGTGCTGCTCGGAAGATGCCAAAGGTATGGCAACTGACGTCGAGATACTTTACGGCGAGGAAACCTTCCACACACGTGGGCTTCATGTGTTGGAGCGCAACTACTTGGACGTCTTTGTCTACGAGAAGTGGAATGACTCGGCGGAACTGCCCAAATTCACCGAGGGCGAGACGTTCGAACCAACCGAGGCCATGATGACAGACGGAAAGACGAGTCCCCCAGGGTACCTGACCGAAGCAGACCTCATCGCACTCATGGATGCCAACGGCATAGGAACAGACGCAACTATGGCCGAACATATCCAAAAGATACAAGACCGAGAGTATGTTCAACTAGCCGATGGAGCCCAGCGGGGCCAGGATGGCGACGATGGCAACGACCAGGATGCTCCTCCCTCGCCGCCAGCTAGAGGTGGTCGAGGCGGGCGCGGCAGTCGCGGCGGACGCGGTGGTAGAGGGGCCCGCGGCGCGTCGTCGTCATCTTCAGGGCGGAGGACTCTCAAGGTGTTCATTCCGACACAGCTTGGGGTGGCACTTATCACAGGGTTCGATCGCATGGAATTCGAAACAAGCCTAGGCAAGCCTTTCCTCCGCAAAGAGATGGAGGACAAGATGAAAGCGATATGCGACGGGCGTATGACCAAGGACGCCGTTTTACGCGAAAGCCTTGGCCAGTACCGTCATGTCTTCCGAGAATCCCAGGAGCGACTCAATGTCCTTAAAGCAGTAAGTTGGGATCCCATTCCTTGCGATGGCACGCGCGCTGACTTTGCTAGGCGTGCCGCGAATACATGTCTCTCCGCGTTTGAACCCAGCATGAGCTTTCGTGATGTTGATAAGGGCTCAGCCCTGGTACGTGCGAGATGTCAAGGCGTTGAGGCGAGGTGGGATAATCCCGAGTGATGTCGTCGTCGTAGCAAGGCCCCATACCAACAAGGACCACGGTGCGAGGTTTCGTTATCAATCGGAGCCACTAAAAGCCCAACGTGGGTGTGACAGCTGGTGCGGTGGAATGTCAAGATCCGGGGACAAGTGCTCTCTGTGGCATCTCTGTGACATGTCAGACTGCTCGTTATGTCGAGAAATTCAGAACGTTGGCGGCTGCATTTGACATCTTCGCACCCGTGGTTGACCGGCTGACCGGGACCATGCGATCAACGGAAGAGGTCGGAAAGGCGCAGCCATGAGGGTGTGATGAACCCCGCCGCAATTATTGATGAGAAGCGGGGTGAGCGCCGAAGATGCAGCTAGCTACATCTTCAGGGCGACTGCAGCGGTGCCGCCGCCTGAAGAGGGGGCTCCCGGGAAGTAATCGGTCCAAAGGCGGAGGATTCTCCCCCAAGGATATGAAGCCGAGAGACGTGAGTGAGTGAGCAAAGCGCGGCGGCGGGTGAATACCCACATACTCCCGCAGAGAGGAAGTGGGCAGCATCGGGAGAGGGGCCTCTGGATTTTGAGGAGGTTGAAGCCCGAAGCCTCGAAGATGCAATGTGCCACAACGTGGGGCTCTGTCAGTGGGTGACTGACGAACACGGCTCGATATCGTGGACGGTGATTCGACTGTGGCATCGGCCCAGCAACCTCGTCAACGATGGCGAGAGGCACAGAAACACGAACCCACATGGGCCAGACGACGCGATGGGGTATCACCAGAGACGGAGCAGGTAGGTACTCGGACGACATGGGCTGTATGCTTTTTGCTGACGGTTATTCACAGCGAAAGGGTTCAGGCGTGGTGAGTGTACTCGACGGTTGAGGAGGAGGCCAATCAGGAGAGAGATTGGGCGCAACGTGATGCGCGATGGTTGCGCTCGACGGCGTGCGACGTGTAGGGTTGCGCGAATTCCGGGGAGACCTGCGTTGCCCTGAGTCGCCTGTTCCGAGATTCCAGGCTCAAGCTTGCGGCAGCCAGCAATCTGGGGGAAGCGAGACAGGTACAGACAAGAACAAGAAAAGACAACCGGAGGCTGGATCAACCCACGATCTCCGCTTGATTCCACCACAGGTGTTTCTGACAAGCATGTACGCGGTCTACAAGCAAGGTACCGGCGATGGCGGGTATGACACGGCGATGCAAATCAGTATTGATATCCACACACAGTAAAGCACACGAGCAGACGAAGGCCACCGGGAAGGATGGCTTATTCTGTTGAGGGAGCGGGAACGCCTGCTGGATTCAGATGAGATGAGATACGATGGAAAGGCAGTCCACACTACGACTTGCTTGATTGACGAATGGCCGCATCCTAGTGAAGGGGGCGACGATTGCTGAATAGGCAAGTCAGCTGGGCGGCCATCGCGAAATGAACAAGAGAATCGACCTTGGTCGCCTCATGGCTGTTGGCTGTTGGCTAGGTATCAAGCGTGTCACGAGCGTGGCGTATTACTAACGTAGCACCTACTAGAGCGCTTATTCGTGTGCTCGCTGCCACACCAGATATGGTGATAATTGTCCTGTCTTGCTGTTTGGTTCTGTGTATCTTCCTGTGGGAGCAGGGCGCACGAGCTGGAATTAGCGACAGGCACACACAGCAGAGGTACACGATGGTACGCAGCTGTCAACGGCGCAGGTTCACAAGGCCATACTATAGTACATAGGTGGGTCGGGTCAACTCTCCAGCTCCGAGAGTCGCTCGGCATCGACGCCCCCAGAGTGAGTCTAGCGTTCACGTTGCTCAGACCACTGGACGAGAGCAGAGATCTGACTTGTACACAGTGTGTCGCACGAGGATACATCATACGGATACGTCCTGTTGCTTTGGCGATTCCAGTTCCGTATAGCTTGGACGAAGAGAGATGAGGGCCGAGTGTGAATCTGTTCCGTAAGCATTTCCTTCTTTGTCAGCTTTTCACGTCGATGATTACGTGTCGTTCACTGCCCAAGAGCGTTCCGAGTTGTTACGATTAGTTAGTTGGCGCTGGGTAAGGGGAATACAGCACCTCGTCGCTGCTGTACCCAGTTGCTAACCCTTTACAAGAGTGTGTCTATCTGCCAGTCTCTGGCTCTGTAGGAACGCGTCATGTCACCAGTTCGTGGGATTAGGGTATGTACCATCCCACAAAACGCAGACCCGAGATCAAAGTACAAAATTACCACATTGCGTCTGTCCAGCAACCAAATCGTTGTCGCGTCGTCAACGACAACCCACGACGCCCAACCAATCCACATGGCGGAGCTCATCGGTTCTCAATCGCGGGCTCCCCAAGTTGACCGCCGACGCGGTCCCACGTTGTTGCGGATACCACATGCTCCCTTTTAGCTTTGATATTGACCCGACCGCCGCAGGTACTTGTATACCTCCGTAGGGATTAAAAACGTTAGCTTCTTAGCTTAACCCGCGTTCACGATATTGGCCAGAACATATGGAGAATGTACTGCTTATAGTAAAAAAGGTGAAATAAACATGAAAAATAGCTTAGATAATGACCAGCTTAATCTATATAGTAGCTACATCACGATAATAGCTGTTCTGCTGGCCCTGGTGGTACCTCTGCAAATCCTACTTGAGGCGGTAAAATTGACGAAGCGCTAACGTTTTTAATCCCAACGGAGGTATAGTCTCAAAGTACAGTACCTTACCCATGAGCGTTCAAGTATGGAGACCGAGATGGCCATGCCATGGGAATTGGGAATGAATGAAAGCCCGCGACAGCAACATCCCATGTCGCCCCCCCCGGCATTGCGGTCGCTGAAACGAAGTTCCCACTCGTTGCCTTTCCCCGGACTGCCGACAGGCCCTGGGAACAAGGAAGGGGGAGAATAGCAACCCGTAGGCTTCCGGAATTGCAGTTATCCACCAAAGATTTTCGTCTACTTGTAGAGCCTGGGTGGCCCTCCGATCATTCAAGTCAGCCCCGGCCGGGATACGATATGGTACGAAACAGATGGAGAGAGCCGGATTATCAGCGCCAGACCTGCAGCAGATTACCGGGCGTCTGCCAGTCAAGTCATATCACGGGATAGGCGACGAAACGCATCACCACTGTTCGTCCGTTTTGTGTGGCAGTGGCTGCTGCGCGTATGAGAAGGGTCACTTGACGCGGGACGCCAGACAGGCCGCCATACCTGGACGGAGTGCGAGTGCTGGATTTATCCCCGTCTTGGAGAGACGCAAGGCATGAACCTTCGACTCGGCAACAGCGCGCGCGCGTGGTTGCGATCGTGGCAAAAGCATGCCAATTTCTCGGAAGCCAAGATGATGGAAGGGCATGCGCCTACTGGGTAACCAGTTGCGCACACAACACGAGGAAGTCTGCGAAACTCTGCTGTTTCCATTCTCGGTTTCCCCTGTACTCCACCATCGATAACACACCAAGTCGATTCATGGCTTGGACCCTGAGATTCGTTCCTTTCCAGCGAGGCGTCAAACTCTAGAGGATGAGGATGCGGATAGGGTTGACA
Source organism: Colletotrichum lindemuthianum (assembly GCA_001693025.2). Lineage (NCBI taxonomy): Eukaryota > Fungi > Ascomycota > Sordariomycetes > Glomerellales > Glomerellaceae > Colletotrichum > Colletotrichum lindemuthianum. The sequence continues at coordinate 67,512 of MASP02000145.1, read as the reverse complement.
AGCCCCAATCTCGATCTGAGTTGTCGCCCACACGCGCACACACACGCACGCACCGCACAAGGTTGCGAATCAGTTTTCCAAGAGACAAGAGATTTGACATTATCGTCAAGGTTATCGTCGTCGACGGGGAGGGAGTCATTGTCATGGCCTGCGCGTATCCGCTTTCCTGATATCGGTCCAACCCCTGTCCCATGTCCCGTGACCCATCCGCCAGGGCGCCCTGGTCTGAGGTGCCCCTTGTTCTCGTTGCCTTCCCCTGGGCCCTGTCTGGTTTCCGTCAAGCGGTGGGATGAGCGCATGGCCAGAGACGCAACCACGGTCCCGATCCACAGGAGCAGCAAGCAAGCAGCTTCAGACTCCAGTGACAAAGGTGTTTCCGGCACCGCGCGCTGGACTTGTCAAGGTATGCGGCTTGTATGAGTCTGTGGCCGTTCTCTAAGACGCACTCCCACAGCTCTCCACAGCTCTCCACAGCACGGAGGCCGACGCTGTCGCCTTCTCCATTGTCGTCATCAATCGCCGACGCCAAATACTACCTATGTATCGTCTGTACATGGCTTATTTACTCTTTTGACTTTCCGCCCTGGCCCTTCCGGCGTGCCGGTGCTGTGTATGGCAGGCCGGGGGGCTTGTAAGTAGCAAGGGCAACGAAGACCTGCAATCACCCAACTCACCTCCTTTTTTTTTTTTTTTGGTATTTGTTGAAATCAAAAATTGCCAATTTGGTTTGCGCGGGAGCTTGGATCAACAACAAGAGATCGAGATGTGTCAGGGCAACATGGCAAGCAAGGAGCAAAGAGGGAAATTTCCCAATGCCATGTTTGGCGAGATTGTCATTCCAGTCGAAAGGACGGGAAAGTCGTTGTCATGGTACCAAACCCCCCTTTTCCTCCTATGTGGTGATCCGGGGGAATGAGTTGGGAAAAGGTCGCCCAAAGGGAAAAAAAAAAAGAAGAAAAGGCAGAAAGAAAGAAAGCAGCGCGACGACTTTGAGATCCCTTCGGCGGCCAGCAGCGGGAGAGAACGGGAGAGAGCAGGGATGTCCGAATGAACCGGCCGTCTGGCACTGCGCAATTTCGTGCAGAGCTGTCCGTGTATCCGTAAACCGGTCAACAAATCAGACAGACCAAAGCAGTCGATCAAGTGGACAGGCGCCGGCTCAGCATCTGCGACTGTCTTCTTTACTCTTCTTCATGTCCGGTCCCGTCCGCCCCTCTGCACGAGACAGCCCAGACGTCGGGCATGTCTTAGACATGAGGGAGTTGAGACCTGGTTTGGTCATGGCCATTGCTCGCTGTCCTCTTTTGTCCAGGACAGATTGCACCTACTGGAAGGAGTACATACATGACCGAATGTAGAGCCAAGGAACTCAGGTAGAGCAGAGAAGAGCGAGGCCTAGACTGCGTCGATAATGTTTAGCGAAACCTGATTTTGGCTCTGCCTTTTGTGGCCGACTAAGGTTCCGCGATCTACTTTGCGGAGAAATGCGTTGATGGACGTGGCCTCCTCGCAAAGGCCAACGACAAACACGACGACCACCACCTCTTATCTCTCTTGTAAGGTGCACGCGCACACGCACGCACACACACCACTTGGAGCGCACACTACTGGCGTATCACTGTGTATGGTGATGGTGATGGTGATGCCTGGACCATGTCATCCGTCAGCTTCCTCGAGGACCAAGGCCACAGTCCAAGCACAGGAAAAAGAGGGGGTGGGCGTAAGGGACCGTCTCGCTGCTTCATTCCCAGCTAGGTAATCCTACTACTGATATATACTATGTACGTAGTAGTGTAGTGAGGGTGTCCAAGTCGGGTCTAGCCACAGTGCCAGCCACAAGTCCGCCACCCACCTGGCGACGGCGATGGCACCAACAGCAGCGCCGTTCTGCCACTCACTGCCACCATACGGACACACACACACACACACACACACACAGCAACCTGTAATTGTGGCCTCGACGCTCGCCTCGTGGACCGACCGCGGTCTCAGATCATGAGGTGCATCCGTGTGCTATCTACACACCCAATGGGTCGGCTTGCGTCTGCGTCTGCCCTGCTTTCCTGCGGGCAGTGTTTCTTCTACTGTTGCCGTCGCCGTCGCCGTCGCTGTCGCTCTTTGTTCGGCATGCGCTGCCCGCCCGTACGCATGCTGTACTATGTACGCAATTGTGTCGCCTACAGTCCAACTAATGTAGGTATGTATCTCTCTCTTCCCCCCCTCTCTCTGTGTGTTCGTGGTTTGGGCGTGCTGCAGCCTGGGCTTGCGCCTGGGTCACCACATTCACTACCCCAGCCCGGCTGCAGTGCAGCAAGAAAGACCAGGCATGATTGACGTCCAGTATTTCACATTCCCTCGCCTTCTCCTCGTTTCTCTCTTCTTTTGCAGCGGCCGTGTTCGGTATGGCTGTCCTTCCCGTTCGACTTCTCTTGTAAATAATAACCGAGGGAGGAAGCCTCACGGAGAGCGCTTACTGTGTACCTACCTAGGTGCCTAGATACCGAGTAGGAACCCAGTAGCTCACTCCCTACCTCACTGATAGGTATTTACCACCCAAGGTACTGTGCGTAGTGCCGATACCGTAGCAGCAAGTGGACATTTGACAGCAGTAGGGGAAGTCCACTCCACTATATCCGTACCTACCTACTATCAGTACCTACCTGCTGGTACCTTAAGTATCCATCCGTACCGCTGAGAGATACATCTCGAACACCTCCCATCCTGGCTGGCTGGGTTGCATCCGTCCGGTACCGTGGTGCGTGGGCACCTCCTCCCCTGGCCGCGGTCTTTGATGGCGCCCCACGTCTCGTCTTGTACCCCAAGTACCTCCGTACCTCGTCTTCTTTCGGGGCGTACGGACGACGAATGACTGTCCTGTCGCAAAGGAGTTGGTGTGTGGTGAATGGTGTGTGTGAGAGTCCGTCGCTTGGTGTAAGTAAGTCAGACAGATGTACTTGATTGTCAGTCATTGTCGCTGCTGCTGCTGTTGCTGCAAGTCAGTGACATGCCCATATCCGTCCTTGGTTCTGGTGTCTCTGGCTTTACTTTAGCCCTTGCCGTCGCCCTTTCCTACCCTCCCCTTCTCCTTCCTTTTCTCTTCTTCAACACAAATCAACAACACCAAGAAACCACACACCCCAATATTGACGAGATTTTCTTGTCACAGTCACGATAGTCGCCAACAGCTCTGCCAGCCTTGCTCTGCCCACCGTCTAATAGCCGAATCCGTTGCTGCTTTGCCTACCCGCAAAGTTCCACACCTGCATCGCATCCCTTCCGCTTCTAGCAGTACGTCAACATTAGCCCTACCTGCCGTCATCCCCCCCTGGTGACTCAACACCACCAATACAAATCATCACCACTCCGTCTCTCACGCGCCCTTTACCCTCGCTCTCTTGCTCTTTCCTTTGATACACTTCGCATGCTCTTCTGCTGCTGGGTTTCGCATAAGCTGACTGGCGCGCCGCAGACACGTCTAGAAGCATCAGACACGTCTAAACGACATCATGGCGACCATGGCAGCTGCTGTTCGCGATATCCACCAGGCCTCCAACATGAGCCGAGACAACTTAACTGCTGTAGCGGCTCGGAGTGTACCTGCGACGACTGTGACACGATCTCATCCCCTCCCCACCCCTCCGAACTCCATATCCCCCGCCTTGCCGCCTCACGGCCTCAAGGCTCAGCTCCAGAAGGCCAAGCTTGAGCCCATCGATTCCGACCTGGATCTCCACGAGGACCACGTCACTCGCCAGGCTTCCCGGTCTCCCTCGTATGATACGACCGGCAATATCAGCACCGCCCTGCTGGCCAAGCACCACCTCCCCGATATCCTCCTCAACCACGGCCCTCTGGCCATCCGCCACATCATGGGCTACCTGACAACGTCAGTCCCGGGCTTCGCTGGAATCCCCCCGACGAAGGCGCGCCGACTGGTGGTAGGAGCCTTGGAAGGTCGAGGATACGAAGGCGCTGGAGTGGACGGCGACGTGGAGTTCGACAAGGTCGGCTGGGGACGATGGGACGCCCGACGACGCGGCCAGCCTGCGCGGACGGCCTCGCCTCCCACAGACTACCGCTCCGGCATTCCCATTTCCAAAAACGCCGGACGCGCCACCGACAGGTCCCGCCTGAACGTGGCCTCTTCCAGCAACGGCGACTCGGTTGTCTTCTCCCACGACGACCGCGACGCCATGATGATGGAAGACGAAGCCGACAAGATGTCCTTGGACGGCTCTGCCTCCGCGTCGTGCTCCGAGGCGCCCGACGACGACGACATGGCCATGAACGATGACCCCGAAGACGCCACTGACGACGAGGACTGGGCTGCCGTGGGAGCTGCTGCTCTACGTGCCGAGTCCTACAACAACACCACGGCCCCCCACTCGGTTGGACGCAGCTTCTTGTCCACCGGTGTATATACTCCTAGCGGCTTGCGGTCCGTATCGACCGGCATGGCCCGCTCTCATCAACCCTTGCCCTTCGACTTCTCGGCGCTGGGGGCCACGTCTGACGCTCAAGAACGTGAGGCGGTCGAGGCCCTCTTGCGATTGGGTTCTGTATAATACCACTTTTTGCATAGCACGGCGTTGGGCATGGGAGACACGCTGTGCGACTGGTCCATCCCGACTGGTGATGAGCGTCTACCCTTTTTCTTTTCCCTCTGTTTTTTGACTGGCTAGGAATGGTTGGCTGGGCTGGCTGGACCAAGGATACCGTGTCATGACCTCGATGATCGGGCCGGCGTGCCCTGGATCACATGTCTCCCCTCTCCTCTGACATGGCGGTTCCTCATTTTTTTCTGGTTCGGCGTCCTGGCATTGGAACGACAAACGACGCCCTCGCGCGAAGGGCAATCGTGGTGGCATTGAGCACCACTTTGCATTACGACATTGGCTCTATTGGAGGATACCCCTACACTTTACATTCGTCGGTTTTCGACGGTTACTACTGGGCCTGCTGGCCTAGGGATGCTCATCACTTCTTTGTCTTTGCTGAGCGAACCATTGCATGCGTCAATGTGGGCAGATCCACAGCTAAAAGCTGCTCTCTTGCTATTTCGCATCAGTATCCACGCTCGGTATGGCAGAGCGGTTTCGATGACGGGTTGGGAAAGGCTGGCCTGACACGACAAATCCCACTCTTGATTACTCCCCCTTCATGCGTATACCTCTTTTGCACATACCCCTTTGTTTAACACCTGCCTTCCCCCCACTTCAACACACGTGGAGGATCTACACAACTGGGCTGGACAAGCTTCACCTCGTCAGCCACCACATTACACCCTTCTCATCACTCTATTTAATCACCCTGGGAATTGAAAATACGACATGGAACTAGTGTCAACGAGACACCGACAACACAAGGCATGGCTTGTGTGTGCCAATTGGAAGAGTTGCTGCTGCTGCCATGGACTACTCTCATGGCAGACATGACGCATTGGAGGAAAAAAAGATAGTGATACTTGGCTTGCTGATGGTATCATTTGGCGATCAGCTATGAAGCGCCATGTCCTTTGGGGCATGAGGAAAGCACTGGAACCAATTATGAAGCAAAGGAAGATCCTCTTCTGTCTTTTTGGTAAACTATAGCTCTGGGTTCCCCAAGCTTGTGCAGCTGAATCAAATTAGCTCAGAATTGGAAGTCTTGACTCTTTGGTCCCAGCTTGAATGTCTGTCAACATGGCAACTGACTGTTGTGATTGACTGTTGTGATTGACTGTTGTGATTGACTGTTGTGATTGACTGTTGTGATTGACTGTTGTGATTGACTGTTGTGATTGATTGCACTTGACTTCCTTGACTTCCGTGTCCATCAAAGGGAGGCATGCGGAAGGGGTTTATTAAGCAGTACCTAGTAAATTTGTGAATTTTGACGCGTGGCTTAGCCCTGATGTGGAACTGCTGCACTTGTTTACCAACAATAATAGCATTCTCAACTGGGACTATTTATACCTCAACTTGGAATCTTTGCTATTTCTGTTTGCATACTTCGAGGGACTGCAGCATCCACCAGCATCCCAGCATCAAAGACTACACGAGTACCATTTTAATATTGACTACAGGGTGTATAAAAATGTCTTGCCTAGGTGAGGGTGTAGTGATACCTTCAGTAACACATTTGATATATAAGATAGTTGGGATGGTTTTGTTATTGCTGTTGTTACTAGCGATAGAAGATACAAATCTACCAAGAAGACAGCAGGATCAGCAGGACATCTGGCTTATGTTGGCAGTAAAGCTACCATAGTTGAGAAGTTTACTTCACAGATGGGCCATGGCCGCCTGCTGGCAAGCACTCCTAAATATGAGTAGAAGATATCTGGCTCTGCCTGTAAATGTTTGATAAAAGCAAGGCTTCATTGTTTTAGGTCTGGCTGAAAACATACCTGGTAGGAAACACCAAACAGCTTGTTTGCAGAATAGATTCATTGTCAAATGCCTAGTGGCTCTGGTCTTGCTTTGCTTGCTTTGCTACGTGATTGAATTTGACTTTTTTTCCCCTCAGAGGTATATTTAATATGATGTTGCCCATCTATTTCACTGGAAGGTAGAGATTTTGAAGTTACAAGAGTACTTCTGGTAATACTTATATGAGTACTAATCTAATTCCTCATCTCCTGAGTATTAGTCTATTTCCAGCAGATAACACTACGTCTTTGGCTTATTAGTTGTCGACTTTGACAAACTTTCTCCGATATTTCATCTAAAATATCAGTACTGTAAGGCAAATGTATAGTAGTCATCAGGATACAAGAGAGCCAAGGTCTTGGTTAGTATGCATCTATGGCTAGCACTCTTGAGTTGATTAAGAGCCATGTCTAGAGCAGGGTTAAACCACTGGCACACCGTACTATGACTATCGACGTGTCAAGCAGCCTTTTATTCGGGGGAAAGCTCGACAAGTTCAAGGAATCCATCAGGGTAGACATCTTGGTCATATTCAAAAAATAGATTGTAAACGGAGGTTGGGACAACCCCCAGCTTGGCGTTTTGCGAGACTACAGGCCTCGAGATCAAGGGTATACAGCTCGAAAGGTTACGTGGACTTTCAGGTCGCCTTGGCGTGCCTGGGAGGCCAAAGTCGGAGGAGAGGCAGGCAAGTAGAGCTGTTCGCTCATGTTGGTCCATGTCGGGTCTCTTGACTTTCTCAGATCGTCTGGCCGGCCACGACGCGGCCACAGTGGTTGTCTACCTTGCTAGCATCACTATCAACAGAGTTTGGTAACAGGACCTGTGTGGCTTAATCCGCGTCGTCAATGTCCCCATCTCTGAGCGCAAGGTTCGCGGCTGATTCGGGGAAAGAATAATTAAATATATATATAACAACGCCACCCCCCCAGAACAGATCAAACGTGGAATAAATCTCTGGCCCGCAAGGTTCGCGGCTGATTCGGGGAAAGAAAAATATGATATATATAGCAACGCTCCCCCCAGAAAAGATCAAACGTGGACTCCGCTCTACTATCAACTACCACAACTCTGGACAAGAACAATCACTCCAACTCAACACAAGCTTCCATCCTCACACAACCGAGTCCGACGAATTGTTTTCATTCATACACACATCAAATCTGTTCCAGAAATCTTTACACTTCCACCACGACAAGTCAGCTTTATCCAGCACACTCAGCCACAATGCCTCGCCACAGACCCAGCAAGACGTTGCAGTCGACCGACTACTCCTTTTTCTTACCGGTCACGAGGGGCCCGTCAATCTCTCCCGCTGCTCTAACCAGAGCATTCAACAAGACGCAGAATGCGACGACGGACATTGTCTCCAAGGCAGGTTTCATCGGCTACACCGAGCAAGTCTACCCTAGAATCCTCGAAATTTGCCGCATCTTCATCGTCGACGCGTTTCGAAAGCGCAAATGCGACCTCCGCCGCTTGACCGAGGGCCAAGACATCCCCCTGATCTGCGTAGGAGACGACGACACGACGACGTCACAATACCTGGGCTGCATGGCCCTTCTCGTAGACGCCGACTGGGTGTCTACCAAACCCGGCCACGTCGTCAGGGGCGCCGCGCCCATCCCCTCAGAATCGGGCCGCGACTGCGCGCTGCTGTTCATCAAAAACCATCCCTTGTTCGAGCCCCTCGCCCGCCTGCTGATCTACACGGGCGAGCGCCTCTCCGAATCGTGGGCCGGGCATACGGATCCCGTGCGCGCCCTCACGGCAAAGGCGGCGGGCAGAAAGGTGCTGGCGGAAATGCGCGCCGGCGACTGCACCAGCGTCGCCTTCCACGGCGTCCTGGAGGACTACATCGGCGGAATCGTCAACGCGTACGACTTTGCGGGGTCCGATCCCTACTTTGGGGGACTCAACGTTCTCGAGCTGGGCGCAGGCGCGGCGGGTACGGCGAAGTGGCTCGCGCCGCTGCTGAAGGGCAGTCGTTCCGGTCTCGACGGCCGCGTAAACTACAGGCTTTACGACAAGTCGGCGAGTCTCCTCGAGGATGTGAAGGAGGCGTTCAAGGGCAAGTACGGAATCATGTTCTTCAACACCAGGGGAGTTGAGGAACCGCCCCGGCCCGGCGAGGAGGGTACGCAGGACATTGTCGTCGCGGTCAATGCCGCCCACACGGCGGCGGACAAGGTCGCGTGTCTGAGGAACATCAAGAAGCACCTCCGCCCGTACGGCGGCGTGGCGCTGATCCTGGAAGTCGTGCAGGAAGAGTGCTGCTGGGGGGATTTCGTCTACGGGTTCTTGGAGGGGTGGTGGCACGAGGACGTGCCCTTTTCCAACACGCAGCAGCCCACGAGGAACTGGCTGTGTCACATTGAGGAGGCCGGGTTCCAGCTGGTCGGATACACGACGAGCGAGGAGAGGGACGCGCGGTTTCAGAGGTTGTTTGTGCTGTCGACCTTTTCAGAGGATGCGGCCGGGGATTATGCCGAGTACGGGAACAAGGAGGCGGGGAACGTCGTTTCTTACCGGGATATGTAGACGGTGGAGGTTCATGATGGCTTCGTCGTTCCATACCGGGATATGTAGACTGTAGACAATAGAGGTTCATGATGGCTTCATCGTTCTTCAGCCCTTGATCGCCAACTTTCAAGCAATATCTTTACGGGATGTGACACGTCTTACGTGCTCCTTACATTTGGACTCTGAGCTGTAACACCCGGTGAACACAGTGAGCTTTATCCGCAGCTTTCATGGCCTACTGTGTGATCGCTATGGAACACTGGCCCTCGAAGTCTCTTCACTAAGCAAGTCAACATGTGTTGGTTGAACGGGTCTACGATGCCATGTTCGGCCAGTGGCATGTGAGTTACAGCCATATGCTGGAATATCACTGAAAAGAGAGCTGCCTATGGGTGGAATCCCCTCAATCAGGTGATCTCTGTATCTCGTCAAGTGTGGTGTATCTCGTAAGATCTAGGCTACACACTGTGGCTGCACACTGTGGCTATACACTGTGGCTCAGGTAGGCCTCCTACAAGTATTATATCCATGGGTGACCTGATGTGGGACCGTGCCACCCATAGTCACGTGACATAGCAGACATGAGGGAACAAGACATGAATTTTCTGTTTCGGAGCAACGTCGAGGGCCCAAAGCTCGGCTTTAGCTCGGCGTTGCTCGCAAGCCATTCATCAATCTATTTATACTCGGTATATACACGAACGACACCATAGGCTCGTTCGTCCTATCATGAGCGCGTGTGGGACCGATGGGATCGAAAGGAATCGCTCTAGCCTCTCTCCATCTTTATGGATACGATCTCTGGCGGAGTTGATTGTCTAGACAAGCTCTTCAGCCTCCCACGCTGCCAAGACTCGACCGCATCGGACAACGGCAGCTGAGTCTGAAGATGCGTACTCGTTCTGGATGGATAGCAATGAGATGCCTCTAATCTGGTTCTGAACATTGTGGGGTCCGATCCGGGAGACCCCTGCGTTCTTGGACACGCCCTCGGCTTCGAGATTCGACCAAGGAGGCGATGGCATAGGCTCATCGTGAGAGAGTCCTCAGGCGATCCCCTCACGTAGACGGCATGGGCCGTGTTGCTGAACCGTAGAAATTACGTGATGGAAATGGGCAGTCAATATATTCAAAGCGGCTGGCTCGTTGGTGTTTGCGTCGAGCATCCACCACGTGTCGAGAGTACTTGCTTCGCTTGGCTGTGTTGAAAGCTGCACGATGCTATACAGTCTATAGAGCTGGAAGGCCAAGCAACGATCACGATTCAAGCCCGTAAGCATCCACATTGTAATTTGAAAACACTTTTCTCTGAGGTCGGGGAAGCAACAAGTAATTAGCACTCTGGTCGATGCCACAGCCGGTGGCAGGGAACACCATCCATCTTGCCGGTGCACACTTCTGAACCCAGCCCATCCGTCACCTCATCGACCCCGCGTCGACATTTCCTAAAGTCTCTCCACTGCGAGACACCCTTCACCTTAGGCAAGGTTGACGTGATATGGGCAAGGACTTTTTTTTACGATGGAGCGCTGATCACCCCCCGATTTAGGGGCAGAGGCCACGTTCGAAGCGACGCTCGCGATTCAGGCGTGGGGATTTCGGCTCGTCATGAGGTCCAAGAAGTGTGGGCGACCACTCAGTCAAATTGGATTCTGTGCGCACGTGTGCCGCATCAAAAGCTTGTCTAGACCGAAGAGTGGGTCTCCGCTCGGTCGAAATAGATTTGACGGTGCCTCACGTAGACGTTGTTGATCCACGTCTCGTCTAGACCGTGGCAGCTGCCCTGGACCAGACCGTTTGGATATTCTTCTGCTTTGCATGCCTTTTCAGTGGCGAGGACGGCAAGGACGGCGAGGACGGCAGGGCCTGTCTATCCTGTCTCTGTCATGTTGGATCGTTAACTTGATCTGCGAGGCATCAGATCACGTCCGAGAATGCTGAGTAGCATCATGGCTTCTGGGGTATCCTAATCACACATTACTGCAATAATAGTCAAAGCACTGACTGCAGGGTTTCGGCCCGGTAATGGTAACTCATGTGGCAGTGAACCCGGTTATCCTGTGGCCAAGTTTTGGCTACAACTACGCCCTTACCTCCATACACCTATATCACGTGGGCAAGTATGTAAGCAAATCAGCTACCAAACTACAACTCAAAAGCTGTAGAAGAATATACTACTTTCTAATACTATGTTACAGGTTACTAACATTGTAGTCAGAATTAGCTAAAAAGAATACCTGTCTAATAAGATTCTTAGTATATTTATTACTTGCTGTTTTGGCGTAACCGACTGTTATTCATGCCTGAAAAGGCAGGTGCAGATTAGCCCGTGCGCGCCTTCCTCCGCGTACCCAACTGGCCACAGGATAACCGGCTTCGTGGCGGTTCAACTCTGCCAATTTCGCTTCGTCATGTGTCTGTCTCTCTCTATCCGGTTCCCTTCACCACCTAGGTCATGTCGAAACCAGAACTCCATTCAAACTCCATTCCCTCCTTTTCTCCTTTTCTCCTTTTTTTCTTGTCCAGGCTCCCAATGCCGTTCGCCCGTCAAAGGGACCCATTACGAACCTCTCACGCAAGAACCATCGGTGACGCTGTCGTTTCTGTAAGCTCTCGAACCAACCGACTACTATCAGACTCCCAAGCAAACTTACCACGCCTTCACTTGGCACTTCCCGGTGGAAGAGTTTGGAAACTTTCCCGACTTGGGTTCGCAGTTGACCGTCTTCCCGCCGGTGCAGGTGGCCCCCAGGAAGTTCCCCCACTGCGCAAAGGTGGCCGAGTAGCCTCTCGAGGCCGTCCACGCGCGCCAGATTTTAAAGTCGCCGCTGTAGACCTTGAGACCGACCGCGCAGGACCCTTGGCCTCCATCCGTGGGGAAGCCGGGCTGCCAGCTCGCGCAGTCGGGTCCCATGATGCCGTTGAGCCCGAGACTCGCCTCGTTGAAGGCCTCGTCGGCGTTGGCCGCGCACACGGAAACCTGGCAGTGGAGTTGATTGCAGCCCGACCTGATCAAGGCCAGACAGCCCCGGCACAGAGCCAGCAGGAAGAGTGCGAGTCTGGAGGTTGTCAGCAAGCAACTCTTTGCTCACGTCGAGCGAGAGGCACAACGTCGATGGGGAATAACTCACATTCTGGGACCCATTGCTGTTGGTGTAGCAGCGCGAAGGAACCGAGTCATAGTTCTGATGGTAGAGGGGTGTTTCCTTGGAGACACGGTCCCGTAGGTAAGGTAAGGTAGAGACTGCTCGTTTAAGGAGGACCCTCTTTAAGTATTGACGTCGTCAGCTTGCGTATTCCCAATACGACTTCATCGCATGTATCCGTACTGATCACGTCACAGGATCGAGACTCGAGAGGTAGGATGCCAAAGACTTTTCATAGTAACCAAAACCAAGAGTCCGAGCTTGTTTGAAATAACTTTGGCTCGTCCGCCCATCAGCCGGAATTGTTTTAACGAAGCTGTGGAGCCGAGGAACCGGCATGACCGATGTTCGAAACCGCCATGGCACTATAGACTAGATGAACGACTCCCACGACGTTATGTGCCTCAACCAATAAACGGAGCCACGTGCGTGCCGATCTCTTCCCCGTGGACGGAAAGCCATCCACAACAACGGAAAGACGGAACCGCAAATAAGCCAGTGAAATGATCAATGCTAGGAGGAAGGGGTTTGGAGGAGCCCAGACGCGGTTCCCGGTCAACCTCGAGTGAACCGCGAGTGTCAAAAAAAAAAAAGATGCGCCACGTGCTCTCGTCGACGCTTCTGCGTGCTCGAAACTGCTTCGTTTTGGCGATTCATGAGCGGCCAGCATCCGAGACCACGTTTTCCCACCCCTTCTCTCTCTTTCTCTTGTTCAGAAACTGCCTTTCGACTTGAAAGATCCATATCAAAGGCCACCATCAACATCACCACCATGACGTGAAGCACGATCAAACGGTCCAGTTCTCTGCAGCGTATCTGTTTTCTGCTTCTTGACTTGTGTGTGTGTGTGTGTGTGTGTTGCCATGCGCTTTGCTTCGTTTCTTCTCTTGGCGGTCGTCGCGAGCGCCTCTCCCACACGGTTCTGGCTTCGAGATGACAAGGACAAGAACAACGACAGAGACAAGGACAAGGACAACAGCACCAACAGCACCAACATCATCAACGGCACCAACAGCATCAACGGCACCAACAGCATCAACGGCACCAACAGCATCAACGGCACCACCACCGCCATCGACGGCGACGAGAGATGGGAAACAGTAAACTGTTCGAACGCCCACATCACCGACGCCAAAGTCTCGGCCGCAGTGCGGTGGGAGGCGGCCGACGCCAACACGTCGTGGAAGGACGCCGTGGCCGCGTGGCAAAAGTACACGCCCGAAGGGGAGGACGCCGTCAAGCTCAAGTTCTCGGCCTTTGTGAGCGACTTTTACGGCGGGCCGGAGGGTTGGAACTGCGAGGACCCGGTAAACACCCCGTGCTCCACGACGGTGCAGTGCGACGACACGAAGCATCCCGCAGGGTGAGTTTATCCCCGATGCTGGTGTTTGTTTGCCTTTTGCCTTTTGCCTTACGCTCTTGGCTTTTGGCTCCTTTGGGAACCGGTGGTCAGGGCGTGTTTCGAAGATACTGACACTACGACTCTGAAAGCTTCCTCGTCCTCAACTCGTTTGCCAAGTTGCACGATGTATGTTACACTCAGCCTGGACAAGATAAATCGGGAAATGATGTGCTGACAGCAAAGACAGGTTTATCAAAAGTACCACGAGGCTCTTCAAGACGCACAGCTCAGCATCTCTGCCGCCATGGGTGACTTCACCTCGACGTTTGCGCCCCAGCTCAAGGCCAAGGATGGCTCGAGACTCGTCAAGACGGTCATCGACGTCATGATGTTCGGCATCGGCATCGCGTCGGCCGGCATGTGGAACCTTGGTATGCCTGACCCTTGCAAGCCGCAACTCGGCTTCAGCTTCAGCTTCAGCTTGTGTGTCCATGCCGACGAATACTAACCCGGCCCAGTGACCAAGGAAGCCGCCATATTCGTCGTGAAGGGTTCCCACGGCATCACAAAGGACGTAATCAACAGCGCCATCGCCTCCTCCTTAGCCCTGTCCAAGGACAACGTCAAGATGTACGTCGCACCCCCCGCCGTTCGTGAAGTCTATCAAAAACATGATGCTGACCGCCGTCGCAGTGCCAAAGACTCGGTGAACCCGCAAAACGATCTGACAACCGCCATGGGCGCCCTGTTCGACCTGTGGAAGAAGACCCAGGGCGACTTTCTTTCCCAGCTCTTCTCCGGCTCCAGCAGCGCCGCCATCGGCATGCTCGACGGCCTATTGAACAACGGCACCATGAACATGATACCCACCGGCATCAACCTCTCCGGCATGGTCGACGTCGTCAACAAGATCATCTTTGGCCAGATGATCCCCGTCGCCTGGGCTGTTGCGCCGGCCGCCAACGCGCCCTTTATTCTGTAAGTCGGCCCATGGTCCTCGACATCGTCCTCGACATCGTCCTTGACATCGTCCTTGACATCGTCCTCGGCATCGTCGTCCAAACCACCACAAACAAGGCTAACCACCCCTCGTTCCGCGCAGGAGAACCGGCGACGCGTGCTCCGACAAGCTGCCCAAAACGCTCGACCCCTACATGTCGCAGGAAACGCACGAAAAGACGGGCGTCTGCTGGAACGGCAACCAGTTCTACGTCCTCACCGTCGGCACCTACCGCGTCGACGTCCAGGGCGACGTGCCCAGCCTGCCCAACTCGGAGCCGCCCTTCCAGCCCCTGACCGGCGGCACAAGGGACGTGCTCGACGGCAAGCAGTGGGGCGGCATCACCCTCGAGGATATCGTCATCAGCTCGTATGGCGGATACTTGCAGAACGGCCGCCGCAACGGCTACAACCTCACCCTCGACGACAGCAAAGGCGCCGTCGACCAGATCATGTGGAGCGGCGGCGTCCAGACCCCCGGCTTCTTTTCTCTTGTCGTCTGCACGAGTGTCTGGAATACGCTGATGAACATTGCGGGAACCCCCGCCCACTTTCCGTATTTTCCCTGCAACGTCAATGTTGAGAGGACGTTTCCCCATAAATAGCTTGGGAACGTGTGTGTGTGTGTGTGTGTGCGTGTGTGTGTTGGCATTTACATCTGCATATGTCAAGCAAGCGTTGATTTTACATGTGTATATATATATATCCAAGGTATACACACATCTAGACTTAGTAGTTACGACACAATACCCCGACACGCATGGACTGCGTTGTCAGATAATCATATCGATATGACGAGATTATTCACACCAACTGACTTGTTCCCACATGCTGCCTGTGCTGGCTGTCTACAGTCTCTCGCCAGAGTTGTTTCACTGCTGGTGGCCACTTTGTCTGCTACGTTTCTCGAAAGCGGTCAGTGTTCAAGGCTCGAGGTGTGTGCGCAATCTCCGGGTGCATTGAGAAACATCCTAAATGCCCGAAACACGTTCTGGGATTTTCCAGCTCAGTGTCGTCAAAGTGGTTTGTTTCCAACGACGGGGACGAGTATTGTCATTGTATACTACTGAACACACCTACCTATCTTGGGTTCATCTTATGTCTTCTCTGACGACGGGTTGCTGGGGTTTGTCCAATGAAACTTGCTGTTTCTGTCTTTGCCTCGACTTTCGAATACGAGGATGGTGAATCATGTTGACTAGATGGGTTCTTACAGTTCAAAACACTTGACGCAGTGCGATGGAAGTGGCAGTGGAAGCAAAACCACTCCAGAGCTTCGTTTTTACCATTGATTCCAAATCTGGTTCTCAGGGCAATGTTCACCTGTCGTGATAGCTTCATAGCTGTGGGTCGTTATCTCAGGTCACGTGGCCTGCTTATATAAGGTATTACTTATATAAGATACGGATACACCTATGAACATGTATATTAGATAACACTATGCTGTAGATAGCTTTTGATACGAATAAACCTTTAGCTACCCATCTATGTAGACTATACGGTACAGTTTATCACATCATATCAAATGTGCTACCGCCTACTGCTACTGGACTCTATGGACTGAGCAGGAGAAATGCCAGATGTCCAAAGCAAAAAAAGGTTTCGGGGGATTAGCAGCAAGCATACAAGCTGGTGTCTATTTCACGGCAAATCTAGACAAGTTTCGCGGACTTTGTTGTCTTGGGGTTTAGACCTCCTGCTGGCAATGTTTAATCTTCCACGATATGTAGCATAATTATCATAGCTCCGTCAGAAGAGTACAATCTCAGGATAATAGTAGCAGAGTCATGACATGCATACAAGACTAGGTATTTGGTCAGCTTGTCAGGCCTCGTCTGATATGACGGTAATGCCACGATTGTTACTCTGAGCTTCAGTAATGACTTGCGTTTGACCAGAAATCATATCCGAGCAACAGCTACAGGAAGAATAAAGAAGAGAACATATGCTGTGAGCTTTGGTCATGGTTTCGTCCCCCGACTAAGCAGTCGGGGACTCTGGCACAGGGAACGCCCAGCTACCAAAGACAATCGTGAGGCTAATCGTGAGGCTGAGACCATCTCATACGCCTGCCAAGAATCGAGCACAAAAATCTGGCATCGAAGGCCGGTAGCACCTTTGATGCGCGTGTTACCAACGTGTTCCTATGAGTTGCTTGCCTCTCAGCCCGTTCGAAGACGTCCCGATTGTCGCAAAGTCCTGGCAACTGGACTGAAATCGACGGTTCTTAACGACTTTGCTGACTGGGCCGAGGAGGACTTCCGTATCCAACACGGGATGGATTAGGTAGATTGAGACCGTCAGGGAGACGACCTAGAGTGTGTGAGCCCTCGTTCAAGGTTGTTACTTTGCCCACGAAAGTACCTTGCATTTGACGTGACTCGTCATCATCAACTTTGAGTGAGGTGACATTTTCCACCATTTGCCTATTTGAGTCTTTCTCGAATGAAATTGACCCATAATTCGTCAAATAATTCTCATCAGCTGTATTCTACGTCAGTAGGTAAATGTATCTACGCCCAAATTCGTCCACTCGACATCTACCAGATTACGACTGCCCAACAGGTTCCATGATCCGGTACCATGCGTCCCAAGAAATGTGTAACCAGCTGGCTGCCGTTACCTGCGCTAAAATCTCACGGAAATGCTTGTTCTAGCCCCAGCGGTGGCTCTCACCGAATCGCTAGCATGCCGCTCAACCCATCTCTTGCACCGTATTAGACAGGAGTTGCGAGACGTACCAACGTGGTGGTGTCGATTTTCAGCCCCCAAAGCGCACAAAAGAAGCCATGTGGAAGAGCCGATCTCATAATGGCCAATGGACAGCACTGATGGGACAACCGCCGCTCGTTTCTGGGGCTGGCCGACTGCAATTGGTCTTCAAATCATGGGCTCTCGCCAAGTCATCTCCCTTGCTTCCACCCGCTGGCCTTTTGTATCGGGTGGCCCCCAGCCTGCTAAAGTAGGTCCCCATGGTTCGTCCCGTTATTGAATCTGGTTGTCTCTCATGTTGCCAGCGTTTCAATCACGGGTACTACGATCCGCTCCACCTCATGCTAGCGTGATGACTTCGTTTTCGGACATGGGCAGCTAATCTTTCAGTCTTGGAGGCCTGCTTGGCTCCTCACTCTTTGCCGCGCAAGTGATACTCGCCCAAAAATGCGGCCATCAGGGCGGCTGGTCCCTACGATTCCCGAGCTCGTCGTGCCCACAACGCGCCGTTTGAGTGCGGCAAAGCACAGGGCCTGCAGGTCCGCTGCTGTCCGTCCGGCTACACGTGTGCGGGCAACGGGAGCTATCAAGGGAACTACTGCTGTCGAGGTCGGTCTCGCTACTCGCGCCTGGACCGCCAGATCAACGAGCTGACCTGTTCGTAAAGGCTCAACAGATGTGGAATGCGCCGGTTCATCATACGAATACCCCAAGGTACTCGACACACTTCCTGGTTTCCAAAGTCGAGACGAGAACGAAGCTCTGAACGTTGCAAATGCCCCGAGCCCTCCTGGAGTCTGTGGGGAGCGATGTGACTGGTAATTACCGACTTCCGAATCTGATGCCATCTGCAATTACAGCAAAACAGTGAAGTGACCAAAGCCGGGCTTACCAACGAGCTACTTGTCGATCGGTTTGTCAAGACCCTCTCCAACATGGATCATACAGTCCAGGGGTTGTCGGCCAGGTTGTTGGGAGCTGCCTGGTGTGGGTTAACTCACCTTGACGAAGTCTTTACGCGTCGAATCGAATCGCCGAGTCTCTTCTTCTCTTCCGGTGATGTGTATGCTCCGTAATCCCACGTCGTCTCCACATCACTCAACGTCGATGCCGGATCCTCAACGACGTCCAGACCGTGTCTGAAGACTCTCACGCGATGCCGTCCTGGGTCCATGGACCATGCTCTCCAAGACGTCCTGGGCGCGGAGCAGATGGCGCAGGGCCGTCGCCGACGACAGAAGTCCCACGTGCGCCGTGGCGGTGTCAAAGACTTTGCTGATGGCGGTCATCGTGTCGATGGTGCTAAAGGTCATGGCGTGTCTGTTGTGCTAATAGCTGACTCGAAAATTCTCATCAGAGGCGAACGAAAGTCCACGTACCGTCTACAGCTACGATACAAGTACGGCATCACGCTGCTCCTCGTCAGCATTGTCTTGCACTGGTTGCTCTCAAACGCCCTCTTCATCGTCGTGACTCGAGTCAGTCCGTTGCCGTTCCATATATCACACAAAAGGAGGAGAAAAAAAAGAATTCCCCCATCTCAAATACTGACCTTCCACAGCATATAACGAGCCAGACCTCGGGAGCGGCTACCTCTCAGACCGCATCAACCTCGCCGACAACGCAACAGTCGCAATGGGTACCTCGTCTCTGGCCCTATTACTCCTCGTCATCGTCGGACTCGCAACGGTCCTCGTCCCAATTATCCTCGCCAGACGACGGAGCGTGATAAAGCACCTGAGTTTCGGTACGGTCCTCGACCAGCCTCAACCACCAGAGGATGGACACTGGTATGCCTGAGGCGGTGTGACGGGGGGCTTGTGAGTGATGGGGAATCGCCGATGAGGCGAAGCTCAGGGACGGAACGGGTTGTCATGATTAGCGAACACATATTAATCTCCTCAATGTAAGAGTCTCTCTTGCAGTACTGTCACCTGTATATCTCGTGATAGCTTCATGGTTGTGGGCCGCTATCCCGGGTCAAATGGCCCGCTTACGTAAGGTATTCCTTATATACCTAAGATACACCGATACCGCTCCATAAATACGTTACGTACCCATCTCCGTAGACCATACGGTAAATCAATCCTCATTTACCTGTGCCAGGACCCAATTCGTTTCAACAGACAGGATCAGGAGGGGTGAACTCCATGTTATGGGCCACCCTATCAGTTGGCGACTACTCGTTCTGCCGACTGAGCTCGATTCTTGGTCTCCTTGGCGGTTGTCTACCGACTGGCGATCCGGATCACGAACTTCAGTCCTCTGGGTCGCCAAGATGCCATTGGCGTCTTGTTCGAACAAGCTCGGGATCAAGGTCGTGGCGCCCCAGCTCTCTCACCTGAGGCAGAGCCGTCTGTCTTGGAATTTCCCCCAGCATGCCCCCTTTGCGGGCAGCTTTTGTGTTGCTTTTTGCACGACTTTAGGTATGGCATCTAAGCGCGGTGTCTGAGAAAAGCTTAGTGCGACGCCGTATTCGTCCCGTGAGCTGTAGGTTTACTCACTGGTAGTTCGACAACTAGAAGGGCGAGGTACTTACTCAGGAAACAATACCCGGCTGTTAATCACACACTGACCTCCTTCATCGCACACAATCTGTATGTACCTAGGCCTCACGTTCCGTTTCTATGGGGTAGTCGGCTTCAATCTTCTCCCGACTGGGGGGACTCGATCATCTCCTCTGCAACTGGACGTCCCATAAGGTGCCAAGAAACCGGGGCTGCTTCGCCTCGTTCAACAGAGGTCCATCGATGCAATTATCTGCCACAGCCTCCGTAGAAATTACCTCACCAGAGGATGCGAGCAGTCAAGGGAGCCTGGACGGAACAAGCAGTAACGAGCAACGTGGCCACCTGCCAGGACAAGGCATCCGACGTGGTTGAATCGGTCTCGCTCCAGGTGAGGCCTCCGGTCAGCCTGTACAGAGTGAGGGCACAGCTGGCTGCTCCGGCACCCACGACTAGACTCTTAGGGATGTGGTTTCGGTGGAAGACACTACTGGCTGGCTCAGGCTGCCCTCTTCAGTCTATGGGAGGTGAGATGAGACTTGAACGAGGGCTCACAGGGCCGAGCCTTGATACAAATTTGGCGGTTGATGCGGTTTTTCGGTCAAGATGTCTACATTACCCCACCAGCCAGGAGCTGTTGCCACTGGGCATGGCGTGGTCTCGGGACGTTTATCACAAGTCTGCCACTCGTTGGCTGGAGGCGAGTGATACGCATTACCGGTGGTGTGACAGATGTCTTGTCAAGTAGAATGAGCAGAGTCCTAATGCTTTCTCAGACATTGCGCAAACATTTTTGCTTCAATTGATGTGACCTCAGGACGTAGAAGGGGACTTGTTCGAAGTTGTCGTGGCACGTTTTCGGCCAATGTTACTTCTACTTCCCAAGCAGAGTCCACTGACTGCAACATGTACTTTCAGATCCTAATAGCTAGCTGTCACTGACTCTATCCCTCATACCAAGTAAACTATGTAGGTGGTCAACGCTTTGAGAAACTCGAGCAACTTGAACGTTCGTGCTGCAGATCCAATAGCCCTGTACGAGGACCGTGGTCGTTATCTACGTGTCTACTTTCGTTTTTTGTTTTTTCCAACCTAAGAAGTGTGTTCTGTTGCTACTCCTGACGTGATTGAGACGCTGCCATCTACCCAATTAATGGTATCCCATGACCATGCAGACCGCAAGAGCTGCGAAGCCCTCGTTCCCACGACCTAAACCCCCCCCCTCTTGACACCAGACTCGACAAAGGAGTCCTTGAAAATATTGGTAGGCTGTATGAATGCAATGGTGCGCCCCGTACCACGTTTCATTGTCATCTCTGAGGGAAGCAGCGTCAAGCAGGTGTAGATAGATCATAGACCCGAGCTGCGGGAAACAAACACGTCTCAGTACGGCTGCTGTATAAGTATGCCGTGATGAACCTTGAACTTTGGGAAGGCTTCTCGATTGACTTCGACGGCAGCTGGCCAAGACAGACCTCTAGGCTCCAAGCCAAGATGATGACCACTTCATTGATGTCTCGAGCTTGCGAAACAACTCTGAAATCATACAGCTCACCTGAAAGTCTCCAGCACCCTCAGGCGAGTTGCGCCATGATCGCCCGTTTCGTCTCTGCCAAACAGCCCAGAGGCGGTCGTTTGCGCTCCAGTTTCCCAAAGGTCCAACTGCATTGCGCGTTGACCACTCCGCCAATGGTACGTTAGGCGCCGAGACTTGATGTAATCCAAGAGAACAAGGTGTCCAAGCTGGAGGACCAAGAGAACCAAGAGAACCAAGACGACCAAGACATCCAAGATGCCTAGAGATTTCCCACGACCGGTTACGCAACATGCTGGCTCCCTGTCAGCGCGGCTCGAGGCTGGAATGGGACGCTTGCTTGGAAGAGGGTCTCTAGAAAGTCTGGAGCTCGTGAGAAGGAAGGCCAAGAGCGCAGGGGCTCCATCGTATATGGAGCAGAGTCCACCTCACAATAAGCCCTACTGGCATCTTGGCCTGATCCCGCCAAGCCAGAAATGCGGTGATCCCCCTCTCGGTCGGCCTGCACTGCCCGCAGAGTCCTTCCTCATCTCGGCCTGGCGTCCGAACACATGCCACCCCATTCGAACCTCCGCATTTGTGGCATACCGGCCCCCGTCCCGTGTCCAAACAACCGGGGCTTTTCAATCACTGGGAAGTGAGCGAATAAACGATGGCGTGACGAGCGCCCGAGGCGGCTGCGAGCATGCGCAGTACGTCGAGTTTCACCTTGAACCTATGCACGATGCCATGCCGGGAGCAGACGGGAGTTGGCATGTAGAATTACATCATCTTTCCGGTGCTGGCGGCTGACCTTGGTCTTGGTGCAGCTCCTGGCACGAGGACAGCCTCGTGGTCTTGGACACGACTGCCCAGAGCCCAGGAGGAAAGCTTGGTATGGTTCCGTGGCATGACAGACCCGAATCGTGGAGTGCGGCCAGGAATGACGGAGCCACCCAGGCCAATAGAAGAGCTGCGCCGTGCAGGGAGGGCGGGTTTTCGTACTGGAGCCTTACTCTCTTGGGGATATGTCGTCTGCAGAGACCAGACACGGAAATGGAGAGTAACGACTTACTTTGTCGTTAATGTGAAACCCAGTGGACTCGTACATGGTTGGAAGGAAATTCAGCCAGTGATTGA
The DNA here is from genome assembly GCA_001693025.2 of Colletotrichum lindemuthianum. Classification (NCBI taxonomy): domain Eukaryota; kingdom Fungi; phylum Ascomycota; class Sordariomycetes; order Glomerellales; family Glomerellaceae; genus Colletotrichum; species Colletotrichum lindemuthianum. The sequence goes on along the minus strand of MASP02000145.1, from coordinate 45,220 downwards.
GGGGGGTTCGAGACTGGACTACTCAGGCCCAAGCAGTCTCCAAATTCGCGCAAATCGAGGGCCATTGGCGGGCGGTCATGATGACAAGTCGCAGCGCCAAGACTTGGTAATGGCCGCGTTTTGACTGCAGGTATGTCGACTGGCGAGCAAACAAGGTGGCGGACTCGTCTTTCATGTTGGTGGTAGTGGTGGTCCGAAGCAATGGCTTTCAGCACCCCTAAAGTGTACCCGACTAAGCGGTTGACAGAAAAAAAGGGATACAAAATACCACTACCAATGTATGTGGACGCTAACACTGGGTGTATCACTTTTTCTGTCAACCGCTTGCCTACGTATGTATCCGTATGGCGTCCAGAGTACGTATGCTCGCCTGGATGGACGAAAGGAGGATGGAAGGGGGCAATGAGAGTTGGCGGCGAGTCGAAACCAAGCATCCTCGCAAGTCTTGGCATTGCTTGCACAGCCTCAATGGCACGGCGAAGCGGCGGCCGCAACTGGCGCGACGAGTCGGACAAGGTGTCTGTCTCTTGGGTTTCTTGGAGGGTGGAGGTTCAGAGATGGTGCTTGGTATATGCAGCCAAGACGGCCGGAATTGCCCAGGCTGCCCAGTCTCGCCCAGTCTCGCCCAGTCTTGCCCAGAGTTGCCCAGTCTTTGCCCAGGCAGTGGGAAAGCTGGGCGATGAGGCGGCAAATCGTCAGGTTTGGCTGGCGGGCTGGAGCGAAGCCAAGCAAAGCTGCAGCGATCGCGGTCTACGACGACGCATTGTGCTGGTAGCGATACGTGTCCTGCGTGTTCCGGTGAGTGGATGGTGCGATAGCACGGGTTGTGAGACGGCTTGGTGGTTCTTGGAGTTGGGGAATCAAGTGTCGGTATGCGTATGCGCACCACCTATCCGTACCCGTCTAGAAGCAAGACGGCGACTTTGGGGCTCCAAGCATTGCGGTTGCTCGAGATTTGGCGTATGGTAATTGGTGTACCGTCGCCATGGGTCAAGCTGCGGATGACCAAAGCAGACCCCTGGTTTGGCCAGAGGCACATCAAAGAATGGCGGGCGTTGCTGAGATGGGATGTTCAACATTGTCGACAGCTCGGGCAGGTGGCACAGGATCCATGCAATAAGGCATAGTCGGGTAGATAAATCGCTCGAGATCGTGATATGGGTGTGGAATGGGTGGATGGCTGTGCAAATCCAAAATGGAGGGTGGTTTAGTTGTTGCGATGAAGCGCTGGCTGACGAGCATGGATGGCGATGGTGAAATGGCGACAGCGAGAAGCCAAATTGCCAAGGGGAAAAAGGTAAAAATGTGGGAAAAGCAGCCATCGGTGAGGAGGATGGACCGATGCCGCCAGCTGGCAGATGGAATCCATGGAAAGCACGCGGGCCAGGCGGGGCAGTGTAGGCTTGCTGGCAAGTCTCCTGGATACCTGGGGAAGGAGGGAGCCAGGCTGTGCCTGCTACTCAGTACTGCACTGGAAGGAGCCTGCCTGCTGTACCTGCCGGCGCCAGAATTGACACCGTGATTCCGCACCCTGGGCACGTGTCTCCATGTACTATTTCTGCAGCTTCCCTCGTCGGACCCCGAGTGTTGCGCATCGTTTGCGGTCCTTGTCGTTGCGTGTACTATACATATTGCTTGTCACTCCTCTCGTGTCCATCACCAAAAGGTACATAGGTCTACCCCGATCCATCCACCCACACATTCATTCTCTGGCAGATTCAATCTCTCGACTCACTTTACAAAGATCAAAGGCTTGTTTCGCCGTCTTGGCAAAAGCCCACCTTCGCACCCTCACCCCATCGCACGGCGAGCGGCAGCAAAAAACAAAACTGCCAATCGACCACCCGGCTCGTCGGCTTCCCTGCGTGGGCCGCATCAGGCGGTATTGCGCAACGCTTTCCAAGACGAGCCGGTTTAACGGCCCTCCTGCTACTGACGACGGAATCGTTTTCCAGTCGACAAGAGGGGGCACAACAGGCGACCGTGTTTGGATTGCGCGTAGCCCTCGGCGCTAAGGGCTTGGCGGTCTTGGCTGCGGCGGAGAGGCCAAGAACTGAGGAGCGGAAAGCTTCTTTCCTCGTAACTTGGCCTGCCATGCCCTGCTCTCACTCCTCACTCAGTCTCCAGGTGGGTATTGTGTACAAGTACTCTACTATTAGTCGTGGTATGCACTTCAATTTCGGTGGTGAGCAGGTACGTCGCCATCGCCATCTCCATCTGCTCGCCCCATCCTCAGCTTGTCACCTGCCACGCACCTCACACACCAGACTCATTCGAGTGTCACAAACGGGGACCGCCTTATCGAAAAGGGAGAGGTGGGGCCATTCCAGTCGCTCGATTGAGCACATTGGCACCGGAAGCGGATCGTGGGCTGGCAGCAGCAGCATCGGTATCAGTTGGGAGAAAAAAAAAGAAGAAAGAATAGACAACAAATGCTCTGTATTGTGTGGAGTTCCTTGGAGGAGAGCACATCCACTGCATACGTAGTACGTATACGTATGCGCTTATCGGAGCTTCCGGCTAACTACTTGACCCCCATGTTTTCCACACGCAGTTCGCAGGTGCTACGTACTTCACCATTGGTACTAGAGATAGGTGATCCTTTGTCTTGAGGCTTGGGGTTCTCGAAGGGAAGGCTTGTCAGGCTTGTCAGGCTTGTCAGGCTCATCCCTCTCCTCACTGGTCCTTATCTACTCCTTGCCACCACCTGACTGGCAATTCCATGCTTCTGCTGTCAATCGATATTGTCGTCCTATCTCAGCAGCACCCCATTACTGTTAATATCTTGGGGGACGGAGCATGTCATTCAATTCTAAAAGTACGTACTGCCATGTATTCCCTACCCGGCAGCGACAAGGTGATGTGCTCGGGCGCCAGTGACATCAGGTGGTGCGGCACCTGCTGCCAAGAACCTCAGGTTTCTCTGAGGAAAGGTATCCCTTGGCCTTGGTGGTGGGGTGCCTTGGCTGGTCTTGTCCCGTCCGGTCGTACCCCAAGGCCCAGAAATAATACAGTCGTACGGACTACTACGGACATACTTGGCTGGAAACAGCACCTCTATCATCTGAGACGGTCGCAGGCCTCTTTTCATCGGACGACACGGACCGTAATGTTCATCACCGATGGGAAAACCTTCCCCTCTGTGATGAATCCTGGTGTACTTACTACCCCACGATGAAGAATAACCAGCGAGACGGAAGACAGGACACGACAAACAGAGCCTGCCACAACACGCCTGGCGATGGGGTATGGAGTACTCGTCGTACACGGAGTACATGGCATCCGTAAACGCGCTTGCGGTCATCAGCTGATGGCGAGTTATTGATTGACCAACGCAATTGAAAATCGGGTGCTCGCAGGATGAAGCAACGGGCGCCAAGTGCAATTGCCAAGATCACGGCCAAGGGATAAAGAGTGAAAACTGGAGATTTGCCAAGACCTTCCAAGACAGCCAAAGGTCTTGGCATCGTATGCGCCCGGATGTCGCGGTGTTGGACGGTGACATGCCGAGTCAAAGAGGAGCTACCGTGTCAGCAAGACTTTACCTACTGTAACCTTCTCGCCTCTTAGCACTTTAGTGTGCGGTATCTGGGCCCATCTGATAGCAGATACAAGGCCGACGTACTGTCTCGTCCATCGGACTCTCGGCCTCTGCACCACTGCCTCATGTCTCTTCTCATCACCCGCAACATCAGCTCGGAAGCCCTTGCCACCACCACCCAATCAAATGTCAGCTGGTCTTACAAGCCCCGGTCGCCAAGACTTTGCCAAGTCTTGGCAAAGGTAGGAAGAGCGGAGAGGAAATGTGATTCATGAATAAAGAGAAGAAGCCGTCGTCCATAGGCCCCCCCCGGAGAAACAGATTGATCGGTCGTTCTCAAGTCCAACACTACTCCTGGTCTTGCGAATTCAGAGACCAAAAAACATAAAAGCGTTGGGCCATCTCTTCTTTCCCTTTGGCAGTTCCTTTCGCCCTATCCCAAGTATCTCTTCGCCTGTTCTCGGCAATCGGTCCTCCACCTGCCTCTAGCTAGAACGTATCCACCTGCACCTGCACTCACGAACACTCAAAACACACCCGACCCTTCGACCTTATTTCCGCAACGGGTCTCGGCCGATTCCATTCTTCCGGCCTCCCCTCACCGAGCCCACCAGCTCGGTCAACCTCACGAACGCCAGTCAAACTTCCAGTCAGACACCATGTCTGCTAAGCAAGAAAACGAGTCTTCGGGAAGCAACTCCCCGAAGAGCAGTACTCCCGCCCCTTCGACGGCCACCAGCAACACCTCCCAGAGCACCGGCGCCAACAGCGCCGAGGACAATCTGATTTGCAAATGGAACTCGTGCAACCTCAAGTTTGTCACGCCCGAGGCCCTCTACGTGAGTTACCCACTACTCCTGCTGCCTTGTCCAAACGTACGTTGTCTAACGCCCGTCTCAGGAGCACATCTGCGAGCGCCATGTGGGTCGCAAGAGCACCAACAACCTCAACCTCACCTGCCAGTGGGCTTCCTGCAGGACGACGACGGTGAAGCGTGATCACATCACCTCTCACATTCGCGTCCACGTCCCCCTCAAGCCTCACAAGTGTGAGTTCTGCGGCAAGTCCTTCAAGCGCCCCCAGGACTTGAAGAAGCACGTCAAGGTATATCAGACCTCGCAACCCAACCCTCCGCCCCCAGACAGTCGACTGACCACTCCAGACCCACGCCGACGACTCTGTCCTCGTCCGATCCCCTCAGGACCAGGGCATGAACGGCTATCGGGCGCAGCCTGGCAAAGGTATGTCCAGCTCACAATTTGCGCATCCAAAGGTCCTCTCGTTTTCTCCCAACCAGAGGCTAATGTGCCTCCAGCTTCTTCTAGCTACTATGATCATAATGGCCACATGAGGACTAACTCGGCCGCCTTCGCGCACCAGGCTGGGCATGCTAGCTACTATGCACCCCAACCATCTACAAACTATGGACTGTACTTCAACCAACAACCCTTGAACCCTCCCCGATCCGAGTACATTGGCCACCACGCCGGCGGCTACGACAACCGCAAACGCGCCTTCGACATGGTCGACGACTTCTTCGCCCACGCTAAGCGTCGCCAGGTCGACCCCACCTCCTACCAGCAGGTCGGCCGTTCTCTTCTCCCTCTTCACGGCGCTCTCGGCCTCCACACCGGCCCCATGCCCGGCTCCGACTACATGGCCGCCCCCCCTCCCGTTCAGCACCAGCACCACCACCAGCCCCAGCACCAGCCACAGCACCACCACGTCGGCCACGGTCCCTCTGGTCCCGGCCCCCTCACCCAGCAGTACTACCTGCCGCCCATGCCCAACGCCCGCACCAAGAACGACCTCATCCAGATCGACCAGATCCTCGAGCAGATGCAGAGCACCGTCTACGAGAACGCCAACCAGGCCACGCATGGCATCCACATCCACGGCCAGAACACCTTTGACCTGCGCCATAGCCCCTCGCCACCCGGCGGCCACAGAGGATCCATCGCCGGTATGTCGGTCAACAACGACGGTTACGGCGCCGTGTCTGCCGCACACATGGCCTCGCCGCTCACCGCCATCTCCTCCACCGGTACTCCCGCCGTCACTCCTCCCTCGAGCACCATGTCCTACACTTCCGGTCACTCGCCCAGTCCGTCTTCCTCGGGCATGTCTCCTCAATCCAGACACAGCTCTACCGCCTCCTCGGTCATGTACCCCAACCTGCCTGCCGTCAGCTCCGTCTTCCCCGGTCAGTCGACAACGTCGACTCTCGGACCCAGCTTCGACAGCAACGAGCGTAGACGCTACTCTGGTGGCATGCTGCAGCGGGCCGCCCCCTCGTCGCCCAGGTCGCCCATCATCTTTGAGGACTCTTCTGGCGTCACTACTCCCAAGGCTGAGTCTGTGGCTTCGTCCATCGGCTCTCCTTCCGCGTCTTCTGAGTCTGACTCGAGCGAGGGCGCACGCGAACGCGAGGAGAAGTACGACCAATGGCTGGAGAACATGCGCACCATTGAGGCTCTCCGCGAGTACATCCGCGACCGCATTGACCGTAGGGACTTCTCCGAGGAGGCCAAGTCACCCGCGGCCAGCCGTCTCAAGTCCCCGGAGCCCATGGAGGTCGATGCCAAGCCGTCACCAGCGGCACCGCTGTACCCCATCCTGCGTATGCCCAACTGAGGCACCGGCACTTGAGTAGGATTGATGAGAAGAGCCCCAGACAAACTGGGCGCGTGTACCAACAGCTGTCTGCAAGCGTGTTTCGTCGAAAAGTTTCACAGCAAAAGAAAAGGGCAAAGTGATGGGGTCAACTTTGGCTCGTATTCTATTCTACAGCATTCTTTTTTATCCCATTGCGCGGCACCGCAATACGCGCTTCTGGCAAACATCTCTTACGCCCGTCGAAGCCTGCCGACCTCTTTGTTTACGTTACCCATACCCAAGTCGGCGGATGATGAGAGGGGAAGTGGATTGAATTACGCAGTCTCCCATGGACGCAGATGGATTTCTACCGGGCGCATGAAGTCCCCCGGTGAACCAAACCAAATACACAAAACAAACGCCCTTTTTTTTTCCGGTCGTGTGTCTGAATGACAAACGAATAGGAGAGTGAGCTTTCTACCATTCTCAGTGAGGGCTTTGCTAGCAGAGCAAACATCTCTTTGGTGCGAAACATTTGTTCTTGGTTTGCGGATTTACGGATATCGGAACGGGGAATGAGACCATGAAACAAACACACACACAATGTCATGTTGCTTCGTCACCAATGTAGTCTCCTAGGCCTTAATCTGAGGTCGAATGAAATGCTTCCGAAATGCTTCCTATGCCTCACAATCAAGTCTGCTGTACCTCATGAACGCTGCCTGTCATGTTATTAAACCCGGTGGCTGCACATAAGCCAGGCGTTGCTACGATCCATCTTGGCCTCGAACGGTCGATTGGCCGATCGCACAACTACCGGCATGCATGCACCAGGCAGTCGGGCGAACCCTGCATGACGATCCTGCATGGTGCGTCGCGGCCAGTCACAACTAACTTGCCCAACGTCCTGTCTTGTCGACTCTGCCGTCTTCGTCACGAGACACATGCCACACCGACCGAACCTATCCCACCAGAATGAAGTTTCTCTTGCCATGTCTCAAACACACGAGGATCTAACTATAAGCTCGACTTGGATCGGGGTTTCCGCCGTAGGGCGACGGGCCGCGACAGAGACACTGTGGGGCCATCAAGGGCTGCCGGATCCGGGGACCCGGACGTCATTGCAACGTCTGCCCAGCACTCCGTCCAGTGCCCCGGCCGCCAGAGGCGGAAATCACGGGGTCTGATTGTCTCGTCTTCGGTAAGCGTGAGGGAAGCCGAGCGTTCATGAGGTTCAGCACCACAGCCGCAAAGTCCGTCGGGCGAAGGATCCGATTCAAATGACAGCACCCCAGTTCCTGTGACGACAGCTGAGTGGACGACGTTGCGGGCTGAATAGGAAAACGCCAGTCAGCGTATTGCGGTCGCACACTGGACGTGGTCCGTACGAAAGGAACGAAAAGGGAGCTGTCGTCTTGTCTTGGCGGGACGGTGTTGTGTACCCTGACATGGGGTGCCGCGGGTCATCCCTTGGTGCCGACTTTCCAGCTGAACTGGGTGTTTGCTGGGTCAGGGAAATCAGATGTCAGCCGTGGATGAATTCCTTCCGAGAGACCGTGTGGTTTTGGCAATGTATGGAGGATTCCATGTGGCTCAAGTCAACTCCAGCACGCACCCAGCGAGGGCTGAGGATGGATGCATGCTGGGGCAATGTTGTCATGGTTCGTGCTGCGCTTTTGGAACCGGGGAAACGGTTTGTCTTGAGCCAGGGCAGCTGGGTGTTACCGAACAGTGTTGATGTTCCGAGCGAGTTATAAAACAGTTGGGTTGTCCTTGTCTTTGACTCTCGCTTCCTGTCACGACATTCATCGACATTCACGATATCACACACAAGTCTCGATACATATACCACAACGCTCAACGCTCACATAACAACCTTCCCACGCCATTCGAATCTGTACCACCACCGCCAAGCCGCAAAATGAAGTTCTCAACACTCCTCCCCGCCGTCGTCGCCACCCTCTGCACCATCACCACCACCACCGCCTCGCCCGCCCGGCGCGAGACCCCGCCGCTGCCCGACGCCGACTACTGCTGCTGCGACCTCGCCCGGCCGGGCTACGTCTGCAAGGTCCCCGCCGCGCTCGGCGGCGCCGCGCCCGACCCCGTCTGCAACAAGGCCCTGTGCCCCTTTGACCCGCAGACGGAGAAGCAATGCTGCTGCTGCCGCCAGCCCGGACCGTCGAGCCCCTGGACGGTGCGGTGCGGCGCCGTGCCCAAGGAGAGGGCGTGCGCGTGTCCCGCCGTCTGGTGCCCGTTCAACTACGGGGAGCGGTTCCTGCCCGTGTCGCCGGCGGAGTGAGAGGGGCCGAGGCGTGGTGTTTGCGTGTCGAGTTTGCTTTGTTTGGAAAAGGGGGACACATGTCGGCTGGAGAGGTTTGGCGGTCGATGGGAGGAGGTCTTGTTTATGAGTCAAGTGTAACGCAATTCCAAAAACACATTGCAGCGTCGAGAGTCGCTCAAGTCGTTACACTTCAGCAATGTTATCCTGGCGAGTTGTCGACAAGAGAAGTGATAGACATCACCAGCATTACTCTACTTTACCACCTATTATCTATATGGTCTCTTATTATTTTACTAAATATTTTATATCATAGTGTTGTTAACTTATATTGAATATACTAGAGTAAAAGTTCGAATTATTGGTCTATATATAAGTGAAATATGGCAATGTAAACTTGATGAGTCTTTCTAAGGGAAGCATATGGATGCATGGTGACTTTTGGGTCTTGGGTTTATCTTAATAACTTGCCTGGGTCTTTAGAGAGTGGAACATCAGCATAAGGCAGTTTTCGCTACATCTCTTCTGTAGGCTGAAAGTGGCTTTATTCCAAGAGGCTTGTCGACGTCAAGTGCTGCCGTGCTACCATGGACGTTGTACGCGATGTACGAGCTGCCCCTTTGATAAGTTTGGCGCCACAAACACCAGCGTCGGTGTGTACTCGAGCATCGATGCCGATTGGTAGACACCAGGTTCTGGTAGATTCGGGATTCTTCTGTTGGAACACCGGTCTGGTCTTTACACGACTTGCGAATTGACACGTCGGCCAGCAGCGTCAGGGTTTTCAGGCGTCTTCGACGGTGAACCTGATGTTCAGAATAGCAGAATTAGCCGACGCGCCGAAACTGAAGCCGCTCGCTTTTCCGAGGAGACCCATCAACCGAGGCTGGTAACCCCACACGACCGCCTCGGTGATCTTCTTGACGCCCAAAACTTCCTTGTGCTGGAGCAGCATCCAGGCCGAGCTCGCGCCGTTGGTGCTGCCGAGAATCCCGGCGCCCGGCCGCGTGTCCATCTTGATCGTGACCCGGTCCTTCCAGCCCGGGACGCGTTTGTAGCCGGCGTCTTTCAGGGCTTCGATGACGGTGTGGAAGGCGGGCGCGTAGGAGACGTGCGCTCGGAAGATGACCTTGAGGCTCTTCGGGTCGACGCCCTCGTGCCGACACGCCTCAACCCATTGCAAGAAGGCAAAGTCTGAGAGGGTATCTAAGTCGGGAACAGTCCCGTAGTTGCATGTTTCGACGTTGTGTTTCGGACTCTGGTTCACGTCAAACATCAAGGCGCCGGCGCGTGGATTTGCCACGTTGCTGAAGACGGCTCTCGTTGGCTGGAGGGAGGCGGTAGCATTAGCAAACATATGGATCAAGTATGCGACGCGAGAAGCGGATGAAGAAGACGGGACGTCCTACCCCTCCCCGTCGACCGTTCGTCTGCGTAAACTCCTCGGAGTGAAGATGGTAATATACACCCGACCTGGTCTCGTCCACGGGGAACTCCGGGTCCGAGAATGCCGATTCCAACAGATGCGTGTGCAGAGGCGCCAGTTCCTTGGTGTAGGGATACCACACAGTCTCGAGAGTCCATCCCCAACGAGCCGCGATCTCGGGATCCTGGAACCGGCTCGCGACGGGAACACCGCCGTTCTGCCGCGTAGCCTGCGCGTCGTCCAGCGGCATCAGAGCCCTGAGATACTCGCCCCTTTGCACGCGGCCTTCGTAGTTGCTCGGGAAGTCGGGAAACGCCCCCGCTCGTTTGGCGAGGGCCTTGTTGCAGGCGGGATGGGCTGCTGAATGCGGCGTGGGAGACGCGCTGGTCCGCAGCAGTTGAAGCGCGAACAACAGCAACCGAAGGACCCGTATCCACGAGCCAACATATTGATTACAGCGAGCCATTACGGCTGACAATCGACGTTGAGCAACAGGGACCGCATTGCGGATAGCAGAAGCCTGGTTTTGGAGAGGAGGACAAAGGCTTTATACGGGACCAAAATCAAACCGAGTGGATGGAACTAAACGAGAGAGATGAAGAAGAAAGTAGAAGGCTCATTATGACGACAGCGAGACGGCGTGTCCAAGTATCGGTAATACCGATAAAGGTGATAAAATATACTTTTTAGATAATAGTAAGTCAATAAGCAGCTCCCGGGAAAACCAAACACCAATCTACCCCAACTACTCTACCTACCTGGTATAGGCACATTTCACAGTAGCTATCGGATCTAACTCCACAAGTTACAACAACAGCCTTGACAAACCCTTGGTCAGAGACGAGAGAAGCACTAGACCTTTCCTAATCTCCTAATTTCAGGCGTGAGGTATGCTTCGCCAAAGCCCCTGACCCCCTCCTAATAGGTAGGTAGCTAGGCAAGAAGCTGACAAAAGATATAATACAGAAAGACGTTTCACGCAGCAAACCTCCCGTACAGTTATAGTTCAGTAACTGTAATAAGTAGTAAAAAGTATAGGATTAAGCTATTCAGTAGTTATAACACAATTACCTTTTTTGTTGGAAACCAGGTTTTATTTTGTTAGGTGAGTATAGTAGAGATTTCTGGTGACAAGTCTTAATTACTGTGTATCATTTTCTTCTGTCGGCCGCTTGCCAGGGACGAAATGGCACCCGACGCCCGTCCAAACATAGAATGGTAGGCGAACCTGTGGTGCAAGGTGGCAAGGTGGCAAGGTGGCATCCGGATGTTTTGTGCTGGGACCTCGCGGATGGCCAGAAGCCATTCCCACGTGTGTCGCTGTCATGTCTGCAGTAAGATGGTGCAGCATGTTGGTCTGTCATCTCTTTTGCGTCATGAAGTGCAGTTGGCTCGGAAATGATTGTCTCATGTGAAAGGTAGAGAATGGGGGTTAATAAAAAGAAACAGCGACGCAAACAGCATCATATGCGAAGCTCTTGGTTGGCGGCAATGTTGAACGCATAGACAGCCACGACAGACTGTGTGAGTATGTCATCAATCGCGGTAGGAAGTCAAGTCTCTGTCTAACAATTGCAAGCTGTACAGATCATCTCAAAGTCTGTTTGCATCCTCTCAAAAGATGTCCTAGAATGTGGAAAACAACTAGAACAGAACATGCGTCAGGACTCGGGAGACCCGACGATGGCCAGCTGAACTTGTGTTCGGGTATAAGTTCGGGTTGAGAAGGGGAAAAAGTCGAAGAAAGTAGCGTATAAGATGGATTGTCTATACTGCAGTTCGGAGTACGTCTAATGAGTGGGAAAAGTCTATTATACTGGGATTCATCGAAGCTGACAGTCATCACTGATCAGTGGTATCCGGAAACAGCACTTCTCAGTCCTCACCCGAAACGCGCCCCCTCGCGGAGTCAGCGGAGCTCCGCTGAGCTGTACGCGGCAGGATAGCTAAGCGACTTCAGTAGCCGCGGTCCGCACTCCGAGTCCGCTGGCGCCTCCCGAGTCCCGAGTCGCCTCCGCCTGTTTCCCCGCGGCCTTTACTCCGCCTCCACTTCGAAGTTCGGGCGGCCGGGCCAACCTCATCCATCAACATCTCCAAACGTATTCCAGCAAACGACAAGATCGCTGATAGGGAACTAGCGTCTAAAATCGAGCTATCAGCTGACATTACCGAACCCCTTTTTGAGGTGCTCGCGACTTGTCGGAACGGTCTCCTGCCATTTCACATATTGTCTCATGATCTCATCCACCAAGTAAGGTACCGACCGCCACTTCGCCTCGTCATACACCGCACCGCCACAGCACATCAGTCCCCCAACGCCACAGGACTGTTTTCAACCGCCGACCTTCCAGTCAGTAAGCAACCTCAGAGCTGCCCTTTCTGTTTGAGGATGCTCGCTGAAGAGCAAAGCCCGTATGAGTAGCTTGAACACATCGATTACTTCTACGATTACAAGCAAGGTAGGTAGGGGGGTGGAGTTAGTTTTTGCAACCGCGACCGGTATCACCATGCCGCTTCCGCCAAAGGCCTTGATCTCCTTGCCACAGGAGGGGTCGTCGCACTCGGCAACGTTGACGTCCCTCTGGAGCTCCCCTTCGATGGAACGGCGCTCCTCGTCGGTCAGACGGCGCGACGAGTTGGTCCCGTGGAGCGCGAAGCCGCCGTCCGCGAGCGGGGCCAGCCTCTGAAGGCCCTCGTCGCCGTTGGAGGAGCGTAGGCGCTTCCAGGGCCATACGCCGTCGCCCGGAAAGGTCTCGTCGGGGAACTCTCTCTCGAACTTGCGCCTCACGGCCGCGTTGAAGCTGGCGTCGGGTGGCACGAGACGGTACTGCGGCCTTTGGGCCTTGTCCGCGGCCGGGATCCAGGGACCGTTGTACCACCTGTCCTCCGTCAGAATGGCATAGCCCGGGTCGCCTGTGGCCAGGAAAGCTCCCTCGGCTCAACGACAGCCACTCCCCTGCAGCCCTCCTCGCTTACTATGTAGGTCTATAAAATCTTACTTAGGCGGGTCCAATCCACCCATGTGAATAATAAACATCGACCTTCCACATTTGCAAGACTTGCTGGTCCCGTCGTATCCATCAACATGGCCGAAAGTGAGCCGCAGGAACCAACCTACTCTAGGGATGAGTTCGTTTCTGAGCTGAGATCCTACTACGAGTTCCTGACCCATCTATACCTGCCTCCCGAGGTGGTCAGATACCCTCCCCCGGGCGGGTGGGAGCACATCACTCCCGACTTCGTCGATTCATTCTTCCTCGGCAAGAACAACACAGTAGCAGACCTGATGAGGCATATCCCCTACGTCCGTCGAGACAAGGAGGACGATTGGGAGCCGTTCAATATCTACGAAAAGTCCTCTCAGGTCGACTTCGCCGGGGAGGTCGTCCTGAGCTTGCCCAACAAGTACGCTCACGAGGAACTTTTTGAGATACCGGAGGAAGCCTACCCGCACGAGCTCCCGCCTCAGGTCTTCGTCTTCGCTATTGTTCCCGAGGGACGGGATGGGCACTTCATTCTCGTTGACACCGAACGCGGCACCATCGTCCTCATGGACCTCCAGACCGTCACGAAACCTACCCAACTATCAGATCCGGTGAGGTTTTGTTCCTTGACCTGGTTGTTTGTCTCTTGGATATGAGGCTGATTTCGTCTGAACTTAGTTCGCACCGGACGAAGAAGAGTGGCGCAGATCCGCCACGTATACGTTCCAAGAGTTCTTTGCCATGGCTAAGGACAAGTTCAGGAGCTTCAGAATGGTGCGTCGATGTTGATTTCTCTACACAGACGTCATCGCTTGTTTCCATCTTCCCTCACATACTAATCATGTTATCAATCCATTTAGACTGCTGTGGATCGTAAGCATGTCCATTTTACTTCCCCGGATAATCCTCTGGCCCAGATATACCGGGATGAAGGAGTTTTCACGGAGAGGTACAATAGGGAGAGATGTATGAGCAGGATTGAGGCATATTTTGAATCATAGAATGGGGACTCAGAAAGAGAAAATATAGATGGAACCAAAGTCTATAGCCTCTATCAACTATTCCAATCATCCTTTTGAGTGCCTCGCAATAATAGAAATGATAGCAACCAGTTCATCACAAGTCTAGCCATCTTAGTCACCTGTGAGCTCCTTTCTTGCATAGTAAAGACAGCTACGTCAAGGTCAGCAATTACAGGGTGCAATCACACTTAGGCATCAAAGTAAACCGCCACGAAGAACACGGACGTCATCGGTTGCTTGTTGGTTCTTCATTTTTATTAGTTCCTGTGCTTTTTCAAAAAGGTCGAGCAGGCTCTATGCATTATGTTCTTCGGATATAAGAGGATATAGGCGTGGATGCAATGAATTAGATGCATCTAGTGTTGCAAGTGGTGTGTTTTCTGTAGTAATTGGCATCATCTTTGTCCCTCGCTCCCAGTCTCCAGCACCAAGCTCCTCGTGAGCAAGGCGCTGGAGCTGAAGAACATCATTCAGCAACCTGTGTTCAAATAGTCAGCTTATTATATAACCCAGCCACTTTAGTGTCTAGTGTATCAAATCTTATTTAACGGCGCAGATATAAGTATACTATCTGTAATCTTATTCTAAAACTCTCTATATAGCCTGTGAGCTGGCCTATTCTAAGCCCACTAGCTACCTTATGAACTACGGCTAGACCTATGCAGGTGTCTCACTGTGACTGTGCTTGCTTTCCCCCCCGTCGCCTTCGCTCTTTTGAACTCTGATCCGGATCTTTGGATGATCTTTCATCTCTCTCCAACAGCGGAGCGTGCAAAGACACCAGGGTGTGACACTAACCGGCATCTAGAAACGCAGAGAGTTCACCGAAGAAATCGTGGAAAATGCGGGGGTGGAGCCCCGTCAACGCGCATCAACAGACGCAATAATAGCCCTAAGCCGCAACAGATATTTCCCATCTGAGCCCTGGCCCCTGGGCGGTTTACGGGGTAACAAGCTTGATATCAACTTCTGGTATCCATGTCGATGATTCACTGCCAATTGCGGCATCATCAGTTACAACTTACGGCACTGCTATACGGAAGTCACGGATAGACTGATGCTCTAGTTCGATGTTGGATATTGTCAAACTCTGAGCATCCCAGGTATCCTTCAGGCACCATTCAAGCCAGACATTCTCGTCTTTGAGTCTGGTGAAACTCCGGTCTCTCCAAATCCCGGTCGTTGAGTCTCACAAGTCTCACTCATTCTCAAAACGTCTTACTTAATAGCAGCGTTGGGTACAGGAGCCAGGCCCAGAACGGAGGCTCCTTGACACCTCTTTGAGTCACTCTCAACC
This sequence comes from Colletotrichum lindemuthianum, assembly GCA_001693025.2. Classification (NCBI taxonomy): domain Eukaryota; kingdom Fungi; phylum Ascomycota; class Sordariomycetes; order Glomerellales; family Glomerellaceae; genus Colletotrichum; species Colletotrichum lindemuthianum. Next base: position 30,074 of record MASP02000145.1, on the reverse strand, counting down.
CTAGGACCCAGGCTTAACAACAAGTCTCCCATTGGCAACAGCAAGAACAAAATAACCAATCCAGATGGCGGCAACGCCATTCAAGCCCAGACCGACTGCAAAAATGGCAGCGTCGAGAAGCTCAAGCACGGAGAGGTCGACCCTGCCCTCGCATTCGTCAAAGGCGAGGAGCCGGTCCAGTTTACTCCTGAAGAGAAGCGGAGCGTCCTGAGAAAGATTGACTGGGCTCAACGAGCCGTCACTGGACCGGGCTTTCAACGTCGCCAAGACCGAAGGCTTCAAGCTCTTCTTCTCCTTTGACTATGCCGGCCGAGGACCTTGGCCAAAGGATACCGTCATCAGCTACTTGAAGAAGTACACCTCCAGGGGCGAGTATTTCAAACACAGCAACGGCCAGCCCCTGGTGTCCACGTTTGAAGGTCCCGGAAACGCCAAAGACTGGGTCGACATCAAGAAACAAGTCAACTGCTTCTTCATGCCCGACTGGTCTTCGGAAGGCGCCAAGCCTGCCACCGGTGACCGAGCTCGGGGGTGGAGTGGCCGACGGCCTGTTCAACTGGGCTGCCTGGCCATGGGGTCCTCAGGACATGGACACCTACGTCGACGCTTCTTATTTCCAGTACCTCGGCAAGAAACCATACATGATGCCCGTATCCCCGTGGTTCTATACAAACATGCCCGGCTACAACAAGGACTGGCCAGCTCTGGCGCGGCGACGACATGTGGCATAACCGATGGATTCAAGTCGTTTACAACCAGCCCGAGTAAGACACCAGAGACCGAACGTACGAGATCGACTACCACGGACGCGAGGGCGAGTACATGCGCTGGTTGTTGATGGCCCCAGAAAACGCAGCCGAGACAGGGAGACAGTACATCACCATCGTCAACCTCACGCCGCATCGGTTCAGGCTCGCCCGAACGTCGAACTATCAGATGGACGAGTTCGACTGGGACAACATCCCCCCCGGAAAGGCACGGCAAAACGTGGCGCACTACACCGAAACGATCGGCGTGAACCACAAGGACGACAACGGAGAGGCCTACTACGGCATCGAAGGCACCGACAAGAAGTTTGTGGTGCGAGCCACCACCCACATACCGGATACCTATCCCAAGCGCGTCGTCTTCGACCTGAGCGGCATGGGCAAGGGGCAACGCGAGTACAAGGTGCCCGGACAAGAGGTCCCCGTCACGCTCGTCATCACCGGCAGCGACTCGTTGGGCTTCATCACCTCGCTCTCTCACGGGCCCGGGAACTGGATGAACTCGATCAGGGAGGAGATCAAGCACCGCAAACTGCTCGATGTGGTCATGCCAGGCAGCCACGACTCGGGCATGAGCAAGATCACGGGCGCCATCTTGACGGGCGCGTCTGAAGACAACACCCAGACCCAAGGCATCAACATCTACGACCAGCTTCGCGTGGGATCCCGCTGGTTCGACCTGCGCGTCTCGACCGTCCACGAGGTTGTCAAGGGCAGCTACGAGTACTGGACCACGCACTTGACTGATGAACTGGCCGAGGTCACCCTCGGCAGGTCTGGCGAGAGGTTCGATGACGTGGTCAGGGAAATCAACCAGTTCACCGGCGAGAACCCCGGAGAGGTCATTATCCTGCAGTTTCGCTATCTCGTCGGGGTGCGCAACGTGCCGAGCAAGGGTCCCATCTACTGGGACGAGACGATCAAGGACAAGTTCTTCGACAAGCTGATCGGCATCAAGAACCGCTGCCCAAAGCTCGGCAAGCCGGTTCAAGACTTCACCATGAACGAGCTGATGGGCAGAAACGACGGCCGGGGCTGCGTTCTCGTCTTTCTGGACACGGCGCACTTCAAGAACATACCAGAGGCCAAGCGCACTTCGGCAGACGACGGCATCTACAAGAAGGACGCGATTTCGTGGGCGGATGCCTGGCCGAACAAGGAGGACACAAAGGCCGTGGCAGAATTTGCCGTGACCGAATGGCGGAAGAAGGAAAAGTTCCACGTCGGCCAGTGGGTTAGCACGCCAGACGCGCTCACGTCGACGTTGGTCTACAGCATCGAGTCCATCGCGGTTCTGCCGACGAACCCGGCTCTGTACTGGCGCGGTGTCAACGCCATCGAGCCCGGCATTTTCCCCAACGTCCTCATGGTCGACTACATTGGTATGGTTCTCATGAACGAACCGCAATGGAACTCTTTGAGCGCCGAGATGTACACCCTGGCCGTCGGCGTCAACTTGTACACCATCAGCGAGAACTGCGACATCAACAAGAGGCGATCGCCGCTGCTCCCCAGTCCCAAGAACCTGAGGAAGCCCCCCAACCCTCTGGTCTCGCAGTTCAGCGGTATCATCTTCGCCAACGGGACGAGCATCGAACACCCTCGGCCGGGCTTCCACCCTGGGCGCGTCGAGGTTCTGAAGAATGGCACCGTCTTCAGCAACGGCACGGTGTTGGAGGAGGATGTTCCGAACCCGGATTTCAATTCTACGCTATTCTAGCATTTCGTGACTTGTACTATACCAGCTCGAGTCCTCAAGCAGCGCAGGTAGCATCAATAAAGGGCATGCCTGAAAATAAAAATGAGAATGAGAATGAAAATGAGAACGAAAATGAGAACAAGAATGAGAATGAGAATAAAAATAAGTATGAGTATGAGTATGAGCATAAGTACAAGTGTGAGTGAGAACATGGATATGAGTACTAGTATGAATGTAAATGTGCATGTGAATATGAAGATGACTGATGATGTTTCTGGTCTGCCTGTTGTCTGGCAACCTCTGTACATCAACACTTTGAGATGGAGAGGTGAAAGAAGTCTCCCAAATTACTGATCTAAAATTATGCTCACTACTGCTTCCATCGCTGGAAAGTCTCTCCGTCGGCTAATGTGGCCATGCCTGCTCCCAATGTCACGTTGGATGCAGTCCTTAGCTGCACCAGTAATGCAGCACCCTTGACCAGTCCAATCCCCCATGTCGTACCCCTTTTGTGCCACCCTTGCTTGTGGTTTGCTTTGCCGTCTTGGCGCATTCTCTCTATGTCAAGTCAGTTACCTTATATACCATAGAGCAGAAGCTGAGAGAACCCCCCTCGCCTATGCCCGACACAAGCTTCCTCGTTCCCAACCCAAACTAGGCACGTTCAGAGCACAGAGAACATGGCTGTCAGCCTCACAACTCTTGCGAATGCCACGACCGCCTCACTTCTCAGCATCACTACACCATGGGTGCAGCCAAAGGACTGCGAGACTCACTGGTCAATCACGTCCGCGTCATCGACAACCACGGGCGATGGTCTGGTGTATCGTCGCATCTCTGTTTCTGTCCCCGCCCCATCTTGTAACCCGTCCGGATGGGATCGCTTTGGCCCTGAAGATCAACTCAAATTCAAGCCTGGAGTTTGCCCGGAAGGATGGGTTTACAACGGCATGGCCGAAGATGGGTCGCCGGCCGCATCGACAGCTCTGTGCTGTCAAAGGTTCGTTTCTCTTGAGTCTCGCATTATCTTCTTCTTTCTTCCCCTCTGTCTTGCGCTGTTGCCACCTTTGCCACGTCTCAGCCTGACTCTTTACGCCAGCAACTTTACAGACTCGGCCACATGGTACACTGCCGAGTTCTTCGGTTCCAGAGGCTGTGCGCAAAGGACTTGGGAGACTGCTCTCGACCCAGCAGCTTCCTCCACAACCTCGGAGCGTGTGATGAGGGTGCATGAGGCCTGGGCCATCACTTGGGCCGCATCCGACACGGCAACCCTGACGCCGAAGCTGCCCACGCTGACGAGCTCCATGAGGGTGCCCTACTGGACACCGGGACAAAAGATACGTGACGGCGAATACGACCAGTACCGCCTTGCAAGCAGCAGCAAATATTTCGACGACAGTTTCCTGTACTTTTTGATAATCGGGATGCCCATTCTTGGGGCTCTCATGATCGCGTCGTGTGTTTGGTGTTGCGTGCGGAAATGCAAAAGGAAGCGGCGTGAAAAGAAAGCGGCCATAGCTGCAGGACCTGGCCCACCTTCAACCATCGCTAGACAGTTTCCACATGACGGACGGGATACGCATACATAACCACTGTAGAGCGATGCCAGTTCCACTGTCAGCCTATGAGTTGCAGGCTCAGAGCGGAGTTCCGAGTGTTGATCTGGTCAAGAGGCTGGTAATGGGAGTATTGCATATCCAGTCTTCGGCGAAGGAGAGTCCACGTAACATAGGATGGGGAGATTCTCTTAGCAATAACTAAGTTTGTTTGGCTTACAGAACCGATGAAGTACTGACATGCTCCAGGTCCCACGTCCCACGGTCCGACTCCCACCGTGGTGACCGTGGTGGACATTCTGTTGAGGTACGGGTCACGTGGGTCACGTGACCCTAGGCCTTCTAGGCTCTCCTGATGTCTACAGCCTCCAGCCAGCAACTCCTTCGAGAGACATCACTACCAGAATAGATATCAGGAATATGTTGCATGTAATTTGGGGGATAGTTGTAGTCCTCCGGACAATTCCAGCATACGGACTACATACGAGCCATCCGCAACTTGTGACCCTTTGAAAGTCTAAAATATACACAATATGAAGTAAGAACCAAACGTAAGCCCCAACCAACCTGGGCCATTCCTATCGGACGCAGACTCAGATCACGAGATGAGGTTAAAGTCTTTGTCAATGCTCCCACTGGAAAAGTCCCGAATCATGACGCCCGTGGCAATGTCCTCTGCCGTGACCGTCTCTCCCATGACCTTTCCGCCAACGGCACATTCGGCGATGATTTTGGCGGCAGCTTGCGCGACGGATTGGCTATGAGGCACGTTAACGCCCGCTTCTCGGAAAACAACCGCCGGCGACGTCTTACCAAGACGGAGCCTTGACGGAAAGCTCGTTGTTCTTCCTCCATCCCAAGATGAAGGTCGAGCCCGTCTGACACCACCCAGTCACCGAGGCAGCCTCGCACTTGTCCTTATTCTTGCTCGAGAGGTAGTTGACGCAGCGGACAGCGTTTGAGACCTGGACATTTCGGTTCAGCAAACTTGGCATTCTCGTCGACATCTAACTTTTTTTTCGGACGTTCCCCTCTGATCGTGTCTGGCTCAACTCACAGATGACGGGTCCCTCGGGAACGAATTGCAGCGGACAGTGGTGGGATCGTCGTGCCTCTGCGACTCGCCCGGCTTCGCCTTCTCGGCCCTCCGCTCATTCGGTCCGGGAAGCTCGATCTTGGCTGTGGAGTTGGCCTTGGGTAGGTTTGCAAAGTGCGCTTTGTACCACACCTGTACCATTTCCTCTGGCGTGAGCTTGTGGCCTGGAGGAAAGTCGGCGAGCTCCTTCGTCCAGGCTGCCGCACTGAGGGGACGCGGGGTTTTCGGTTCAAGGATTGAACCAGTGGGAGATGGGGCCGCCATCACGATGGAAGCCACCGCGAAAATGCACAGATTCAACAGGCGCATGGTGAGGATGTTTGTGGTAAAGCAAGCGAAGGAGATGGTCTCAAGGCAGAAGAGGCATGAGTTGGAGGATGGAGAGATTCATTGAGAGCCTACATGTCGTCTTATAACAGATTTCGAACGACAAGACGCCCAGGTTTCCGGTTTCGTCCAGCAGAGCGTGCGATTGAACCCCCTGCTGACCGTGGTCATCAGCCCTTTATTGCTAGTTTTCGAGGGAGACAAGAGTCAGGCCCCCTTGCCTAGTGCACCCACCAGTTGTGAAGGAAGCTAAGATCTCATTGATGGAACAGGAAATGGGGTTCTCTTTCCGGATACTCTGTAAAGACTGACTAGAACTGTATCAGACGAAACCGTTATTGTGTGACAATAAATACAAGCGAAAAGCATCACTGCATTGATTAGTTGACGAAACGAACGGCCATTCGCCGAACAGAAACTCCGTTGAATATTATACCTTAATGAATATAATGGCGTGTTGAAATGACTACATCACCGACGTTGTTCACATAGGTGATGCCTCCCTCCGTGACACCCCTTCAAAGCTCGCGAACCACATCGGTGTGTATGACAGCGTCGGACTTCGTCAAAGATGAAGGCCCATTCGTGGTCCCGGAGACCGAGGCGCGGCTGGGAGAGGTCGCCCTCGTAGTAGACGACGCGACCGTCAGCCGGAGGGAGACGTCCGGTTTGGATACGTTCTTGGAGTTTTCGGACCGCCAGGCAGATGATACCATTCTCATGCTCTGCAAGCGGATCCCCTTCTTCTACGTCTCCCTCCTCGTCGAGACGACCGTCCAGCTGTACCGGGATTTCACGAGGTATGTCGTCCTCCTGAAGTAGGTCGTCGAGCGGCGGCTGACGCTGCCGACGAGGCGCGACGAATTCAAAGTTGAACTCCAAATATCTACTCAATATGCGTGGCAGAGTTGTCCATCTTCGGCGTCGATTCGGCGTCAGTTACCGCATTAGGAAACTCCCACCTAAGCCGAGAATCTCGCGTGGGTGACATCTGAAATGTGTTCTGTACAGCAGCCATCCATGGCCATGTCGCGATCTAATAAAGAACGATTTGGGTTGCGTGAGACACTAGCTTGGCCCTAGTCGCGATAGTAGCACGAGTTTCTCGTACCTTTGCGTGTTCCAGATCGACAAGAACCGAGCTCGTTTAGACATCACTTTGCTCTTGACTTGCCGCAACACTACCGCTCAAACAGACAGTTACTCTCAAGTCGTCATCGTCATCGGCATCATGGCGCCTGCAATCAAACCTCCCGTCGGGAAGCAGTCCTTCTCAAGCATGTGGACTCAGATGTACCCGCCCAAGCCAACGTACACAAGAGACAGCATGCCCTACTTGAGCAGCAAGGTACTCCCGGCGTTCTTTCTACACTTCACACGATAGAACCGTTGCTCATTGCACTCGCAGGTCTACCTGGTGACAGGCGCAATGTATGATTCATACGAGCAACTGAATAAATCTACACGATAGTGACTATTCACTGCCAGACACGTTATGGTCCGAAGTGTGGTACTCAAGACGAGCAAGACATCCACTTAACATCTCTGTTCCGTGACCACTTCATCGTCGATGCATAGCACTTGACAATGTACCCTGGACAGACGCATGCTTGTGTCTCAAAAGTCATTCCATTGCTCACGTTTCTGCTACCGTAAACTGAATTTCTAGCTTTCGCATGTGCCACGACATACAATCCTCCACATTGGCCAAGAACATCTCGTCGTCAAAGCCCGGGACGAAGCCAACGTTGTACTTTGAGACGCACTCGGCGACCAGGAGGCGCATCTCCATCAACGTTAGCGGCCGTCACGACAGCATAGTTTCATCAGATTGAGCTACGCACCAAGACGATAGATTGATTCCGATGACCAAAGACTAAATCCCATCGACATGCCAAGCCTCGGCACGTGGAAACAAAGCGCCGGTGGACACTCCGGGTCGAAATTCAAAAAGCGGGTCGGGACCGGAGCCGGAGCGCCGCATTAGTGGGGACAACCTCTCGGCATCGGCTTCCTATTCGGGCGGAGCCCCACCGGCTCGCCGACTCAGGTCAGACTACTGTAGATGGCGAGTCTATTCCGATACCGAAAAGGAAAGTCTCGTTATTTGCAACAACCTAGGCTACTCTGCGACACTTTATCAGCTTAAGCTGGGTAGCTCAAGCTGGTCAGCAATTGTGAATATTCCCGCTGAACTACATAAAGCCGCGTTTCGGACCGGCTGACCTGGTGGATGAGACCACATTGAAGCCAGTACAGCCTACAGGTCACAAAGAAGCCGGCAGAGATACGACAATGGCCCGGTATGCAGGCACCCAGACCGCCGTCGTGCAGTCCAAGACTCCATGACGAACCTGCAGGCTGTATGCTCGGGCCCAAGCTCTCTCATTATCATGTGTTTGGAACGGTAGGACAGCATGAATCCTTGGCTCGCAACTGTCGAGCTGACTTGCCTACTTGATGATGATCGAGCCTGAGGTGCCCGAGATGGCGAGTCGTGACGCGGACTCGAGTGCGTCGTACATATACCTTCAGCTTGACAATGTGACTCTTGACTTTCCCAAAGCGGGACCAATCGAACCGGCTACGATTTGGCACAAGCGAGTTTCGCGTTTCTCGCAAGGAGCAACCTGACTTGAAGAGTCGAGACGCTCTTTTGAGCCGCACGCCATCAAACGGAGTGATATCTCGCGCCGACATGCTCTGTTTCTAGAGCTACCCGTTATCGAGAGTCTAAATAGACGGCATGGCCGCTGAAAACACAAGCAAGGGAGATGTTTAACATGCGCGTTCAAAAGCTATCTCATACAAGTACGCAATAAACCCATTCGATAGACACATTGCCCGCTCAAATGACCCATTCGACCAGCAGCATCTTTCAGCGCCGTTGGCTCGTCTACCGTTCAGGTCCTGTCCCATCCCCTTCATCCTCTCCGCCACAACGTCCAGCATGGCGTCGATATCCTATTCCGCGACTGTCCGGCGGTCGGCCCGCGACCGCTGCAGGAAGCAGAAGCTCCGGTGCCCACCCCAGACCGAACAGAACGCCGGCCAGCCATGCGCTTGTTGTGCACGCGCAATTGCTCCCTGCGTCAGTCATTCCGTAAGGAGCGGTGTTGATGGGGCGTCTTCGCAGGCGTTCGTCTGCCGTGTCCTCCGGCAGTCTGTTGGAAATGGCGGCTCCATCTCCCACTCAAGATTCCTTCTCGTTGGACACGCATGATGTAGGAAAAGATCACAAGTTAGGGCACGCGGACACTTCAGACTTCTGCCATCAACTGCTTCTGAAAGGGCTGGTGGTCAAGACTTTATGAACCCGTCTCCTAGTACACATCTGCCAGCCCCTCGTGAGCACAGCAGCTCGCTAGCTACGGAACAGGATGAGCATCGAAGACCATCCCAGGGCGATGGCTCTCAATTCTTAGCAGTCGTGTCAGGTACAGAATGGGATATGCGTCTATCTCAACTTAACCTTGAGGCTTGACCTGTGCAAGCAACTGGGCAAGCAGACGCGGTCCGCGCAGTCCGCGCGCTCTCCCCGGCTTAGGTATAGCCGGCTTCTTGGTGCGACAAGCTGGCCTGCAGACCAAGATTCTTTCTCGAGCAATACAGCATCAGTTTGAGATGATTGAGAGGCTTCTGGGCTTGCCCGTCGAGCTTCACGTGTCTGGGCGGGAGGATGCGTACTCGCGCGTACTCGCGCGGACTGCTGTGCGAGGGCTGGGTTACGACGCCAGAGGGAAGAGGATTCGGTGATGGGAGAAATAAGGGTTTGGGAGACTCTGTCCAATTACTGCGAGCGCATCGTGAGCACACTGCAAATGTGCTGAGGAATCAAAAGAGACCAGATTGGGTGTATACATGTAGTCGAGAGCTCGTTGCATTCTTATTTCAAAAGACCCGTCGACCTACCTGATATCTTCGTGGAAACCTTCCAACTATCTGATTGCTCTCGGTGACTAACGCGCAATGAAAGCTAGTTGACCAAACCACACAAGGCCTCGTTACCAGGCAATCTGATGCAAGTCCCTTTCGTATCAGAAATACTTTTATGCGTGTTTGCTTTGAGAGCTTTAGGAAAGCCAGCAGCTTTGTCCCTATCGCCACTCCAGATATACGCTCTCTCCCAGCATGGAGTTGGCAAGCGGATGCCATCTTTCGAACGCGGGCGAATGACGTTGGGGTCACTCGAAAAATGGAGGTCGCGCAAAGATTCCCATCGGTCACCAGAACCCGGGTGATGTCAGACATTTATCAGTCGGGCCTGACTCAGATTCCGACATCGTACATCTTCTAGATCAAAAGGCTTCCGAAGCATGTGTCAAAGGACGGTCTGCGTCCTCGTCCGTTCACGTACGGCAAAAGCCTCAAAGAACGACTTTACTACGACCTATAAAGGTGTTGCGAAGGCATCGCGGCCGTAGGGAGCGTATGTGAGGAAGCAAAAAGGCTTGATTTTGGTACGTGTGGGATGCCTGATCTGAGGGGTATTTTAACCCTACGGATCGTGGCTGTGGAGCGGCGTTTAGCCACATACGTGGCGTATGCTGCTTCGCGACAAAAGGGTTATCCCCTCGACGCGCGGGAAGTAATTGTGCTCAGAATACCGTCTATGGTCATGCTTTCCGCTGAGCATGAGCTGCCGAGTCTCAGCCGGAATGCTACAGAAGCTACTGGCAGGTTACACCGACAATGGGATGAAGCCAAGATCTCTAGACTCTACGTGTCCGGCAATCGCTTGAGTCGACTGATATGTGATGAATTGGTATCCGGTTCTACATGGCAGCGAGTAGCGATTAAATATTCGCTGTTCACATACCGCTTTGCCAAGAAATGACAACAATCACAGGGTGAAACCTCTCTTCCCGTTCCAAGGAAAGAAAAGCAAAAACAGAAGCCTCCTGGTATTATCATCAGAGAGACATGGAATTCTACGTTAACAGCAAGGTATTAGTCTCTTCTTGTTATTTTTGAGCCTCCTCTTCTACTACGCTATGGCAGTTGTTCGACTTGCCATTTCCACTCAGAATGGATAATTGCTCTTCTTAGATGGTCATTGACTTCTCACAGTGGCAATTTGATACTATCTGTCCGCCGTATTTATGAGCGCATGTCCGAAATCATATTTTCATTGCCAACTTTATCTTTACTTAATGTCAATCAGGTTTTAGATGATCTACTTGTGAGTCATGTTCTATTTCGTCTTCTAAGATATGTCTTGAGTGAAAACCGTAAGGCTCAGCTATAATGGCCTCATCGTTGCGCAATTGCGCATGAAACAGTGTCTTTGTACCACACAAGTAGATATGCACGTTTGCCTATTGAGAGAGGTGAGAGAGCAAGTTCCTTGGAGTGTTGCTGGGCATTGTGAGGAGAAACTCTACGGACAGTGCGATAAATTCAGCGAACACACTCGGGTATCAGTACCACTGATATGACAAACGTATTGACATAGTAGACGAGAAATTGATCATAGGAAAACGAAAGCGAGGATGGCAATGTTCAATCTAAGGTCTGTCTATATCTGGGGTCCGGCTAGTATAAAAATGGGATAATAGCTGAGGGTCAGCTGTAATGCGCATGCAGTATATGTATGAGTGTCACTCAAGAGTTTGCTTATATGGAAAGTAAAGCAACGAGGTAAACTTGGTAGAATCTATATCAATACTCTAACTAGGCATATGGGATAAGTTACTGAGGATAGGTATGGCCTCTTACACGAGGTGTACACAAATATAGTAAAAGACTGACGAATCCATATCTACATAACCCTCCGAGTTCTCAACACTTGATGAGTGTAACAACTCTCACGTGAGATACATGTCACAAACACAGACTTAGCTATGGATATTCCAGGAACCCAGGTCTGGCTCACCAACACATTTGTTCTATCCATTCCCAAACAGCCGGTGTCCATACTCTATATGTCTCGGGTCAAAGATGATCATGCCTTGCCACCCCTGAATTTGTCTCAAATACCTTTTTCTGGGTCTCAAGGCTTTTACGTTTAGTGCAGTAAATCGATCCACAGCTAAATAAACACTAGTTTTGGTTATCTTGATCGGTAGGTGTCGTCTGATGTGGATCTGAACTGTCTGCTCATGTTTACACGTTTTGGGGGGTTGCCTGAAAAGTACATATGCTCTTGGATACCTAGGTAAGACACAATACCCCTCTATTCTGGCGACTTCCCCTTGACTAGAATAGATTTGCTCCAAGACGTCAGAGCCCGGGTGAATAAGAGAAGCGGCCAGAAGCCAACATTGCCTCGAGGTCATCTTCGTACCCGGGTCACCGTCTCCGCCAACAACCGCCTTGATGATGTTGGGCTGTCCAGGCAATAACTACGATCGCCTTTCGATATCATTCTCGGTGGATTTCAACCAATAATACAAGGTAAACAGAAGCGCTTAGAAGCAGAGGAATCTGCTTAGACCCCATGTCCAACGAGCCGCCAATAAAGTCGGCGAACCTCGTCAGTATCCATCACTCACAGATGAAGGACATCCATAGATTCGTCTCAACCTATCGACGACGTGGGGCGTGTTTGGCCAGACAACTTTGACCCATCAGATACTCTTTTATTTGAGATTCGCGTGAAGGTTATCCCACCTCGTTTCATTCCTCGTCAAAAGGCTGGAAATCCTTGCAAGGCGCGTCAATCGATCCGGTGGGTCGCGGCAGGCGTACTTGTTGTAAAACACCTTCCTAACATGAGGGAGTCTAGCAAGACTCCGGACATATGCCTTGCGAGGTGATTCCTCAAGGAGGGGCAAATAGCTGCAGAGCAACCCCAGCGCAAATTTCAACCCAGCTGTAAGACGTTTGCCAGGCAGGTATTCATTTGCGAATACGCAGTCAGGAATGACGGGAGAAACCTCATCATGTTGGAATTGGCGAGCTCGCCAAGAACCAAGCAAAGAAGATTGGGTTTTCCCCCATCTCACCAGCTTATTCAGAAAAGATCATCGAAGAGAGAATCTGACGTGGCTGATTTGCCTGAACTTCCAAGAACACAACAGCCCCTGCTCTCCTTTCAAATACCACCAGCAGAGCTCACCCAGCTCACCCAGCTCACCCATTTGCCCCCCTTCCTCACTTCCCGCTGCCAACCTGGGCCGTTCCTCCCACCTGGACCACTCCCATTTCTCTGTGGCGATAACCTCCCACCTCCAAAAAACAAAAACTCGTCAGATAACCACTCGGACTCGCGATACGTCAGCTCGCACTCAGCATCCTCGAAGAAATATACTCGCCCTCATATCCCTGAACAGGCCCAATCCTTTCGAGAGAGTAAGCTTAAAACCTCCTTCTCTATCCGTCGGGTCTATGCAGGCTAATCGATTCCTTCAGCCTTGGCGCGAACCACCCCGCCGAACCACCTGGGAGAGTCAATTCGCTGTTCTTGTCCTACCCAGTCGCTTTATTCAGCATCAGCTCCGCCCATTGTCGTCCATCTACCAGCTGAGGCATGCTCGAGGAAAGGATGAGAGACTGTCCGCCCAACCCCGCTTCCTTTCACCAAATCTCGGGTCATCTCCTCTCGGCACATACCGGACTAGGTCGAAGATGGAAGTTGGCAGATAGGACGTAGACATCTGAGCTGACGCCGTGAAAGCATCATCTTGGATAGGAAAGTGCTGTGTTAATCCCACGACACCCAGCACCGCCAATGGAGCCCAGTAACACCATGATGGCTGAGTATATAAATCGTACCCATTCCCAAAGTGAAGCACGTAATCCCGCAAACCCGTCACAACATCCATCTACCCTTCACCTCAACTCGCCCATCCCAAAGCACCCACCCACCTCCGAAACTCGTCCAACGCCGCACAATGCAGTTCAAGTCCGTTATCCTCCTCGCCCTGGCTACCCTCGCCACGGCGACCCCCCACCCGGACCTCGACAAGCGCGCCCCCACAAAGGCAGAGTGCTGCTGCTGCTACGGCACCCCCTACGTCGGGTGCGCCGTCAACCAAGACTGCACCGGCATCACCTCCAGCATCTGCTACGACACCCGGTGCCCCTTCAAATGAGCTTCTGATCACGCCACACGCCACACGCCACACGCCACACGCCACACGCCACACGCCACACGCCACGACCGAGGCCGTGGCGGCCGCCACTCAAACAACGTCATACCGTTTGAAAGCGGGCGCGATGAGGGAGAGAGAGAGAGAGAGAGAGGGAACTAGCAGGGATACGCCCGGAGCGACAGGTACCGGGATCTCGGGGCATCAGCGGTGGAGGTCGCGAAGCAAAATAGATGAGGGCTAGGCTCGCGCATGCAAGCCATAATTACCTGGTGAAAAATTAGACAGGAGAAAGGAAAAATTTGAATAAAAAAATTGCAATGACATAGGTGGGAAAACGATGACCACGATCCTGCCTCTGGTGTGCGCCAACTGTGGCATCCAAGTGCTTCTCTTCCAGGGTCCTTGTCCACTGGGCGATGATATCGATACATGGCAAGCCCGCAATGATGATAAGATCGGGATTCGGGGGGAGAGAGGCTGAGCTGAAATTTGCGAGGTAATTATCGGCGTTCTGCATCAGCTACGATCGTTGGTTGACCTGATCAAACCGCGGGGTAGACTGGAGGACAGCAGCGAGCCACTTCGTCATTGTGCAGACGCGTACCGCATGTAGTCGCCTGTCATATGCAGATTACCGTCCAAGACGCCAACGACATCCCATCCAACATCTCCGATGGCCGTCCGTAACGTGCTCCGCGGACTATGATGCTGGTGATGGAACCGACATTTGAAGCTTTCTCCGCACATTACATTGCTTATTCGTAATTTGATGGTCTCGGCAAGGCCGAGCTTTCGAACGTCGGGGTGTACAGAGCTCGCCCGCAACGAGAATGGTGAACGTAGCAAGATCAAGTGTAAAAGACGAGGGCGATACATCTGAGCGACGCTCTTGGAAAGGTAGCTCGGTGACCAGCACGGGTTCGAAGTTGGGCGACAGTTCGCATTCAAGGTCCCAGTTAGCAAACACAGCCAGCCTTCTGACTTCAGGCCACCGACGACGATGAGGATAAGGATATTCGTAATTGGCCTCGTGTATGACCTCTTCCGTCCTATCCGTTCCACGCTCGTGTATCAAGACTAAATGATTCGACCACAAGACGCTGCTCGTCTGGGTCTTTCTGCTCCAGCACAAAACCGAAATGACGTCTATCCATTATGTTCTAATTCGCAAAGCGCTCGTATATCCCACCAAACCCCCGCGTTCTCGTCCTTGTAGATGCATGACTGATATCGACCTGTTCGGGTGGCATTCATGACGCCTTGTCTGCAGCCGCAGCCTCATCACGACACCGAGGGCACATGCACCACCCACCCAGACTTCCCCTGGCCCACTCTCGCCGTTTTTGTACCGGGAGTGTGATGTCGCAGTAGTGGTTGAGAATCTCCTGGCCAGCTTTGATGCCCGGCTCGTCGCCCAAGACCTTGTCTCTTCTGGCTTCGAGCACCATTCTTCCTCCCCACTCCCAGGTCGCGTTGGGATTGCAGTCGTGGTTGGCCAAGCACCAGAACGGATGCACCGCCGCAACGTCTGGCCGTCCGTCTCGGGGGTTCTGTCGACTCGATGCGACGCCGCGGAACTTGCTGAAGAGGGTGTTGAACACCCACAAGTCGTTTTCCGGCAGAGTGGCAAATATGTCCACGTCCATCTTTTCGAGTATGTGGAGCGGTATCTCGATATTGTATCGAAATGAAAAGCGCAACGTCCATTCCGGTGGCGGCACGGGACTGGGCGACACGTCAATGTCGTTGGATGTCGTAGGCAGAAAATCGCCCCAAAGATACCTCATTTGGGGCAGATCCAGGGGGTGCATGTCTTGATGTGTCGACAAGGCCAGGACGCGCGCCAGCAGGAGCAGATGCAGCGCCTCGTCGGCTTCCGAGGCTTCGGGGTCCTTGGCGACAGTGTCGACATCCTTATCGCATACCGCAGGGTGGTAAAGCTCTTGCGCCAAGTCGTGACAGCTTTGGCTGCAGAAGACGGTGTCATAACACTCTTCGCAATTGACGGCTGAAGAATCGGCGCCCAGACTGGGGAGTTCTGCGCCGCAAGCGTCGCAAACCGGCTCTTTCAAGCGGTTGTTGGCGGTCACGAGCGAGTATTCTTCGAGGAGGGGCTCTCCCGGGGCGATGTCTTGTTTTGCGAAGAGGCCGAGCTGCTCGCACGTAGGTATGATTTCGTACCCGTCGGTCTCGCTCGCCTCTTCCAGCAAGACCGGGAGCTTGGAGACGCGGACCTCGCACTTGGGAGCGATGCGGGACAATTCGTCGTTGAGGTATTGGAGCGACTCGGCGCTGTAACGGTCGGGCTCGTGGGTATTCCAGGGGTAGACCTCCTTGCGAACGAAACCCCATTCGGGCAGAATATTGGAGTTGATGTTATCCCTGCGAAGCCTCTGGCGAGCCACGGTCTTGATGTAACCCATGGTCTGGAGCAGCTCTTCGTTTTCGGGAGCGACAGCCAGCCCTCTTTCACAAAAGTCGTAAGCGGGCTTCAGGCAGGAACACAAGAGACAGCCAAGCGACAGGATCTGAAAGCAGCGGACTGAAGCCAGTTTGGCAACGTGCGAGACGAGGCCGGCCTGGTCCCTGGCCTCGGCGTCGACATAGTCGCTCCGCAAGTCCAGCAGGTCGCCATGGTCGAGGACCAAAGGCAGAGGATCGAGCGGACGAGACTGCAAGGCCTCGACGGCACGGTCATGGTATTCGAATTCCTCGTTGAAGACCTCGTCGGTGAGGAGCAGGGCTCGATAGGCATCGCCGACGGCAAGTTCAGGGTATCCGAGTTCGGAGTGAACAGCGGCGCGTTCGAGGTAGAGGATCAGGTCGTAAGGAAGGTTGACCAGAGCTTGGGTGAGCTGTTGGCGATCGCGCAGTCGTTGTTCCAGCAGGACGCGCCGTGCGTCGGCATCATCCAAAGGCGACCCAATGCCGACAGTGCTTGGTGTAGACATTGTGAACAAGGAGCGAGTACAACAGCGCGCGGCCCGTGGACGGGTTTGAATGGCAGACGAAGGGAGCGGGACCGTCTTCTAAAAAGGAATAGAAAGGAAGGGATCTCTCAGGGATCGGGGTCGAGACTGAGAAGGGGAAAACGACACTGACGTCAGTGAGGAGAACAACGATCCTGGTCCTGATGGACTCAAGGTCCAAGTCGGGCGGGAGCGATGTGGTGCCTGACTGGAACACCGTCTCGGGGACGGAACGGTGCGATGGTGAACCCTAGAAAACCGGCGCGAGGCCGTGGTGTCTCAAGGATTCGGCGTTTTTTTTTTATTGTTGATTTTTTTTTCTTTGGTCAAGGAGAACGGGGCGAGCCCACACGGGTCAGGCCACATTCAACGAAACCCTGCCGGGCCGGTCCCGATGGGGATTGGAAGCGTAGCGGTGCAAATACCAGAGAAGGAAATGGAAGGAAAAAGGCCAGTAAAGTGGTTAGTGGTGAAGAACGGCAGTAGATGGCTGAATGAACGGGCAGGGTCAGGATTGGATTGGATTGGATATGGAAATGAATGAGGATTGGGCAAGGCGATACGGAGTAGCGCTGAGTGGGTAGGCGACTAGTCCGTACCACGAAGGAGCGTAGGCAGTTGGCGGTTGGCTTGCGCCATTGATGGCGATTGAACGTGGCTCTTTTTTTTTTTTTTTCTCAAAAGCTTGGAGTTGGGCCTATTCCAGCCCTTTGCTGTGACAGCGCTAGGTTGGGGAGGTTTAAGTGTAAATTTGCTGAGGTATAATTAGTGGCATGCGACCTCTCGCCAAAGAATCGTCGTTTGGGAAAGAAAATCGATGGCGAACCACGTTTCTTTTGCCCCCACCCACACCGTCTAAAGAGTCGCCGTTTCGTGAGGGGTTTAAAGAAAACCAACAATCGCAAGACGCAAGACGTGTAAACGAGCCAGCGAAGAAATTTGCTATTCATCAATTGGGCATTGGGGCGGATTGGGGTCCGGTGCGTAGTGTGCGGTGACAAGTGGGGTGTTCTGGACTGGACCCTTGAAAGATGGAACTTCAGGGTCCTTTTCGCGTGGAGGGGTAATTAGCCTACCGCTGGCTTCCGTCTTGTGCAGTATGGACCTTGTACACAGACACGCAGTATAGTGTATACTAGTAGTCTACGCTGAGGTGTGTTTTCCGTCAGCCAACGGTACCTTTCCGTCATCGTCCTCAGCTTTTGTAGGTAGCCAGTACCTACCTGGAGTGGGGGGACGTGGATGGGCTGGAGCACTTCCTGCTCATAAGGTACCTCATCCGAGGCACCTGCCGACAGCTTGGATGAGGTACTGTATACTGCCTTAACATTATTGTAAGGCACTATAGGTTGGTACTACTATAGGCAAATACTCTCGAGCCCTCTCTACTACCTAAGTAGGTTCCTTAGTACCTTACTGTGGTAGCAGTCATCAACGTCCTGCTCAAGGCCAGCCCTGCTTCGCGGGATGAGCATGACTTGACATGTCGAATCCATACGCAGTATGCAGTACAAGTACGTGCTGCAAGGGTAAATAGCGTTCGTCGTCCTTGGACGGAAGAAACATGGACTGGGGTGTCAAGTAAAAGCAACGTTTCTCACACCTGACCCAACCCTCTCCTTGCGACCAGTTGGTGATCCATCCGCCAGCCTCTCGTGCCCATGCATCCCATCCCACCTCGTCCTGTCCTATCCCATCCCTCCATCCCGTCCCCGTCCCCGGCCCAGCCTAGCCAAGCCTACAAGTACTGCGTACGTAGTAAGCCTCATTCTTCACATGGACCAGGACTCCCTGTCTCGGGTTCCATGGAGCGCTCCTGTCGCAGGTGGTCAGGCACTGACAAGCAGAAGTACTTCGTACTATTCAGTCAAAACAACCAACTGGGGGAATAGGCGGCATCGGAGGGCGCTGATCAGGCGTCGACAGTCCACCAGTACCCGCACCCGCGTCTAAATCCCTATGTCGTTCGAAGCTTGTCTCAACTTGTGACAGGTCTGGCATGTGAATTGGCACCACAGAAGGGCTCATGCAGAAAAACACGAATCAATCGGTTGGGAAAAGGGCAAAGTAAGTTCACAGGAGCAAAACAGTAGTGACGGGACGATGAAATGTGGGATGAAGTCATGACGTCAGCAGGCATCATGTTCCTTGGAGAGCGCGGAAGCCAATTCCCCAAGTCGTGCTGGGATGGCGGTCTTGCAATAGCAACGCTGGCACCTGGCAAGCATGTCGCACACACGCACGCATGTGCGTGGGCCCTGGGGCCCTGGCACCCTGGCCTGTTACTGCAACAAGCCGTGATGAGCACCTCAGTATGGACCTCCATCCAGCTTCAGGGTCCAGCTGTGCAACTCGGCGTTTACTCCGTTGGTTTCCCTGATCTCCGGGGTTGCACGTCTTCCGAAAAGTCTGTCATGATGTACGACGCGCGACACACGTAATCTGCACGCTTGTCGTGTCTGCCCGCCCGTTGCCTCATTTTGCAGCCAGCATGATCAAGTCGACCCCGTCTTCAAGTGTGGGCTCGCAGCAAGCACACCGCTACAGAGTGATGTCCCATTGCTGCATTGTCCTGCAACGTGGACGCCTCTGACACAAACATCGCCGATGAGAGCGGCGTGCCTCTTGTCGACACTCTGTAGCGGCCGCGACGCCGCGACGCGTGACCCTCGTCACGTTTAGCTGCCGGGCGGAGACCGTTGTGGTGGTGGAAGGGAGACATCGCGAGCTTCCGTTTCGAAGTTGCCCGTCTCACCTCCCAGCTCAACTCGAGCGCGGCGAGACCCGCTAACGCGCCCCTGCCTTGCCCCCCCTCACGCTGCCAAACTCGGAGCAATGACGCCAGCGACTCCGCAGGGCCGGGTCTTCCTGTGGTAGAGTATCTTTTGTCCTGGTGAACCCCAGCCCGCCCGGCGGTTCGTGATGGTTCCCCTGGGTAATCAAAGGGTGACTTTCGAGTCAGGCCTACCTAGTGACGTCATTGTCGCGATGCTTCCGTTTCGACGTTGGAGGTTTTGCTTCGATGGAATGTTCCGAAGCTTCTGTCCGCAGTGCGTATCCCAGCATCGGGCCGAGTCGACCGCCAATCGTCTGGCGGTACATCGAGTCATGGCTGTGTCTCCTGTCAAACACTCCATGTTGGATGACGCAGTGGTCCCCTAATCTCGCTGCTCCCCAGAAGTCAGACTTGCAATACTGCGACGATGCCCATGCCGTTGCGGGCGCCTGAAAGGTTGAATGGGAAATGACGAGGCGTTGGTGCGGTAGCTTCGTGAGAAGTGGTCATGCATTGCTGCGCGGCAAGGTGACTACATAGTAGAGGGGGCGGCGTGGTGGAGACGTGAAAGTATTTCGTCAATTTGACATGATACTTGATTTGCAAAGCGCGAATAAGGCACAGCAGCCTGGGCCGCATCCCTACCGGTCTCCAATTACGTGTCATTTATCGTGCAACTGTATGAGTAGATCGTATATTGTCGCGAAAGCAAAATCTTCCCGATCGATGGCCATCGATCGAAGTGAAAGAAGACGGGGGCAATTTTATGCAACGCGACGGATAATCCTGATGTCGTCACAGGCGGAGTCGTGGTTTTCAGCATCGTATGTTTTTCCTCGGAAGCAAGATCTTACTGGAAGGTCATGCAGTCACAGTTAGTGAATAGCATCACCTCGGTTTGATTAGACGCGGTACCTTGGGCGGTAGTTCTTTTCAGGTTCGCAATTAGACGCGCCGATTCCCCGTCTCGCGGGTCTAGACTCGCTTCCCATGGACGGGTGGCACTTGTCAAACCAGACGATCCGGAGAAGACTGTACGCTCGGGTTGTGCTGTGCATATGGCAGTGTCGATCTAGTGGGAACATGGTTGTCCTTGGTCATGGGCGATGATCAGTGAGTGGTCATGTTGGCAGTGGTCGTACGTTGGACACGCTGTCTCAAGATCGAAGCTCCGTGGCGTTGGCGGTCGAGCCATTGGCTGAGCTGAGTCGGAGGTCGTTCCTGGATCGTCATGGCAGTGGGTACTTGTTGCATTCGACAATGGGATGAAGTCGCGTCGGTACTGCTTTTGATGGTTCGGAGAGGTAAGCACCCCGGAGTTGTCTGAAGTGGCATATCCTAGTTGTACTTGACCATTTGGACCTCGTGACTCCGAAAGTCTGGTAAAGATTTCGACTTCGACTCGGCTTCGCAGCAGTCCGATTGCGAAACATGGCCCATGTTGAAAAGGCAGTAGGCAAGTTTGCTCGCCCTAACAATTCTATGGCACCTAGGGCGGCAGCAGCTACCTACCTTAGGGGCTGGTAGCTCCAGCTACTTCGCTTAGCTCAGAAGCTACTGATTCGGCAGTTGCTGCCCTTTGTATGCG
Source organism: Colletotrichum lindemuthianum (assembly GCA_001693025.2). NCBI lineage: Eukaryota > Fungi > Ascomycota > Sordariomycetes > Glomerellales > Glomerellaceae > Colletotrichum > Colletotrichum lindemuthianum. The sequence goes on along the minus strand of MASP02000145.1, from coordinate 9,257 downwards.
ATTGAGGCAAGAAGAGCATGGGGCAAGAGCATGAGGCAAGAGCAAAAAGACGGAGCCCAAAAGCCCTGACGATGCCCCTTCCCAGGACTTTCTGTATCGGTGCAGTAAGGTACTCATCATCAGGGAGAATCTAGATCAATCACAACAAAGCTGTATAGCATGTTATTTCTTGTCAACACTGCTACGGATGTACCTATCTTGAGCTTCGCTGCAAATATCTCATATAAGGAGGAGTTATTCATACTGGATAGAGTAGACCACTTCTCGACACCTCAGCCATCGTCGGCGAGGGGCCATCTTGGCATGTGCACCACGGATATCCGTACTGCGCATTGAATCATGTTATCCCACCTCAATCTTCCGTTTGATTTCGATTTAATGATCCGTCAATGACGACCCCATCATCCGCTAACCAAGCCTAACAATATTCTGTAGACCGGAGGTCAACTCCGGGATTATAGGTTGTATATCATTGGTCATCGAACGCTGGCACTCGAGCCCTATTGATAGGGCTGAGATAGTAAGGTACTGCCCCTGACGCTGGACCCAAGACAACATGCCTGCAAGCCTGACTCTCGTCAAAAAGCCAAACAACAAGGACAGCATACGGCGGCTAACAATAATAGCATGCTTACTACGGATACCGCCGGGGAAATTTCTGGTTTTGATTCCCGTTGTCCACTCCGAAGCTCCCAATCCAAGATCAATGCATAGGCGATCCACTGCAGACCAGTTTGTCAGTGTCCCTTTGCGACTCGAGTGGGTCGAATGGCTCGGCCGCTATTGATGGTGAATCCATCGCGGTGGTGAAACGCCACGGATTGACCTCTAGCCTGCCTTCAAGCCCGCACTGCGACAGGCGCTCGCCCCTCATCCCACGCCCAAGCACTGTCTGCACAGCATCCGGCTTGATTCGACCTACAAAATCATGCGTGCATCGAACGATTGCCAGATATACGGCCATGGAATACTAATAGAAGAAGTGATACGGGCGTGCATAAAGATACAACAGTACTGATGGTAACCCACTGGCGCTGAGGCTGCCACAAGGACAGACAGCCTTGAACTTCCTTCCAGCCACAATTGGTGCTGTGCATAGGTAATCAGTAGTAATCTTGCTGTCGGAAGATGCTCTGGTCAAGGCAAAACCAAGACCGTGCGAGGTAGTACATTGACTGTACTAGAGGGACGTCCCATTATCGTTATTTTGCTGGCGCTCTCCTATCCGATATCTGATACGCGTTATCGGCCATTATCGGTAGTCTGGAAACATCCATGCCCCATCCGCACCATGCCTTGCATCACCTTTACTAACAAAGTCTTCGTACCTTGCCTCTCACTCCCTCTCTCTCGCTCTCCTTGCTTCGGCCCTTATTACCTCTCTCTACTCGCTTCGAGCCTTTTTCGTCTGAACCCCTCCGAGAATCCACGTCCGCCACATCAAATCCTCCCGCATACCCTCCACCTTACAATCTCCCGTCGGATCACCTGCCGCACGCCAAACTACCACTCTGCATCCTCTTCCACTGCTGACAGCCTCTGCCTTTCATTTCCCTTACTCAACCTCGACGCATCGCCTCGACTACTCCGACTTAGTCTGTCAGCCCCCGCCTTTCACGCTCCAAAACTACCCCACCATGAGCAACAAACAGCCAAACCTCTACGCCTACGCGACCGTTGACGAACTGGCGCCCGCCCTTCGTGCCTACGTCATCCAAGCACAGAATGCCGGCCTGAGCCGTCACGGCGCTTTCAAGGTTGCCGTCTCCGGTGGCTCCCTTCCCAAGACTCTCGCCCAGGCCTTGCTTGCCCCTTCGTCCGGTCCCGAAGATGTTGTCCAATTCGCAAAGTGGGAGATTTTCTTCGCCGACGAGCGCGCCGTACCTCTCGACCACGAGGACTCCAACTACGCTCTGTTGAAGAAGGAGCTTGTCGACAAGATCCCCGAGGACCTCGGCGTCCCTACCGTCCACCCCATCGACACCACCTACCTCGACGATACCCAGGAGCTGGCAGACCAGTACGAGAAGACTCTCGTCACCAGTTTTGCGAGTCGCGACAGCGTGCGTCTGCCCATCTTCGATCTGCTCCTACTTGGCTCTGGCCCCGACGGCCACACCTGCAGTCTGTTCCCTGGACACGAGCTGCTGCGCGAGACCACCGCTTGGGTCGCCCCCATCGAGGACTCCCCCAAGCCCCCGCCGAAGCGCATCACCCTCACCCTGCCCGTCGTCAACCACGGCGTCAAGATTGCCTTTGTCGCCACCGGTGGTGGCAAGAAGGACATCATGAAGAAAATCTTTGAGCACGGCGACGGCCTCCCCTGCGCTCTCGTCAACGAGGGTGGTGGTGATCGCGTTAGCTGGTTCGTCGACAACCCGGCCGTCGAGGGGGTCAGCTTCCCCCGTCGCTCTTTCCTGTAATCCGGGCGAGCACGTACGAGGAAATAGAGGAACCATGGAAATACGGAGGACGACCGCGTACAAAAAACCACTGCTCATTTCAGATAGACATGGACCAAACGGACGGCATATCTCTAGAAGGGACGCGATTGGAAGCAAACGGAACCCCAAAACAACAGTCTACCTGCTCAAGTAGTGGGAGTGTCTCGTCACGATTTCATCATTCGGGAGCGAAGCTGGACATTGTTCGTTTCAGCGGCCATCTTGGGTTCTTCCTCTACCTTTCCCTTTCTGCGCTTTGCATCTGTGTTGGTATGACGTTCCCCCACATTTTGATATCCAATCACGTCAAAAAATTATGATTACATGATACGAAAGGGAAGGATAAAGGTTTCGGTCCCCCGCTGAGACGGAGGGACACAGATGATACACACATAATAAAAATGAAAAAATGAGTTTCTACCTCACGTTTCCTCGTGACGATCTGAGCATTCCAGCGCTCCGCACTTGCCGAAGGTGATCATCTTCAAGAGAGCGTGGCAAGGAGAAATGCTGCCCAGCGTCGGGCGGCCGTTCAAACCATTGGCGCGAGAACGCCACATACCTCACGCCCTCGCATGATGTCGATCTTTGCAGGGCTGAGGCCTGAAGAAAAGCGTCCGGCTTCTGCGCTCTCCATCATTCTGTTTCACCTGTGATTGACATGCCCAGGGGGCAGAGTTTCCCGCGCGGCTTGGGTTGCGTGTGTGAGAGATTCGACAGACGGTTCAGCGACGGGCAAGATGATTTCGCGATGGAAAGGGCAGTGGATTGTGTAGGAACTATCTCGACCATTAGACTTTGCCTCGGTCTTTTCCTTTTGTAGAATTCACATTAAGGTCGGAAACTGGGCGAAGCGGGTGATGAGTGACGGGGGAAGGCCAAATAAAACTCGGCGTGGAGAAGACTTGGGTGGGATATATTTATGATAGTTTACTGTGAAACTCGGTCGAAGGATATCTAGATTGGAATGGTTACATAGAGGACTGCCACGGCCCATGATCAACACGCCACAACGCAAATTAAACACCACGAGTCGAGAATACATCTCACCCGACCATTGGGTCCTTAGTTCACCTGACCTGACCATTGCTACTGACCTGACCTGACCATTGATGCGGGGCGGTATCAGTGGGGAGCAATTTAGTGACTCTCTACTGATTAGTTATAATGTAAATAAAATATATTTACAAGAGTTATACTAAAGATACTATTGTTTTTTTGGTTTGTCAGTATCACTATCTGGAGTGTATATAGTATATATATTAAATAAATATAATATATATATTAAGTATATATAGTATATATATTAAGTATATATAGTATATATATTAAATATATATAGAATATATATTATCTACATACTAAATATACTTCTAATAGATTTTTTTTTTATTTTTTTACTTTTTATAACTTTAGTGTAACTATCTAGAGTATATATTATTTACTTTTTAGTTTCTCTTTATTATTATTTAGAATATATATGAACTAAATTAGAAAGATATATATATTATTTAGAAGATAGTTATTATAATTAGCTAGTATATATATTATAAAGTTAATATATAGCTTTTTATTAGTTTATAAAGAAGTAGCTTAAAGTTACTTAGTTATAAAAGATAATATAATATTTATTTATATAAATAAATAGTTATCTCTCTAGATTACTAACTATAATAAATAAAAATAAAATTACAGGATTTTAAATATTCCTCTCTAAATTTACTATATTATAAAATATATATTCTTTCTATATATACTATACTTATTTTAGATACTAATATAAATTAAATAAGGAAATTATAATTATAATATACTATATCTTATCTATAAGTTTTCTATTATTATTACTTTTTTTCTAGAAGAATATAGAGTATATTTAGAATATATTTAGAGTATAATCTAATATATTTTAATATAGACTCTATATAAATAATATTTAAATAATAATATGAAGTAGTATTATTCCTATTTACTTTCTTATAAGACTGATAAATATAATTATATACTTATTAGTATAGGAGAGAGATACTATTATATTAATATTAATAGTAACTACTTATACTACTTTATGTATATAGAATATAATTTAGTTTAATTACTAGAATTTACTAATAAGTTATAGAAATAAAAATATAATAATTATTATACTATTATTAACTACCTTAAAAATACTTATAAGTTTAAAATTATACTATCTATATTAAATATATTATTAGATATTAATAACTTACTAATAGTTAGTAAAATTTACTTAATTATATTTATTATATTTTATCTTTATATTTTTTATAGTTTTTTATTACTATTTTAAAATTCTCACTAAAAGCTACTATACTAACCTCAGTAGCTTTTTAAAAATATCTATAATTTATTATATCTTAATTAAACTAACTATATCTACTAGCTCTAATAAGATTATAAAATCTACCTCTCTCCCTTAGATTCGCTTGAGAATAAATTCTAAAATATTTTTTTTTCAGTCTAATCTAGTTATAATAAAAGCTTTTATAAACTTTATGCCTAATAGAAGATATTATATTTACACCTATAATTATATTATATACCCCTCTACTAACTATACTAACTATTACTTTATCTAGTTATATTTCTATCATCCTAAAACTAATATTAATATTATAAGAAAATATAAGTTAATATATAATATATTTAAAATATATTAGGAATATACTCTAATATATATTAAGTATATATAAAGTTCACTAAGTAATTACTAATAATATAATTATCACTCAGACTTAAGTATATTCTCTAATTATTAAAAAAATACTAAATAATATCAGTTAAGATAATAATATTATCCTTAATATAACTATCTTAAGTAACTAATAACTAAATAATATTATTATATAAGGAAATAATAGTAGTAATATTAGTAGTCTCTTTAGTAATAATAGTAAAGATAATAATAATAATAACTAAGAACCTAACAGTCTAAATAATATTTTCACTTCCTCCTCCAGTAAAGATAGAGAATCTAGATAAAACTTTTAGGATAATCTAAATAGTAATCTTTAAGATACTCCTATAAATAATAATATTATTATTTAAAGTTAGTTATAAAATCTTTATAAATATTATAAAAAAGATTAGTTAGTTTTAGAAGTTTATATTTATTTTAATTCTCTTATAATTACTTACTTTTCCCCTAAGTTTTAAAGTTTTTACTTATAGATTAGTAATATAATTTAATACTAATTTAAAAACTTATTATATATCTTAATATTACTTCTTTTTATATTTATAAGTATTAGTTATATTCTAATTTTTGAAATTATTATTAATAATATAAATTAATTTAATATAGATTTAGATAATATTATATATATATAAAATATCTATAAAATATATATTTAATATCTATTTTATATTAAGTTATATGATTATTATGTTATCAACTCAATATATTTTTCTAAATCAGTATATTTATTATCCATTTATCTATATAGAAACGTAATATTTATATAAAGTAATATATTTAAATTATTTCCAAAAAAAAGATTATATTAATTAAAATTCCTTAGTAAATAATAATATAAAGAAATAATAATAATATATTTTCTCTATTGATAAAATAAAAATAGTATGTTATTATATAGAAATTAAAAAATACTTACATTTACTATATATTTAATATTATATATTTATTTTCAAATATTTTAAAATAGAAGTTTTTTAATTATTATTTTTAGTTAATTTATTAAATTAAATTTTTAAAAAAGTTATTAATTTCCTTTCTATAATAATTATTAGTAAATAAATTGCTTTCTGAAATATGTTTTCTCTCTATTTACTTACTAATAATGATAAATAATTTAAAGTTAATTTAAGATTGAATACTTTAGAATTATAATTAATATAACTACCTTAAGTTAATATTTTAATAATAAATAACTAATAACTTTTTTATATTAACTTAATATGTTTTATAATTTTCCATTTTTCTATTATCTTTATATAATTTAAATATTTTAAGAAATTTAACTACTATAATATTATATAATATTAAGTAACTAATATTACTATAATATTATTATATTATATAATCAATAATTAATCTCTAAAATAGTTAAGTTAAAATAATAAATTATAAACTACCTATATAATTTTCTTTTAAATATTTATAAACTATCTATTAATTATAATATTTAAAATAATTTTAGTAAAACTTAATTTAATAAATTATAAACTTTTATTATAATAGTTATAACTAAATATTTCTATATTTATTTTATATTTCTTAAATTATAGATAGTTATATAGATTTTAAGAATACTTTAAGTATATTATAAAAATATAAAATAGTAATAAGTTACAAAATACTTAACTTTTAGAAGCTTTTTATTTTATATTATCTTAAGAAATTTATAAAAATTCTTAAATTTATAATCTTAATAGTTACTTTTAGCTATATATATTAAATTTTAAGTTTACTAAAGTTTTTAGTAATTATTACTATAAGGTTTTTCTTTACTATAAAGTTAAATATTATAACTGAAAATATAACTATCTATAATAATAGGTAATTTTATTATTATTCAAACTAGTTATAAGTTAATATAAATATATATATTATTACTAAATATATAATATAGTTCGAATTATATATAGTATAAAGAATTTAGATATTATTATAAACTTAAAGTAAATATAATTAAGATAAAAGTTTAAATTAATATTAATTTAAATAATAGATTAAATATATAAGGAAATATTATTATATATTAAATAGTAATAATAATATTTCTTAAAATTAATAAAGATATACTATTTAACTGAATATTGTATTTTACTAAAAATATTATAAAATTATATTATAGCTATATATATATATAGTAGTAAAGTTTCTATATTTCTATTATTTAAAAATATATAGAAATAATAATTTTCTTTTTATTAAAATATATATATGAATATTTTTAATTTTGTATAATAAATATAATTTCTTATTCTTATATAATTTATTATTTAGTTACTTTTACTTTATATCTATAGTAATATCTAAGCTTTTTATTTTATATATAATTTTAACTATTAAGTTTACCTAATAATAGTATTTATACTAATACTAACTTATAATTAGTTTAAATAGTAATAAAATTACTTATTATTATAAATAATTATACTTCTAATTATAATATTTAACTTTATAGCGGAGGAAAACCTTATAGTAATAATCTATATAGTAAAAGCTTTAGTAAAGCTAAAACTTAATATATATAGCCAAAAGTAACTACTAAAGTTATAAAGTAAAGATTTTATAAACCTCTTAAAGATAGGATAAAATAAAAAGTCTGTAAAAACTAAGTATTTTATAATTTATTATTCTTCTATATTTTTTATAATAGAATCTAAATTCCCCTTAAATTTATATAACTATCTGTAATCAGGATAATATAATNNTATAATAGTAGATTCTAAATATTTCTTTATAATCCCTATAATAGGGAATATTAATATCTTCTCAAAAACCTAAGTAATATTATAAATACTACTATTAATAGACAGACTCTAGATATTCAGAAGAAAATTATCTAGCTATTTTATAATCTGCTACACTAAGCTAATAATTTTAGAAACTAGTTATTAATTAGATAGTATTCTAATATTAATATATTATATTAGTTAATAGAAACTTTAAAGTATTATAATATTATAATTACTAGAATTTTAAATATTATATAGCTATGTTAGAAATATTTATATTTATATTAATATTATTTATATATTAATTATATTTAATTAATATATTAAGACTATTTACTAATAAAAGTAAGCTAAATTCTATTATATTTATATAGAGATTATAAGTTAGCTTTTATTAATAGTAGAGAAATCTTATATTAGTAGCAGAAAGTTTTTATATTAGGAATATAAAGTTTTTTCTTAAGGGTAAGTAAAATATAGTCTAGAGAATATTAAGATTATAAATATAGAAATTATAATAAATATTTAAATAAAGTAGCTATAGTTAGTAGTAATTAAATCTTTTAAGATATTTAAATTATATATAGATAGCGTGAGGGTGTGAGGATATAAGAGTATAAGAATATAAGAATATAAGAATATAAGAACGTAAGGATATAAGAATATAAAGAAATAAGGGCGTAAGGATATAAAGTTAATATAAAAGAAGTTATTAGTTATTTATTATTAAAAAAGTTAATATACAATAGATATACTAGCTACTATAGCTATAAGAAGTTTAAACTTAAATTAACTTAAAGCTAGCTGCAGTAGTTAGTAGGGAAGTAAGAAAGCTAGAATTATACTTCAGGAAGTAATATATCTACTAATAATTATAATAGAAAGTAAGCTATCAGCCCCTTCTATATAATTTATTATAAGTATTATTAAATATAATATTAAGATAATTTATATTTTTAAAATTAAAAAGAAGCTATATATTATAAGAAATTATATAAAATATAGAAATATTAAGTAATATAGTTATATTAATAGAAGAAGCTAATAACTTACTTTATATTATAATTATTAGTAAATATATCACTTTCTAAAAGATAATTTTAATTTCTCTATCTCTATAAAATTAAATACTATAACTAAAAATAGAATACTCTATAATAATAAGTAATTATATTGATATTAAAATTGGTTATAAATTAGTATTAATATAAATATTATTACTAAATATATTATATAGTTAAAGTTATATATAAAGTAATAAACTTCAATATTTCTATAAATATAAAGTAAATATAAGTAAAGAAAGATATTAATTACTTTAAATATTATAATAGAAATAGTTTCTCTAAAATATACTATTTTAATTTA
>MASP02000144.1:0-420169 GCA_001693025.2 Colletotrichum lindemuthianum | reverse complement strand
CACACACACACACACACACACACACACACACACACACACACACACACACACACACACACACATAGCCTTGGAGTTGAGGAAACATATTCCCCGGGACGAATGGACGTTCGCCTCTCATGACTGGGAACAATTTTTTCTCTTTTATTTGGGTTTTGTAGCCGCTGCCCAGTTTTCTTTTTGCTTGTCAGGGCAGACGGACGGAGTTTGGGGACCCAAAAGATCCACACAGAGTACAGAAAGTACAGATTACCAGTAGCAACTTTTTAGTCGTTTGAGTTGAGGAATACAAAGACATGACACGAAGGATTAACTTTTTACGACTTTGTGAAAATAACGACGCGCGATAGTTTGCTTCTCTGGTTCCGGGTTTATTGGCGAACCATGTCGGAACGGACACTTTCCCCCTTAATGGATCCACACGCGCGGTCGATACGACGCTGCAGTTGAAGGGGCTCTTTCCATTTCCAGGACCCCTGTGGCGGTGCACAGGCGGATGGATGGACATGCAGGTGGGGAGCTCACCTGAATCTCTGCCCTTTTGGGCATTTGGCATGTGAAAGTGTGGCGCTGGAGCTGACGTGACGTGAAGCCAAGACTGGGATGTTGCTGGTTTCGGTGGTGCGTGTTGCTGTGGAAGGAGTGGGTTGCCGTGTTTTGTTACTGCGAGTACGGAGTATTGAGCGTGTCTTTATCCGTATTGATAGGTGGTATTTACTCCGTACAAAGTGTGTGTGATGTGGATTGATGGATAGCTGTTGGACAGGAATGGTTATTGTGGTGTTTTGGGGGGGTGGATATTTTTTCTACCTTGCGGTTGGGAGTTGACGATGTGAAGGCGGGACACGGCCGGTTGACGACAATATCTACGATGAAGGGGCTCGATTGTACTCAATCTTGAAACAGGAATCATCATCACCGCATCCAAATGTTGGAAAACTGAGCATAACTAGGGGGTGTTCCACGGCCAACGTGACGAGGAGAACTGCCAACGTCGTCGTTTGCCGCGTGTGCTGGACAGTGGACCGACGACGGCGCGAGTCTGGGCGTTTCGCACGTGTATATTGACGGGAAGGAGGAAGGGGGGAGGGAGGGTGGTTGGAGCACGTGCTCCCGCGCTTGGAAATGAGAAGCGCAGGAACCGGACTTTGATCCGTTCGCGACCGGATCGAGGGGTTTAGCTGGCGATTGCAGATTGTCAGCCGGCCGGAGCAGAACACATAGCAATTCTGTTGTTTTCTCGTGGCTTGGAGCCGGGACGCGGTTTGGCAGTTGGGTGGCTGTGGCTGGAAAGGGGCGCGGCTGTTGTTTTCCTGCATGTTCGTCTGATGGCTCTTTGCGCAACGGTGGTAATTAATGTTGGTTGCACAGGTGCAGGAATTACGATCAGTAGGTCTGGATCTGGGTGGGTGGGTTTAATCATTTGGATCTAGATGCGCTGGCAATGCCGCTACTTGCCCACTCGAGGATGGGAGACCTGGGTTCGATGACTCTGAAACCCGGCAACGAGAGGCGGTGATATCGCTTGATGTGAGTGTTTGTCGCGGCGACATCGTGAGTCTTTTTCTTTTTCTTTTTTCTTTCCCGGTTGCTGAGCAAAGGGAGAGGCTGGAGTAGCTCGCGAGCTGGGGCCATGCCTGTAGGACGAGAAGAGGAGGAGGAGCAAAAGCACCGGCGCAACAGCCGTAAACACGGGAAAACATTTCGGGCGCCTACAGCATGCGGGTGGCGGGGAGAGAAGGGAGACAACACAGGCGACTGCGAAGAGGACGTAAATTCCATCGTTGCAAGTTTTTTTGTCGATGTTCTGCGGCGGTCGAGTGATGCGATGGTGAACACAAACCATACCCCAGCCCTCCAAGGACAAGACTGGGGCCCATCGTGGGCTGGACTGAGAGGGAAGACAATAGACGTCACATGCTACCCGCATGGCACTTCTACCTACCTAGGAAGTGCGGGCTGAGAAGTGTATTTCGTATCTACGGCAGGATGACGCCAAAGACGGGGCCAGACTGGCAGTTTGACAGACGCGATACTTCGTCATCAGGCGGTGCGGTGCCGTCAGTCAGAGGTAGTCGACGGGTAGAGGTGGACGATTGGTTGCTGTGGCACACCTTTTGCGTCATCGGGTTCGGAAACCAAGCTGGAGCGGACACTAGCCACAGGCCGCACCGCAAAGGTGTTCCTTTACTGGGATGAGGGACCCCTGCCACTGACGCCGACGAAGGCAAGCACCAGGCATCTTGCGACACTCGGCAGGAAAGAACTGGAACCTGAAGCTGTGGACCTCTGCATCCTTTCCCACCGGGGGACGCGGACGTGGACGCGGACTGACTGACAGCTGAGGAAACTGGAGCCAATTTGTGTAATTGCTCGGCTTGCGAGTCCTGTTTTGGCATCATGGAGCGTCACTTGTCTGCCAGAACGAGCCACATCAGACATCTAGAGAGTGTACCTGTTGTTGTACCACCACTCTGCAGGTGCCTTAGGTAGGTAACGTACGGTAATGGCATGGCGTATGGGTGGCAGCTCTCTGGTGCTGGTCCTGGTGCTGGTGTCGGTGCTGGTGCTATCGGGCTGGGCTGGGCTGGGCGTTGGCACGGACGGCCCTGTGGGCACTGCGTGCTCCTTTCTTTTTGATCTTCATTTGCATCACTCACTCGCGCTGCTGCTGCTGCTCTACCTACCCGCGCGCGCACACACACAAAGTCTTTTTTTCTCCCCCTTCCCTTCCACCAGCTTCCTACCCACACCACGCACTACACTACCTACCTCTCTGTCTCTGGCCTGATTTATCTCTGCCTGAACTGCCAGACTTTCCACTTCCATCACAAAACCCGAGAAAAAATCGCAGCACACTTGGCCTCTTGCCTCCCGCATCGTCACCTTTATCTCAAGCTTCTGCTCCCAGCTTCCTTCGCCCTGCACCTCTCCTCTTCCTCTTACACGAGCTCCGACTTGAAACGCAGCTGAATAGCTTTTCTGGCCATATCCTCGCCATCACACGACCACCACCCAAGCTCAATAGCTTTCTCTGCAAAGATCACCACACACAAACACACAAAGTAATCCGTCGTGATCTGATCGCAATGTCCGACTTCCCAGACGCCCCGAACACGGCTCCCTCTGCCAACGGTTCCTCCAACGTCCAGGCCACCAAGGACAGTAAGGTACGTCGACGACGCTGACTGCTGTCGCTGCTGCTGCTGCCTTGTCTGCTCCCTGCTCCCGCAGCTTCCGCCACGCCATCACGTATCGTGAGCGACTCCTGCTAACTTTGCCAATTAGTGTTTCAAGCTCCTCACGTCCAACGACCCCCGATAAGCTGACATTCACTTCCCAGACGCTGCTGCGGCTTATCAACAGATCGCCAACGGTATGTTTTTGTAACCTGTCCCGGCGCCCATGACGTATCTGCGCCGCAATCCACAAGCCTGAGCTGATATCCCCCCCTCCAGGCCCCGTCGCCCAGAACGTCAAGGACCAGTCGGCAAAGGCTTCCACCGAGTTTGGTAATCTCGCCGCTTCTCGCAGAACCCCCGATGCTCCCGCTGCCACCGGCCAGCCCTTGACTCACTACCACTCCTTCTTCTTTGAGCTTATCTCGTGGAACAACCCTCGTACGTTGCGTCCCGCATCTCTGTCTATCCCGACTCCGACTGACACGCAGCCTCAGGTGCCTCCGCCATTGCATACGCCTCCATCGTCTCCCTCATCTTTGCCGCTCGCTACCTCGATGTTCTGAGATACGGCTTGAAGCTGACCTGGATGGTGCTCGGCACCACCGTCCTGGCCGAGATCGCCGGTAAGGCCGTCCTCAACAATGGTCTGGCCACTCAGCTCCGCCCCCGCCGGTACTACGTGATCCCCAGGGAAACTCTCGACGCTCTGATCGGCGACGTTCACGAGCTCATCAACTTCTTCGTCATTGAGGCCCAGCGCGTTCTGTTCGCCGAGAACGTTGCTGCTTCTGCTGCTGTAAGTTGCTCGCGTGACATGCTCCACAATTTTGACATCATCGGGACTGACCCAACTTGCAGGCCTTCCTTGGTGCCTTCATTGCCTACTACCTCGTCAAGATTGTCCCCCTCTGGGGTCTCGCCCTCATTGGCACCACCTCCGTCTTTGGCATTCCTTTCATCTACACTTCCAACCAGGAGCTCATTGACGCCCAGCTGAACAAGGCCGGCGAGGTCCTCAACCAGCAGACGAGCCAGTTCCGCACTGTCGCCAGCAAGCACACTGCTCAGGCTGCCGACATCACCAAGCAGTACGTCGGCGACTACACCGCCAAGGCCCAGCAGCTGATTGGCCGCCGCTCTGTCTCGCCCGAGGCCTCCCCTAAGCCTGCTTCTGCTGCCCCTGCCGCTCCTGCTCCCGCCGCTCCCTCCGTCGAGGAGAAGGACTTCCCCGCGGCCCCCAGCACCGAGTTTGCGAACACCGAGCCCGTTGTCCCTGAGGAGGACACTCCCATGATCGTGTCCTAAATGGGCCTCATTCGACTTGGTTTTCTGAGTGTACACAGGCTGGCGGGCACGACTTGCCGTAGCCACTAGTCTGACGACAACGGAACGCATCATGACGAACATGAATGAGATTACGCACCACCTCTTTTCTCTCTACGACACGTTTGGCGTGGTTGGTCTTTGCGGTGGGTTTCGGGAGGAGTTGGTTGCGCATACCAAGCGACAAATGGATATTATCAAACAGCCGCTGCAAGTGAAGGCTAGGATTGCGACGCGGACACGGACGCGGACGAGGTCGCTCGCATACGGCCTGTCGCCGTGTATGCATGTAGTAGTGTACTGTCTGGGTTTTCTTCCATCTATTTTAGCTCTCTCTTCACGGCACACGGCTTCGGCGAAAGGCGGAGGGGATCCTCAGATTGTCTAGGGGACGCTACGGAATGAAATTCTATTATCACTGGCAGTTCTTTTCACATTAATGCTTCCCAGAACAGTTTGAGACCGTGATGCACCGTGAATCATCCCCGCATATCAAATTGTCGGCCAAATCGCGAATTTCACCAGAAACGCAAATTTCACCATTTTACATTGTGGTGCGCCGCCACGATCTCTGCTGAGCGGTCACTGGTCAGTCTCACAAGGAACAGATTGGTACCGAAATTGTTTTACCATGTAGTAACTATATGATACACGCCAGCAGAGGCAAGTCCAGCCTGTAAAGAGCAGATAAGGCCTCCGAGACCCTAGAAACCGAATCATGAAAGCAACTTGGAAACGCAGGTGTATGTCTGCTTCCCGTGAGACCGCCCACCGATATCCGTCCCTTTTCGCCGCTCCTGTACCCGTACCGTCCATTCCTTACGCAGCCAATGAACACGCCACTCTGTCCCCGAAGATACCTGCCTCGCGCACAAGAAGCCCACTCAATTCAGACCGGAGATGTCTAATCGCTCTCGTCCATGTCAAAGGGGTCGTCGCTGGGCTCGTCCACCTCCATCTCGCTATCGTCGTCGAAGTTGTACGTGGGCTTTGCCTTGGGCTTCGCAGCCGCCGCACGTCCCGGTCGGCTTCTGGCAGCGGGACGGGGCGGAGAGTCGGGCTCCTCCATCTCGACATCGTCGTCCTCGTCGTCGCTCAAGACCCGTTTGGCGGCCTTCTTGGCGGCATAAGCCTTGGCGGCGGGAGAGAGCGTCGTCTGCTTGGGAGCAGCCTTGGCCTTGGGTTTGGCCTTGGCCGCAGGCTCATCATCCTTGGGCTTGTTCTTCGTGCCTGCGGGACGACCGCGCTTCTTGACCGGCGCAGCGGCTGGGGCAGCCTTGGAGTCCTTCGAAGACGACGGCTTGGGTGGCTTGGCAGGTGGCGCACCATCGTCGCTCAAGAAGCTGTCAATCTCGTCGCCCTTGGTCATCGTCTTGTGAGGCGAGGAGCGCGCGAGCAGCTCGTAGTTTGTATCGTCGACCTCCTCATCGTCAAAGTTTCTCGATGCCTTCGTCTTGATCTTTGGGAGCGGGGAGTCGCGACCATCGGGGCGGTTCATGGCAAACAGGCTAAGTCGGCCAGTCTTCGAATCCTTGGCCCCGTTAATGCCACGGACCATGTCACCAATGTCTCCGATCTGGTTGTCCTCAACCTCACTCTCCTCCGAGTCGGACATGTCCACGTACGACTTCTTGGTGGAAATGCCTCTCTGACCGCGTCCCGCGGTGGATGTAGAGGTCTTGGCCGGTGCGGGCTCCGCAGAAACACTCTTCTTGCCGAGACTTTCAAAGTCCTCGTCATCGTCGTCAGACAGCTCGTCGAGGATGTACTTCTTCTTTGGCGCCGCACGTTGAGTGCGAGACGTGGTGCTCTTGGGTGCCGGCTCGGGCTTCTCACTGGAGCTCTTCTTGCCCAGGTCTGCAAACTCGTCGTCGCTCTCATCCAACTCTACAACTCGTGGCGCCGCACGTTGAATGCGAGACGTGGTGCTTTTGGGTGCCGGCTCGGGCTTCTCACTGGAGCTCTTCTTGCCTAGGTCTGCAAACTCATCGTCGCTCTCATCCAACTCTACAACTCGTGGCGCAGGCTTCTTAGCCACTGCAGGCTTCTGGCTTTGCGTAGAGTTGTCGTCGGTTGCAGAATCGGCCGCGACAGGCGCTGGCTTTTCGCCGAGGCTGGCAAAGTCTTCATCATCGTCACTATCCGACAACGAGTAGACTGGCTTCTTCCTGGTCGCTGCAGCACGCTGTGGCTTGTCGGCCGCGGGCTTGGCAGCGCTCTTCTTGCCGAGGGCGGCAAAGTCGTCGTCGGAGAAAGCATCAGACTCTTCCTCCTTTATTTTGGCCTTGGTCTTTTGCTTCTCAAACATGGCTGCGAATCTTTCTGCAGCCTTCTCCGTGACCTTCGGGGCCGCTGCGGCCTTGACCTTGGCAGTGACACGCTTTCTCTCCGGCTCGTACTCGTCTTCGTCCTTCTTGGCCTTGCGACCCTTGCCAGCTCCTATTTTCTTGGATGCACGGCGGCCAAGTCTGCGAATAGACGTCTGGATCTCGGCGTCGAGCGCCATCTGGTTCTCCCACTCGGCAACAAAGTCATCGAGGTCCTGGCACCACAGATCCTTCTCGCCCAAAGCGAGTAACGCGTCGTGTTCTGCCTTCTTGTTGGCAATCTGCTTCTGCAGTCTCTCGAGGCGTTCATAGGTCAGTGACCAAATGGGCATCTGGTAACAAGTTAGCTGTGGAACGTGTAAAATGACGAGGACTACTTACGGAAAGGAGGTAATCGTAGGCATTCGCCTGCTCATCGTGACCGTCTTCGTCGTCCTCATCGTCCCGTTCCATTTCCTCATCGGTGTTCTTCTTCTTCACTTCCTTATCCTTGCCCTTGGGGAAAGGCTCGTACTTGCGCTTGGCAAGCTCCTCCACAAGGACCGACTTCTTCTTCTTGGCGACGACGAGCTTACCATCAATGATTTCCTTGATGAAACGAGCCTGCTCGGACAGCTTTCTGTAATCTGCGTGGTAAACACCGAGCCAGTGCTTCTTGCGTTGAGCGTACATGTCGAGACGGTAGACGAAGAACTCCTCGAGTATGTCTTCAACCTTCTCATACTTGCGAATCTGGCCGTTGGTGTCAAAGGCGACCAAGTTCGAAGTAGCGACTTGCTTGGTCAGCTTGAACCTCTCCATGAGGCCGTCCGTCATGACATCATTGACGTGCTTGTCGTCCATCTGGATGACGAAGTGGACGTTCTTGTGGTCGTTGAACTCCTTGTAGTCCTTGATCCAGACCGGGCCCTTGGTGCCGCTGATGATCTCCTCGAGCTTAGCCTTGAAGTCATCGGTCCACATGCGGATGGGTAGTTCAGTGATGACGACCTCACCCGTCTTCTCGTCGAGCTCACAGATACCATTGAACTTGTATCTGTCCTTCTCAGCTGGCTGGGGAGTGCCCTTCCAGCCGCGGAACCAGGGCATCATGGGCTCAAACGGTGAGCCTTCGGGGTTCTCAGGGTCGAGACGGCCCATGCGTCTCTTCAAGTTCTTGACGATATCCATAGGGTGATAGTTGGGGATAGATGTACTCCAACCGGTACCGATACCGTCAGCGCCGTTGCAGAGGATCATGGGGATGACAGGGGCGTAGGCCTTGGGCTCAATCCTCTTTCCGTCCTCGTATTGTGGCTCTAGGTTCGGCTCGTCGAGGGTGGAGAAGATCTTTCTAGCAAAGGGGGACAGTCTCGTGTGAATGTAACGAGGACTGGCAGCATCAGAGCCACCGGCAAGACGGGAACCGAAGTTACCACTGGGTTCGAGGCAGTTGATGTTGTTGGAACCGACAAAATTCTGTGCGAGACCGATGATGGTCTGCTGCAGGGAAACTTCACCGTGGTGGTAGGATGTTTGCTCGGAAACATAACCAGCCAATTCAATGACCTTCTGATCCTTGGTCAAATTTCTCTTGAAGCAAGCGTACATGACCTTACGCTGACCTGGCTTGAGGCCGTCAATCACAGATGGAATAGATCGCATGTTGTCGGCCATGGAGAAGAGGATGAGCTCTCGGTTGACAAAGTCCGTGTAAGTGATGGACTTTGTTGAGTGGTCAAGGTAGGTACCGGGAACGAAGTTGCCGAGCCATTCCTTTCTCGCGTCGGCCTTCTTCTTGGAAAAGGCCAAGTCAAAGAGGTCCGCTTCCTCGGGCTTCATGGTGTTGAACTCCTTGAGATGGTCGTCGAGGTTGGTGAAGTAGACCTGGGCGTCTTCGTTCGAACTGGTTCCCAGACCCTTGAAGTACTTGTAGTGCCATCTTGAGAGCTCACTCTGGTTCAGCTCTTTCCACTCTTCGTACTGGGGCTGGGTGAAGAATGACTTGAGCCTTTGGGGCTTCTTTGGGTTCGGACCCTGCCAGACCTTCACAATGGGCGTGATGAACTCTCTGAAGAAGTCGGGAATCTGCAACAGGGAAGGGTACTGAACTTGCAAGAAGTTGATCAGTAGACCCTTGATATGACTACCGTCGTGATCCTGATCGGCCATGATCATCAGGTGACCGTAACGCAAGCCCTTGGTGTTTTCGTACTTGGTCTTGTGCTTGAGACCCAGGAACTGCTTGATATTTTGGATTTCCTGATTCTTGGTGATTTGGTCGATGGACGCATCACGTACGTTCAGCATCTTACCACGCAGGGGAAAGACACCGATGCGGTCGGGATCCAAGATGGCACGTCCGGCGACGGCCAAACTCTTGGCAGAGTCACCTTCAGTGAGAATCAGCGTGCATTCGTGGCCGTGTCGGGTGCCAGCCAAGTTTGCATCAACGAGTTTCGAGTTGCTGATGCGGGATCGCTTGTTGCCATCGCTCTTGGCCATCATCTTGTCGGCCTTCTTCTCGGCGAAGTCGATGATGTTCTGGATGGCGTCGGACTTGGCAATCTTCTTTAGGAATTCCTCAGTGAGAGCGCACTTGCTGCCAAACTGGCTGACCTTGGTGGTCATTTGTTCCTTGGTTTGGGAAGTGAACGCTGGGTTGTTGACCAGACAGTTGACGAAGATGAAAATGTGGTTTCGGATGTGGTTCTGCTTGAGAGCATGGCCCTTCTTCTTCTTATCGAGGGTCTTGAGCAGAGAGCCCGTGATCTGGTCGGCAACGTAGTTGACGTGCGTGCCGCCAGATGTCGTCGCAATCGAGTTGACGAACGAGACTTGCTGGAAAGAACCGTCTGACACGGTGAAGGCAACCTCCCAACGGGGGTGAGCATCGGTCTTGTCCACTTCGACGACGACCTTGGGCTCCATACCCTCCTCGGCGCCGCGCTCCTTTGCGATGGCCTTGGCATACATCTCGCAGTAGCCCTTGAAGGCAAGCTTGATGTGTGTCCCATTGAGGTAGACCTTGATGTTGCGGACGGTGCCAGCCATATCGTAGACTCGGCGGTAGATCAGAGACTCGAGGTCCTCATCGATGCCTTCCATGCTGAAGCGCTTGAAGTCAGGCTTAAAGGTGACGCGAACGAAGTCACTAGTCTTGCTGCTCGTGATCTTGGCCTTGCCGCACTTGCCCATGTTGCCGGTCCAGATCTGCTTGTATCGCTTGCCGTTGCCAGAGTCCTGGCACTCGAGAGTGAATTGCTCACTGAAAACGTTGCAAAGCTTGGCACCGTAACCGTTACGACCGCCGACGGTCTTTTTCTCGTCGTCGTCGTAGTTGGAACCGGTAAGCAAGTGACCAAAGATCATCTCCGGGATGTAGATCTTCTCCTTGCCGTGAATCTCAACGGGAATTCCTTTACCGTTGTTCTCGACGGAAATCTCTCCACTCTCACGGTCGACTGTGACCTTCATGTAAGTCATGGTGGCATCGCGCTGCTTGTTGTCGGCGGCGTTGACGAGGATTTCGTCGAAAATCTTGTACAGACCCGGCACAAAGGTGACCTTGCGGTACTCCATAAGTTTGGTCTCCTTGTTGAAAACCCACATGGGCTGCTCCGTAGGCTCGACAGAACCAATGTAGGTATCGGGACGCTTGATGATGTGCTCCAACTGAGTGAGCTTCTGGTAGGTATCGGTGGCATTCTTCTTGGACTTTGCCGCCGCTGGCTCGTCATCGTCGTCGATGGCCATGCTGTCGTTCTCGATTTCGGCTAGAGGAGTGCCGCTCGACTTCTTGGCGGCGGGTGCCTTCTTGAGCTTCTTAGCGCTAGGAGGGGTGTTGGAGAAGGTCGAAGCTTCATCTTCGTCATCGCTATCTGGCTTCGGTCTCTTCTTGGGAGCAGCCTTGGTCTTGAGAGTCGTCTGGGTCAACTTCTTGGCTGGGGCCTTCTTGACAGGGGCCTTGGCCTTGGGCTTCTGAGAGGGGTCAGTACTGGGCCCATCTGGTGACTTCGCTGCAGAGCCTAGCTTAGGAGCTGGCTTGGGCGAGGGGAGCGTAGACATGTTGCTGGTGAAGCAACGCACAAGTGTCTGCAGTTGCGAAGGGGTAGGTAGAGTTGAAAGGGTTGAAAGAGAGACAGAGGCGCATGTAACTCTTGATTTTGTTTCCTGGGGAGTAGAAGGGAAGCTTTTCACGAGAGTCTCTGGGTTTTTGAAAGGTGGTGAGAGGGCAGGCAGGTGTGCGAAGACGAGAAGGTCTTTTTGTGCTTGTAAAAGTAGGAAATATGGCAGGTGCGAGGCACCCTTCAAGAGAGAAAGTTACTGTTGGAGGAGGTACAGCAAGTTGACCAACCGATCGCTCCTTCCTCATGACACGCCAGGATAATGAGGGCATCAGAGCCAAAGATAGGTCCCTCAATGGAACGGGTGATGGGAATTTGGGTATGATAGGCAAGGTGGGTTGGGTAGGCAAAAAGAAGCAAACATACCGGCGCAAAGTCCGACTCGTCACCCAGGCTAAAGACCGATTCTGCGTCGGAACTCATGGTGTACAGTGGTTTGCGCTCTTCGGAGCGCAAAAGGCGGCGGATGAGAATGGGCGTAAGACAAATGTTGCTAGGATCGGTCGAGTATGGATCGATTGTCGACCAGATCAGGTCTTGAGTGTGGGATTCGCAAAACGGCTAGCTGGGCGGACCAGGCGCGCAATTGGCACGAAAGATCGTGGTAAAAAGGTTGAAGAGGAAGACAGCGAGTGTGCCAGCTCGACGTCGGTTATTTACATACGAAAAGAGCGTATGACGGTCGGAGGGCACGGCACTTTGGTGGGAGAGGGTGCGATGGGCTTTTGTTGTTGCTAGCAACCCCTTGATGTTGATGTTTGCACCGGTGTAAACAATTCAATTCAATTCAGAGCAGGTCCCAGTCGCGACGTGGAGCGGCTCCTCTAACTGGACCGCGTTTGGGCCGCTAGCCCCTTCGTTTGCTGCCTCAGGTTAGCCTGGGTTTGGCGCCGACGTTCGCCCAGTAGGCAGTTGATGCGCTGCCACCCCGGGGGGTACCTACGCCGTAGGTGCGCTGCGCAGGTGCACTTGGCCTGCATCGCAGCGGAGACAAGCGCCACATCTGCCCCACTGTCCAATCGTGGCGTCGGCACATGGACTAGACTTTCGGGGGCGGCAGACGCCGGCCAGTCTCCCCCGCCCGTCAATCTGCACGTCGTTCGCTCTCGAACAACCGATCGAGCAAAGGAACGACTCTGATTGATACGGCCAATCAAAGGTCGAGTACATGTCAACAAATATAGCAGGTTGAGATAACAGCTCGTTTCGAAGCTGTCCTGGCAAGCGCATCGCATTCCAAGCATACATCAACTTCGTTAGCTTGCTAGCATCCCCCCACCAGTACGCCTTACCCGCTATCTGCATATTAGACCACACGCTTCGTCTGTCCAGTTTCAACTTCATAAATCCATCCGCTGAGAATGGTGCTGTCCGGCACCAGTTTTGTTCCTCTGATAAAGTCAATGTCCTTTCTCACGGCATCCTCCAGCTCAGGGAAGGGTAGGAAGTCCAGGTTGCGGGACTTGAGCTCGGCGGAGGCATCGGCTCTAGACACTTGTCAGCGGACACCTCGAGACTGAACCAATCCGGGGGCTTACCCTAGGTTCTTGTGGACAATTACATTCGCGTCCTCGTTTGTGAAAGTAAGCATGCCGCAACCCGTGTGCTTCACGAGCACGATCTCCTGCGTGCCCAGGAGCTGCTGCGAGATGACAATGCTGCGGAGCGCATCAACAGCGGATGCGCCAGCCTGGTGTTGTCAGCGCGTTGTTATCTTAGTCGGTTTTTCTCTCTCGCGTACGTTGCGGATGACATGCGCATCGCCCAACCCAATGCCAAAAGCGCGAGCTGGGTCGATTCTCGCGTCCATGCACGTCAGGACGAGGTACTTCTTCGCCGGAGGCAGCGCCAAGTGACCCTCGGTGAATGTTGCCGAGTAGTTTTCGGAAGCCGCCTCGACGTTTTTCTGCATGTCAGACATGATAACTTGCGTCTTTGGCCAATGATGTTTTCGTATGGATCAGTGAATTTGCCACAGAGACTGCCTCGATAGGAGTGGGAGGCCCTCTAGATATACGTTTTTCCAACTTCCCCTCCCTGCTGAGACTGTAACTAGCATAGCTCAACTGCACGTGCAATTCGCGAGGTATTCCAAGAAATTGGCGGTATCTGATTGTGGGTGGATTGCGTGATCCCGGGCTTTGTGATCGTTGGAGACATTCAGCCACACATCCGCTGGATATTACATCACAGATTCAGCCACTGAAAGACATGCACTGGAGGATGGTGCTGACGAGCAGCCCCGGTTGCAAGATCTGAGCAAGGTCGCGGTAGCACCTCCACATTCTCTGTGCGTTTTAAGGAAGTGCTTTGATTTGAAAACTGACCAACAGCGAGTGGCATATTCGACGTCGCTCGGGGAGTCGTCCGGGGCACTCGGGCGTTCCACTTTGGATGGTGACTCTGGGCCGTGAGGTTCGGCCTGTCGTGAGACTCGTCGCACAATCACCTATATCGCCTGGGTTACCAAGTCCCGTGCTCCCTACTTTGAAAACATGGATGAGAAGTCGCCTCATCATTTATTTGCAATGTGCAATAACGGCTCTGCTATCAAGCAATGTTACCGCTAAGTGTGGAGCTGCTTGTAGAAAAACACCTCGTCCTTCAGCTGACGAGGAACGGCCGGGCTAATGCCGAAATTTGGAATCCTGCCAACCTCGATATACCCAAACTTCCTGTATACGTCCTCGGCCGGGCTTCCGGCTTCGGTGTCCAGCATCTAGCAGATTTATCAGCAATTTCCAAAGACGTCGCGGCGCCTGGTCACGTACCAGCAGAGTGCGTCCTCTCCTAATGGACTCGCCTTCCAACGCGCTCATCAAGATGCGCGCCCCTCCACGACGGCGGAATTTTGGGCTGACCAGTAGCTTCTCGACATAGCCGCGGAATGGTCCAGTTTCCGAATAGGGCATGAAGAGCATGACAACACCCATGAGCTCGGTTCCTTTCGCCTTGGCGCATGGCTCAGACTCGTCGAGCAATATCAACATCAAGCGCGTGCCGGCGGTGACCTCAGCTATGCGCTCCTTCCACCAGCCTAGCAGTTTCTCATGGGACAAAGGGGGCAAGAATTCTGCCAGTGTACGGTCATGGCTGATGCAGGAGGCGTGAAGGGCTGCAAGGTAGGGAACCAGGTGGCTGTGGTCCGACGGCGAGAAAATGTACGGTGTCCCAGAGTTGGAGGACATGGTGACTAGTTTCTTTCTGGTCCGCCGCAGTTCCGAACAGTCGGCCGTCTTTGTTGCACAAAAGAACGGCAACCCAGGAACGCCAGCAAGTGTACGCAGCCAATCAATATCGGAAAATGGATTGATTCTCAATACTCGACTTGCATCCGGCTCTCTGTTGATGCAATAGGTATCTGCAAAAGGAAAGTCAGAGATGGATATCTTCTTGTTGCAAGAATAGTTGATGTTAGAATGAGGCAATTTTTGGGCATATCTGCAACTCGATGCAATGGAGGAGACTGCCAATGCAGACATGGACTCAATTCGACGCAGGAGGGGAAAGTGATAGAAACTCACCTCAGCCTCCGGTTCAGGTAGACTGTCAGGGTACTGAGGTGAGACCGAGGCGGTCGCCTGGAGGCTGCAAGTGAGTCAATTGATGCAATTGGGAGGGTGTATGATGTAGGCTGTCTCAAAAGACCGTTGCAGAATTGAAATGGAATGCGATATGTCTCGCTTCTACTTACCTTGGGTGAAGAGGAACGAATAAATCTCAAGTTGCGAGAAGAGAAGCTTTCTTCCTGGATCGATCGGCTGTCTTTAAGGCTGAATTAGCGCATGGAGGCGCTACGTGGGAATTTCTCGGCGCAGGGGACAGTTGAGCAAGGTCCCTAGAGCTGGAAGCAGAGCTGAATATGGAGATGAAAGAGTTGCAATTGATTCATGCTCGGACTAGGTAGTAGTTGATGCTCTCGCCCGGCCAACGTTTGCTTTTCATTCTTTCATCCTCGACATGTCGGCAGGCAGATTGCAACGGTTTCTGACATGCCCGAATCGGTCCTTAGCATAGCCATTCTCCCGTCATATACAAACATTATCCGGTGGTAAGGATGCGGAATGGCTGATCTCAACACGCGACTACCTACTTTCCCCGGTTACCCACGCCACTTGGCAGACGAAACCTTGTGATGAATATCGGGCCTAGGTACGTATCCACGCCTTGTATTGCACATCATGGTAAGAGGAGCATCCTGCCAAGTAGACGCCATGCCGCCAGTATGGATTAGCTCATCAGGAGCCTCAAGACGGTAGTCTACGTCATGTTGCCAAAGAAGCCATCTAAACCATCGCAGGCTTGTGTTAAATGTGCTTGGCTGCAGTGCAGGTTGGTATCGAGTTGTTTTTTTATACATGGTGGATTGTGATACCACACAGTACCCTGCATGGATGGCCGGCAGTGCTGAAGACATTCCACCGCGACATTGACTCTCCACCAAAGTGGCTCCTCCACAATCGTACTTGTATATTCAGCCCTCTATTCTGGCGGTCAACGATGCATCAGAGGCAGCCTGTAACAGACAGACCAAGTTTGCCCACTTGACCCTTGCAACCTCGTTGCAAGCTGTGTTTCCATAGGCTATCGCAGCTCGGCGCAATGGCAGACGTCCCTCCGAATCCATTTGGCGGCCCACGGACCAACCGGGAGCTGTCGTCCCACGTCCAGCTCCCTTCACCGTACCAAGGTAAGGTAGGTAGGCACGGTACCTCCTCAAGCAACGTAGCACTATCCATACTTACTGTAATCCACCGTTCCGTACATCTCATGTACTTTGCTGCTTCCAAATCATTGAAGAGCTACACTACGGGACTGTTAATTAGTACCTACCTATTTTACCTACCTTCGCTGCTGAAGCTGCACTTGTCGTTACACTCGCATGCGCCCAAACTCCCTAAAGTGGTTACAGGAGGAGTACTGTGTAGGAGCTGCCCCTCTGACGTCGCTTCCAGATCCTGTTTCATCGTCAACCTCAATTACGGGTTCCCCTCCTGCAAAGCTTAGCTTGAGCCAAGGTAGCCACCAACACAACCACCTCCGCCTCGGTTTGGTTGTCAATTCCCGAATTTCCAACCGCATATTCGCCTTCACTTGTAATTCCTCACGTCTACCTTCGGCACACGCGCTGCTGCCATCATGGATCATATCTTCCGCAAGGTAGAGCGGGGCATTGACGCCCTCTTTGGCGATGAGCGCCATGCTCACACTCACATGGGCCATCAGTGCCACGAGCATCATCCCGCAGGTCATGCCGAGAACCGCTACCAGTCCTTTGCTCCTCAGACCACTGGCAACGCCAAGTGGTACGTCGACGGATGCTCTTACTTCTGGGCCGTCTCCGAGGCCATCGAGCGTAAGCACTCGACCAACATCCCGTCGCTACTGAGTGCTACTAACCGTCTGATAACGCAGAGGCCCGTGAGAGCATTTACATTTTGGATTGGTGGTTGAGCCCGGAGCTTTACTTGCGCCGCCCTCCTTCGGCAAACGAGCGCTACCGCCTCGATAACTTGCTCAAGGCCGCCGCCGAGAGGGGCGTGAAGATTAACATCATCGTCTACAAGGAGGTCGAGGCCGCCCTGACCTGTATGTTTCCCCGTCCGCGAGGAGCCGTCCGGCCTGTCAGCTAATCTTTGGCAATCACAGTGAAGTCGTCTGTAAGTACATGCTCAATCTGTTAGAACGGCGTCTTCGTCCGCTGTCTCAATCGGCCCTTGACTCATGCTGATATCCTCCCGAAGCACACAAGGAACTACCTGGAAAGCCTTCATCCCAACATTGGCGTGTTTCGTCACCCGGATCATGTTCCCACCGGATACGATCTCCAGAGTGAGATTGGCGAGAACTTCTCCAACATGTCGTTGAACACCTTCACCCTGTCCAACTTCTCTGGCGATGCCCTGAAGACCATCTACGGTACCGCTACTGATGGTGTCGTGCTTTTCTGGGCCCATCATGAGAAGCTCTGCCTCATAGACAACAAGATTGCCTTCATGGGAGGTCTTGATATGTGTAAGTAATGCGGTCTGACGTACTCGCGCACTGCTGACTCAATGTAGGCTTTGGTAGATGGGATACCAACAGTAAGACCATATGTTTGTCTGTGTTGAACACGGCCATCCCTGACAAACCCTAGGCCACCCAATCGCGGATGCTCATCCTGGCAACCTGGATGCTGTAGTCTTCCCTGGCCAAGACTACAACAATGCCCGTGTCTACGACTTTGCCGACGTCGACAACTGGGACCAGAACAAGCGTAGGCCGAATACTACCATGCAAATCGTGATATCCCAAGCTGACAATGCCGCAGTCGACCGCACCAAAAGCTCCAGAATGGGGTGGTCCGACGTCAGCATCAGTTTGAACGGCCACATCGTCCAGAGCTTGTCGGACCATTTTGTTGATAGATGGTATGCTGACGACCGTCGGTATCTCGGCCTCCTTTACTAATTATGCATAGGAACTTCCTATTCGACGACAAGTATTCCAAGAAGAACCCCGGCAAGTATGGCAGAATCGATGGCGCCAACCAAGAGTCGGGAAGAATCGCAGCCGAGGGTCAGGGCGGAGGCTTTTTCGGCGCCCCGAGTGGCGGACATCTGTTTGGCGACCTCTCAGACCGCATCAACAGGGGCATTAGCAGGCTCACGGTCACCGACGACGGCGGAGACGACAGCAGACCCGAGAGGCAAGACCATGGCGATCAGTCGGCCAACATCCAGCTCACTCGAAGGTAAGGCAATGTGCCGGGATTTGACAGAAGCACACTAACCAAAGTGAAGTTGCACTCAGTGGTCTTCGGGCCACTCCACGGAGCACTCTATCGCCAACGCTTACATCGACGCCATCACCAGAGCCCAGCACTTTGTCTACATGGAGAACCAGGCAAGCTTCCCGATCTCAGGTTTAGACGACGGCTATTAACAAACGTCTAGTTTTTCATTACGGCAACTTCGGAGAAGCAGCACCCCGTAACCAATAAGATTGGCCGCGCAATCGTAGACCGTATCATCCGCGCTCACCGCAACGGCGAAGACTTCAAGGTCGTCGTCGCCATGCCCGCTGTCCCCGCCTTTGCAGGGGACCTCAAGGCCGACGATGCCCTTGGCACTCGTGCCATCATGGAGTTCCAATACAACTCCATCTCTCGTGGTGGACACAGCATCATGGAGACCCTTCGTGAAGAGGGCGGTATCGACGACGTCGGCCGCTACATTCGCTTCTACAACCTTCGCAACTACGACCGCATTAACGTGTCTTCAACCATGTCTGAAGCCGAGCGCGAGAGTGGCGTCTCATACGAAGACGCGCGCAAAGAACACGACGACGCTGTCGGTGCCGGATACGAGCCTCGCGGTGAAGGTACCGGAGCCAGTTGGGGCGGACGAAACACCCAGTACGACCGATACCAGGAGGCCGCCTCTCGCGTCTCGGACCAAACTTGGGACACCGTCAGCGCATGCTACATGGATGCCGGTCCAGACCTACACGGTGTGCCCTGGTCTGGCTCCCCAGAGTCTGAGATTGACGCCTTCGTTAGCGAGGAGCTTTACATCCACTCCAAGCTGCTCATCGCAGACGACTCTTTGGTCATCGTGGGCTCTGCCAACCTCAACGACCGCTCGCAGCTCGGCACCCACGACTCCGAGATTGCCGTCATCATCGAGGACCCCACCCCTGTCGAGTCCTCCATGAACGGTCGTCCGTACACGGCTTCCAAGTTTGCTGCTTCCCTTCGCCGCCAGATTTTCCGTAAGCATCTCGGTCTGCTTCCCGACCAGCGCTGGGACCAGCCCAACGACAACTGGACGCCCGTCGAGCGCGGTCCCAACGTGTACGACTGGGGCTCTCCTGCCGATCGTCTCGTCGAGGACCCCATGTCGCGCGAGTTCTGGAACCTGTGGGAGACAACGGCGCGTACCAACACCGAGGTCTTTTCCAAGGTCTTCCACAACGTCCCCAACGACAACGTCCGAACTTGGCAGGACTATGACGAGTTCTTCTCTAAGCACTTCATCGTTCCCGGCGCCAAGGAAGAGGAAAACAAGGAGGGCAAGGTCGAGTACGGACATGTCGTCAAGGAGGAGTTTCCCGGTGGCGTGCGTGAGGTCAAGGACTGGCTCAACCGCGTCCGCGGCAGTCTTGTCGAGATGCCGCTCAACTTCCTTGTCGATGTGGATGACATTGCCAAGGAGGGTCTGTCTCTGAACAGCTTCACTGATGAGCTCTACACATAAGGGGTTTGAAGCTGGAGGGCAAGTAGGACGCAAACAAAGTATGTTTGTGAAACATAAAACACGGGACATGCTGGGAAACAGCTCGATATGGAAGGAGACACGTTACTGGGGACTCAATATCGTGGCTGATACACCTCAGGCAGGTGACATTACTTTGCTGCAGCCGTCAAGGTCGAATGCCTCAGAGTGACAAGATGGAGAAATAACAACGGCAGAGAAGGAACGAGATCGTGTTCACTGTCAAGACATAGTGTTGAAAACCCAGTCCCTTCCCACGGAGCAGACCACACAGCATACAATTGTTCTTCTTCATAAATAAGCATCTGAGTATGTAGGCAACATCATCATCATCATCATCATTTCAGGAACTGGTTGCACACGGCTTCATTCCAATATGGATCAAGCAAGTATTATACAGACCCCCTTCCCTCACCCCATACCACACCCCTTTTGTGAGGTGTGTGGGAGGTCAGGAGGGGGGAAAGGAAAATTCAACATGACATGAAAATGACCCATTCAACTCCGTGGTAGTAGGCACACTGCGATGTTCTTCCTTTGAGGTTCCGCTCTCACTCCCTACACCTCTTTCCTGTAAGCAAGTCCACATACCTCAATGTGAGTGTGTCTGTGTTGTGCACTCCTTATTCAACCCCCGTGGTTTTCGTAGCCTCATTCATGGCCTTCGCATTAGTCAATCTTTCTAAGATGCTTCTCCTTCTCCCAGGATGCACCTCGTGACTCCTCTGCTCTCCCAAGACCTTCCTTGTGCGCACCAGACCTCTAGTCCACCTTGCCGTTGCCGTTGGGTCCCAGGAGACCCTCCTTCATGAGCTCCTTGTTCCCCCATGACTCCTCCAGATGGAAGTGACCACCGCGGCCACGACGGACACGGCCACGAAGCCATGAGAAGGCTCCAACTGCTAGGCCGAGAATGCAGCCCATGGACAGGAACGGGTGCTCGACAAAGGTGACACGCATGTCAAAGAAGATCTTCTCAAAGCTCGAAATGGTGAGCTTGGGCTTGATCTTGGGTGGCGACGTGACGACCTTGCCAATAGTCTCCAGGATTGATGTACGAGACAGCAGAATGTTGTTACCAGTGATGGTAGTGTCCCAGTATCGGCGGTTCTACAGCAGGTCAGAAACATGTTTCCAGTAGAGCAACGGGAAGTGGAAGGGGGTTCGTTCAGCTTACATCCTCATCGTTGATGATAACACTATCTCCCTCCTTGGTGTCGATGCCGTAAGTGGTGCGAATCCATCTCTGCCAGAAAGCAGCGTCGACCCAGGCGAAGCCAACCTGCTTCCGATCAGACTTGTCCATATTGATGCGGATAGCCTTGGCATGGCGAAGGGCGCGTTGGTCGCCTCTGTCGTCAGCCTCGTCGATCCGGAGTTGCTTGGCGTCACGCAGTTCTTGACGTTCATGCTGGAACAACTGAATCTGCTTATCCATCCACTCGTTGGCGGCACTCTTCAGCTCGCGCTGGGCGCGGAGGAATTCCTCCTGGTCTTCTCTGTTTACAATACCAAGGACGACAATCTTTCCATCCATGATTTCACGAGCGTTGGAGGCCGTCATTTCAGGGACAATCGGCAGCCAGACAGACTTCATCCAGTTCAACACGCCCTGGACGTCGCGCATCTCCTTTGGAGTCAGTGGCTGGTAGTACGTCGGGCGACCCTCTCTGGAGACAAGCAGGCGGGGCCAGGTGGTGATCTTGTAGCGGGCGAAAAGAGCCGCGTCCTTCGTCTTGACAAGCTTAGCCTTGCCGATCAGGCTGAGTGGAAGGCGCTCGAGGGCCATAAAGTCCTCGGTGGTCGTGGCGTGGTCGTAGAAGTAGATGAAGATGACCTCTTCCTTCTCTTCAAGAACCTTCAGGGACTCGGCATCGACATCCTGTACGCCCTCGGAGATACCAATGGCCTTCTCGGCGTAGTGCACAAAGTCGCCTAGTCCTCTGAGACCGTCATATTCGACGCGCTCGCCGCCCTTGAAGAGGAGAATGGTTGGGTAGCCACGAAGACGAACATCCTTGCAAAGTCTAGACTCGACATCACAGTTGACCTCACCAATGTTGAGCTTATCCTTCATCTCCTTGGCCAATTGCTGCCAGTTGGGTGCCATAGCCTGGCAGTGGTGACACCAAGGTGCATAGAACTTGATGAACCAGGGGTCCTGCGTCATGGTGACAAGAGACTGGAACTTCTCGGCGGAAAGAGGAACCGAAACACCCTCCTTGTTGGGAGTAATGGTGGGTTTCTTCACGATTGCCTTGGTGGGAGCGGCGGAGGCCTTGTCGGCATCTGTCTTCGCATTTTGCTTCGCATCTGGCTTCGTGTCGGCCTTGGAGTCGGCCTTTGCGTCCGGCTTCGCCTTTGCCTTGTCGTCCTTTGCGGGAGGAGCCTTGGGCGGCGTCTTGGCTTCTTCCTTGGGCGGTTGCTTGACGTCGGTCTTCTCGTCGGCCTTTGCGGGGGTCTTGGAGCCAGTCTTGGTATCGACCTTGTCGTCGTCGGCTCTCTTGAGTTCCTCGGACTTGGAGGGCTGCTGGTCGGGAGAGAATTTGTCGCCCTCCTGGGGAAGCTGGAGTGTCTTGGGACGGGATCCAGGTTTGGCAGCCTCAAGATGCTTTTCGAGGACGGGACTGATTTGGTCAATGTCCCTGACGCCCTTGATCAATTCCACCATCTCGCCGTTTCTGTAGAGCATGGTGCTGGGGTAGGATGCGACATTGTGCGATACGCAGAGATCGTAGTAAGCCACGCAGTTCACCGTGGCGAAGCGAAAGTCGTAAAATTCAGAAAAGAGTTTATCCGATCCCTCGGGCTTCGAAGTGTAGTAGAACTCGTAGAGCGTCTGGTAGATGGGGGCATAGTCTATGCAGTGTGGGCAGTAGGGGCTGGGCGACATTCAATCAGCAACGTGCCAATGTGCAAAAGGCCAGTCGGGGAGACGTCGGTCGCTCACCTGTAGTGCTTGATAAGCATGAACTGCGACGCCTTGACTTCTTTATCGAAGGTATCGGGGGTCAGCTCGAGTAGTGGAGGAACCTTGATCGAGTTGAAGTATGTGCTCTCCCGCTCATCTTGATCCTTTCCTGCTGCCGCGACGCCAGAGACGAGAGCCGAGGCGGCGAACAGCAACAAAGAGGATGACCTCATGGCTGCGAGGGACTTGCACCACGTAGATGCGACGAATACAGCAATGAACGGTAGGGATAACGAATCGTCCAATAATGATTGCAAAGACGAGTAAGTCGCGTTTGGATGGATGCGCGCGCGGTAAAGCGCGAGGGCCTTCGTCGTCGAACAAGTAGAACTTGGAGGTAGGGTGGTGGATCAATCGGATCGTGTCGTGTGGGCGGTCGTAAATTGATTGTCGAGGGGTTACAAAGGGTCCAGATAAACCTATTGAGCAGTCGAAGTCATGGAGGATAAGAGGGTGGGAAAAAGACAGCGAAACCAATCTTTCTTCTTTCGCCTTGGGCCCAAGCCTCCCGAAATCGTCCAGCGGCGTCCGAGGAGAAAAAGGTGCGGTAGTGGTGGTGTCGACTGGCAAAGGGGAAGCCAAGCAAAAGGGACGAGCGAAGGAGCCTAGCAGTCAGGAGAAAGACGTGTGTCAGGAGCGAGAGAGCCCAGCCAGCATGGCCTGGTTCTGTAGCGCGATCCAACCTAGCCGTTGCAAATGGAATCCAGTCCAGCCCATGCCATCCTGCGCCGTCGCATTCAGCTGGGATTGGACAGGGGATAGTCGGCCTGAAGTATGAGGCAATTACGCCTCCAGTACTGACGCAGTACGTACTGCATTACGTTGCGAAGCGGCTCCAGCTGCCATGATAGTCTCTCAGCTGTCACCAGCCCAGCTTCGCAGCTGGAAGTCAAAGTTCGGCAAAGTTCTGGGTTGCAGTGGCACTTGCTGGCAGTCGACACCCCATGCAAGGCGATTCCATGGGCACCACGGCCACACCGTTTCTAGAGTTTTTGTCTCCCGGCACGTGCGGATCGTCAGGACGGGAAGTGGACAATGCCCCGGAGGCTGACCCCCCCCGGATTACAAGTCGGGTGTGCGTTTCGCCGTCAACAATGGGGCAAAAGAGGTTCACAATCACCCGTGAGCCTGCAATCAGACGTGGAACCAAGGCCATGCATATACACAGGTCAACGTTGACGATTGTGCCTCGAATATGACCCTTCGTTCTATCTACTTTTTCCAAAAGAGTACGGAGTTACAATGAAGGACAAGCCATATATGGACTTGTCGTTCGTTGAAGCCTCGATCGTTGCACTTGGGTTGAAGTTGAAGTACGAACTACAAACTGTTTCCTCTCCAGCCCCTGTCTCGGTGGTTCTTTTATCCTTGTATTCTGATTTGTGTTCTTTGCAGTAGAATCAGTCATTGGCCCAGGCAACAGTCTAGCAAGAAGACCGGCAGCAATGCAGGGACTGATCCAACATACTTTAAGATGCCTGCTAAATCGCCCACTTTGCCAAAGAATCCGGGATGCAACACGTGAAACGATTTGAAGCAAATGGTACTCTGTAAAATCGTACATAGGTAATCCTACAACGTGATGGTCTTGCCCAGGAGATCAATGATATAAGGCATGGTGTACATATGGTCTTGTAGGGTACTACCTCAGAGCGAGCTCACAGTAGGTAGGTAGGGTAAGGTAGCTGCGCTCGCTCGCCTGTTCTGCCAAGCACCTGCCAAACAGCTTAATGTTACTCACTTCCAACTACCACGGCCGCCTTCAATATCAGTTCTCTTCAAGCACCAAGTCTATGTCACTTTACAGACTGTGAGAGGCCTTGACTGATTGATTTTCGACAAGGTCAGCGCTGTCAAAGTCCGCGTGCCTTCAGGCCGCCGGTCAATATTTACCCCCCACTCGACTGAGCAGTTGCTTCCGTCTTCGTCAGATCCAGGATGGAGCCGCCCTCAAAGCGTGTTCGCCTAACAGAGGCCAACGACAGCTCTGATCCACCAGCATACCTAGAAGAACTGTCGTCTCTGAATCGTCCGATTAGTCCTCCTCCGAAGCGAAATCGGGAGGGCCAGCGCATCAAGTCGCCCTTCCAACTCACTCGCATCCGCGACTTGCCAGATGCAGCCAACAAGGACGCCGTCGGAATCAAGGACATACTTTGTGATCCGCTGATTGCAGAATGTTGGGAGTTCAATTTTCTCCACGACATTCACTTTCTCATGAGCCATTTCGATCAAGACACGAAACACCTAGTCAAAGTCCATGTCGTTCACGGCTTCTGGAAGAGAGAGGATCCCAACCGCCTAGCACTCCAGGTAGACCAGTCCTTTCTCAAATGACTTCGCCATCTTACATTGTCACAGGAGGAGGCGGCTGCCTACGAAAATGTCGAGCTGCACGGCGCATTTATGCCAGAGATGTTCGGCACGCATCACTCCAAAATGATGATCCTGATTCGACATGACGACTCGGCACAGGTTGTGATCCATACGGCTAACATGATTGCTAAGGACTGGACCAACATGACAAACGCCGTGTGGCTGTCACCTCTCCTTCCGCTGCTTCCAGAAAAAGACCTCCCGACTGTCGACAATGCCATTGGGACCGGTCTTCGCTTCAAGTTCGATCTGCTCAGTTACCTGAGAGCCTACGACGTCAGGAGACCTATTCTCCGAGCTCTGATTGACAAGCTGGCTCTTCACGACTTCTCGGCCGTCCGCGCCGCTCTGATAGCCAGCATACCAGGCCGCCATTCGATCAACGATGTGTCAACTACTTCCTGGGGCTGGCCAGCGCTGAAGCACGCGTTACGCCACGTTCCTGTGCAACAGGGCAAATCGGAAGTCGTAGCTCAAATCTCGTCCATTGCGACGCTTGGAGCGACCGACAGCTGGCTCCAGAAGTGTCTCTTTGATTCACTATCTGTATCCAGCACAACGCCTAGTCCGCTCAAGCCAGCGTTCAAGGTAGTCTTCCCCACGGCCGACGAGATCAGAAGAAGCCTCGATGGGTACGCATCGGGCGGGTCCATCCATACCAAAATCCAATCGCAACAGCAAGCGAAGCAGCTGGCTTACATGCAGCCCTTATTCTGTCACTGGGCGAATGACTCTCCCAGTGGGAAGCGTAGGTCGATGGATTTTGCGTTCGTACGTATCCACACTAACAGTGACACAGCTCTGCCCGAGACAGCTGAGATACGAGAAGCTGGCAGGCAGCGTGCCGCGCCCCATATCAAGACGTATATCAGGTACGGGGAGAAGTCAATCGACTGGGCTCTGGTCACGTCAGCAAACATCTCCAAGCAAGCGTGGGGAGAAGCGGCTGGCGCGTCACAGGAAGTCAGGATCGCATCGTGGGAGATCGGCGTCTTGATCTGGCCGTCCATCATCGCGGATGAGGCCATGATGCTCGGGACATTTCAACAGGACACGCCACCAAAAGATGCCGCCGGTGGCCACCACCCGGTAGTTGGCTTGCGAATTCCTTACAACCTCCCGCTACAACATTACGGCCAGGACGAGATACCTTGGGTTGCGTCGATGGTCCATGTGGAACCCGACAGAATGGGGAGGGTCTGGGGTGTAGAGTAGACGGGTTGCACCGACATCTTCACACGCTGATGCGAGTACGATTGTTTGCCAAGAGACGTGTGGTATCATTATATTGATCCTCGGTTCTTTCCCCTTCAGCGCCCAAAGCGGCCCTATTTCTCGTCGCCGCAGTTCAAATAGTGTCGTATCTCATGAGGGCATTTCTTCAGGATGGGACATTTACTGACCAACGGCCTCGGGCTCCTTGGAGGCGTCGTAGCCGTAGGTCTGCTTGAGCTGGTTGACGAGTGCGATATACTCCTCCTGGGCCTGTTCGACGGTCTTGCCCTCGTCAACCTTCTTCTGCCACGCGTTGTACTTGGCCTTGCCCTGTAACATGGATGTGGTCAGCTTGTGCTTCAGAACAGTGGCGGCGCTGTGCTTACCTTCAGGTCAAAAACACCGGGCTTCGTAGCATCAGCGATCTTCTCGCCGGTACCGATCTTGTACAGAGCTACAAAGTCGTCCAGTCAGTCGTTGGCCTCGGCTGCGGGCACGGGCGGTTACAGCAACACACCGTAGAGGTCAAGGAGCTCCTCGTTGGTGGGCTTGGAGGTAAGCTTCTTGCTGTCGCTGACAGCAGTCTTGAAGGCTTCGCTCTGAGGGGCAGACATGGTGAAAAATTTGGCTATGTGGGATGGTTGGTCTGTAGGTTTTGGTATGGGCTGTAGTTGCAGTTATATCACAGGGGAAAAGATTGTGTTGAGCTTTCGTGGAGAAGATTGCTTAGGTGTTGGGAGGAAGAAAGGGTTGGACGTTTGGCGGGGTTATGAGCGTCAGGTTCCACCCACGCTTCATCATATGCGCGCGGGGCAGCTGATGCTGTCATTTGTACGGAGTACGGAGTACGGAGTACAGTGCCTTCGCTGAGGCCTGTCGGCTACTATTTGCACCGCCACACGACCCGCGCTCAGGAGGGGTCGGTCGGGGTCAAGGGTCCGGGCCCAGCACCAGGAGGCCACTAGGTACCTAAGGAACCGGCCGGACCGGGGTAGGAAGGTCGTGGTTGCGTGGTAATTACCTACTTGTAAGTAGGAATTCACTGAGGCTAGGTAAGGTAGCTTTCTAACCTCTCGTCTTCTGTTCCCCACCAGCTCCAGCACGGCTCAGGAATAGACAATGTTTGCAGCATTGCAGGCAACAGCCACCTTGGAAGCTCTGACGAAGCTTAGGGATGAGACTGGCGAGTGAACAGACGGGCTGGGGGGGCCACAGGGTGCGGGTGGCCGTCCATCAAGTGTGGAGTCGCCTGCGCAAACCTCGGGGACTCTGGAGGAAACGTGACTTGCGACCTCGGCTTGGGGGAGGAGCAGCTTGCCGACTCTTCGTGGAGGTAAGCTGCCAGGGGTGACGCCCATCATAAATCCATTGAGAACGTCCGCCCTGGGCTATCTCAATCTTACAAACCAGTCAACTCCTTACTTCTCGGCATGTTGGCTGAGGATACAGGCAAACAACAGTTTGCCAAAATCGCAAGCAAACGGCCGCGTATCATGTTGCATTTCGGATAGACATGCCCGTCATATCACCGGGAAGCAACTCTGTCACCCTCGGGCGCTTTCTTTTCCTTGTTTTCGGCCGAACACCAAGCTCTCGTTTGTCTTCGCCACCGACTCTCGTTTACGTGCACAAAACACTAAGAGCCATGGTCGCTGACGTTCTGACGTGAAAACGACAAGCTCGTCCCGGTACTGTTCCTGCGCGATACAAAGCAAATGCTTGATAAACGTATCGGCGAATCGGGTGCCTGTTCCGTAGGCCCTGCGCAGATCACACCGGGTACCTCGCATTGCCCCGAGCATGTGCCATCAAGGCCGTTCACAGCTGTCGCAGAATGACGAGAAGAGGGCGCTCAAGATAGCACCAGCGACAGCTGTACGACTAAATGACAGCCAGCTTCAGGATCGAGCAGACATGCTGGCTTACTCATCGCTTCTTCCCGCAACGCCCTTGGGTGACCGAAAATCAGTTCAGTCAGCGCGTGGGGAAAGCCCGGACGGACCTCGAAGGGGGGGCAATCGACGATATACCAAGCCAAGGACGGACAGCGTACCACTAACCTGATCTACCACATGCTGTATTACACAAGACGGCACGGACTTGGGGAACTGAAACCTATGCCCAAAATACTACTGGGCGTGAGAGTTAGCGCAGCCTTGGGGAAAGGACGCGTAGCTGTCCGTACGGACACTGGACGAGAGCGGATGCAGGACGTGCCGCTTGCTTCTGGAAGTCTCGGGCCATCCATGCTGGGAATTCGAATAAATAGCGGTCTTCATGCTGCTCTCTTTGAACATTGTCCTGGGCTTCTCTTTCTTGACGAACTGATGAGCAGCGGCAGCGACGAATAATCAGTCAGCCTCCTGAGAGTTCATTCCACAGAGTCTAGCCTGGCTTCAAAATCCCTGTTAGCATCGACGGAGCTTCACAGTAGCGTCGTCACAAACACTTATCAACGAACACAGTCTATAGACACATCATGGTCAAGACAGTTGTCGTCCTCGGTGCCGCGTACGGCGGGTTGGCAGTCGCTCACCGACTCCTCAAGTACACACGTCAGCAAGAGGATGACCTCAGAGTAATCCTCGTCTCCAAGGTAAGACAAAACAATCACCAGGATTGGTACAGCAACCAGGAATTTAGACAAGGCTTGTCGCAACCGCAGAGGCGCTACTGTAAGCTTCGGACGCCCGTGGGGAGACGCCGGCCTTGCAGGTAATCCACCGGCTTCATGCAGGTTCTAATCGACTTACACGAGTTTACGAGCAATATTTCAAGAGGGGTCAACTCGAGCGCTCACGAAGACTAGAGTCAAGGGCTACAGACTATTGCAGTGGAAACTGACGATAATGGCAGACGACACACTTTTACTGGAATATGGCCTCCGTCCGCGCCATCGTCCCGGGCATCCTCAAAGATGAGCAGGTCTTCATGCCGATCGAGGCCGGTTTTGAACAATACCCCAAGGAAAGCTTCGAATTCGTGCTCGGTACCGCCACCGGCCTCGACGTCGCCCGCAAGTCCGCCCTTGTCTCCACCTCGTCCGGCCCTCGCTCCCTGCCCTACGACTACCTCGTCCTCGCCACCGGCGCCCGCTC
The DNA here is from genome assembly GCA_001693025.2 of Colletotrichum lindemuthianum. Lineage (NCBI taxonomy): Eukaryota > Fungi > Ascomycota > Sordariomycetes > Glomerellales > Glomerellaceae > Colletotrichum > Colletotrichum lindemuthianum. The sequence continues at coordinate 391,316 of MASP02000144.1, read as the reverse complement.
CGCCAGTCTTGACATGCCCTGGAAGGGCGCCGACAGCCACGAAAAGACCCTCGATCTGCTCCACTCTACCGCCGAAAAAGTGAAGAAGGCGCAGCACATCATCGTCGCCGGCGCGGGGCCTACGGGCGTAGAGACCGCCGCCGAGATCCGCTTCGAGTATAAGGACAAGGAGGTCCTGCTCCTCGCCGCTGACGATGACATTCTCGGCGGCGACAGCGCTGCCAAGGGCGCCGAGAACGAGATTGCCAGGCTCGGCGTACGGGTCAAGAAGAGCGCCCGCGTCGCCAACACCCGCGCGCTGCCCGACGGTCAGACAGAGGTTTCCCTCATCAACGGCGAGAAGCTCAAGACGGACCTCTACCTCCCGACCATGGGGCTCATTCCCAACTCGGAGTTTCTCGACGCCAGCCTGCTGAATGATAAGAAGTACGCCAACGTTGATGAGTACATGCGCGTCAGGGGTGTTGATAATATTTGGGCCTGCGGTGATTTGGTCTCGTATCCCCGCGCGGGGTTCATGATTACAGATAAACAGGCAAGTCCATTTTTCCACATCATCCCCATTCCTGCTCTCTCTCCTCTCCTCCGCCCCCCTTATACCTTGCCCCCTTTGTGGTGAGGCTTAAAAGCTGACAACAACCCATCAGGCCGCCGGCGTCGTCAAAAACATTGAACTCGCCATCAAGGGCAAGGACCAGCAGGTCGTCAAGGGAATGCCCGTCGATATCTTCGTCTGCGCAACGGGACGTAGCCGCGGCGCAGGCCGCGTCGGCTGGGCAAAGGTCCCGTCGCTTTTTGTCTGGGCCGTCAAGGGCCGCACACTGGGTACGGATTACACTCCAAAGTACGTCAACGGGTCTCAGTGGTAGATGAGCCCAACGTGTTGAGAACGTACCACGGGAACGGGAGGGCATTGTGGGGTTGGGTCTCTTGTAGCTATCCAGCCTACTTCATCTCAATCAAGGAGTTTCTTTGTCGTTAGCAACTGGAGAAATGACAATTATAAACCTTCTCTCATCCTATATTTACCCCTATTCCGTCAAGGTATTTCCGCCCGGCGCCACTCGGCAACAAAAGGCGGCAGTTACAATTAGTCTCGTACTCTTACATCACCACGCTGATAGAACATGAAAACTCCCGCATTTTGCATGTCGAAATATTTCACCCGTGCCGGGTCAGCTCCGGAAACGAGTCAAATCGCCAGCGAGATCGCCAATTTGCCGTGTGTGCGCGCCTGCTGCCCCCCCCCTTCTCATCTGCTAAGCTTCTCGTCCTCGATTTCCCTCCGCAACTGCTCCAGCACCTGCTGCCTCGATGCGAGGTGCGACTCCAACCCCTCGACCTGCTCCTTGACCGTCGCGAGGTCGTCCGAAACGCCCTTGAGGCTGGCGCCGCTTTTTGCCTTGCCAGACCCTTCCTCGAGCTCCCTGAGCTCCTTGCGCTTATAGTCGAGCAGCTGCTCGAGCTCGCGCTTCACGAGCGCGGGCTTGCTGTCGCGCTTGCCGCCCTTTTTGCGCTCCACGTCGGCCTCGACGCGCGCAATCTTGTCGTCGAGCTCTTGCAGCTGCTTCTTGAGCCGTACTTCCTCCCAGTCGTCCGTCTTGGACGTGGAGAAGTCGGTGCCGCTCGCCTTGAACCCGCTGCGACCCAAGCGCGTGAGGTACTGATCTCCGAACTTGGCCTTGCGGCCCGTCGCCGTCGAGTCGTCAGCCTTGGTCGCCCACCGCGACGACGCGGGCGAATTGTTGTCGAGCTGGTAATCGATCTTATTACGCTCGAACGAGGCGCGGAGGGATGCGGGTACAGTGCGCGGGATGCGAAAGCCCTCGTGGCGGTTGTTTAGAATGTGGAGGAAGGCGAGGCAGGCGTCCTTGTTGATGGACGGGCCAGCCGACGGGTTAATGAGGTTCCAGGCGGAGCGGATGTCGGTGTCGGGCACTTCGAGCGACTCGTAAAGATCTTCTAAGGACGTGACTGTAGAAGGCGTCTTATCAGCGGAGGACGGCAGACCGGAGGTGTGTTTCGCGCTCGGACTTACATGCGACTTCGCCCCGCGCATCTCGGTTCTCCTGATATATCGACTCGTACTTGCTCTTGTCCGCCGGGCTCATGTACCAGTCGAAGCCGTCCTTCAAACCGGGGGAGTCTGGATCGTCCTCGACCTGCTCGAATGCCACTTGCTTTCCCGTGAGCGCACGATTTGCCTGGACGAGGTATGCTTTGGACTCGGGCACGAGCCAATCGGGCAGTGTCGTGGGCACGTCTGAGTATTCCTGTTGGCCCAACGTCATTAGCTACTCCTGAAGCCTCGGATCAGAGACACGTACTCCGTTCAGAATGTCAAAAATCACTCGCATGGCAACACAGAACTCTTCAAAGTCGAGGTTGCCATCGTTGTCGACGTCAGCGAGGTCCCACACCCGTTCGAGCTGATTGTCCGTGAGCCCGCTGTTCTTCAAGACCGGCGCGGCCTGCTCTCCCGTCAGGAACTGCGACCCGCCCGTCCGGGCGGAGAAGATGTTCCAATACGTCTCAATCTCTTGTGCTTCGATGCGAGGAGCCATGTTGTTGTCTGGGTGGCTGTTGGTAGCCGCGGGAGATGTTGGGCTGTGGACGTGAATATCTCGGGCCTCGTTTCGCAAGCGGGGGGACAGTCAGTCCCTGTTGGCAATGCTGTGAAATTTTTCGGGCTCGGATCAGGCCGGCTGGAGCATGCGCTGGAGGAGAGAGTGGCGGTAGAGACGTTGTTATTGATGTGGTGGATCGTCGTCAGTCTGGGGGCGGGTGTTCGGCCAAGGACGAGGATTGGGGTAATCGGGGATCGGGCCTTGACCTATCTCTGGCTGGACGTACGTAGACGGCCTGTGAAGCTCGGTGATAGCTCGGCCCACATTCGACAACTGGGGAACCCTGGCGGCTTAGCTTATCAAGAAGTTACGTAAGGCAGGTTCATGGTAGCATGTAATTACAATTTTGACGACGTGCGGTGAGGAAGGTATTTCGGAGCAATTGTATCTGGCACTTGGTTCTTCACACATCAACCCTCTTACTAGGTACCGTCGCGTCGCCTTGACGTACAGTCTACGTAACCTAAAATTGACTCAAGGTCCAAGCGTATTGATCATGGGAGCAATCTGATTGATCTGTCTGTTCCTATTGTACAATGTCGCGACTTCCAAGTTTCTCAATCTGATGTGCAAATCCCTTTCCTGCGGATGCGACCAATACAGATCCTGATGAACTCCGCGGCCAGCCACCAAACTGCGGGAGCAATCCTAAAGGTTGCCAGTCAGGCGTTGTCCACCATCCTCCAAAAGAACCCGGCGGTCTCATCCAAGCGGATAGCCTTGCAAGTAGGTCAAGAAGGAAAAGCAAAGTATTTGTTTTCGTCGAATCGTTTGAAGAAAAGAGCGGAAAGCAAAGGTCGTTTTCTCGTCGAGCCGTATGGGGAAAAGAAAGTAAAGCAAAGTCGTTGTCTCGTCGAGTCGTATGAGAAACCGTCAGGTTTCCTCGAGCAAGGCTGTTGCTGACTGGGCGTATCTGCAATTTCGGCGTTGCCCTTCCTGTCCGCTCGTCTCTTGCCAAGTACTCCTACAGAGTTGAAAGTCGTGTGGTGTTCAGTGGTTGGTCTTCTTCGGCTTGGCCGCAGCTTTCTTGGGCTTCTGAGCCTTCTTTCTCTGTACGCCCGTCTCCTTTTCGATTGACTCAATGAGCCCAGAATTTTGCTCTGCGCCCGGACCTGAAGCGAGGGCCGAGGCCATGCCTGCCCAAGATTGGGACACGTCGCTAGCTTTGGCTGCGGCCTCAGGGGCTGTTTTCGGAGCGACCAGTCTTTGGCTTTGTCCTCGACCCGATTGCTGAAAGGCACTTGTGGACGGTGTGCCGTAACCGGTGTCGCTTGGGGCGTTGTCGGTCGCGGAGTGGCCAGCATTTCCACCACAACTCTGCGACGTATCTCCGCCGTTTATGATGCGCTGAGCTTGAGCTCCGCGGGCAGCCGCTTCTCTAAGCTGGTGCCGGCCGTTGCTGTGTTGCTTGAAAAAGCTCTCATAGCCGGGACGTGCCTCTTCGTAAGCAATCATCTCCTGCTGTGACATCTTCCAGTGGTTTTTCGGGAGGTGAGCACGATAAGCGACTGCCGCGGCGTCAGCATGAATGTTGCTGATCGGAAGCGGCGTCGGGGCAAGTGAATACGGGTCCCAGCCAGGCGTTCCGCCGAACTTGGGCTGGCGACCTATGCTTGTGCCTCCTGGGCCTCCTGGGCGACCGTATGCAGCGGTGGAAGACACAGGTTGGCCGGCAGCTCTGAAAGACTGTCTAGGGGACCTGGATGTGCGTTCGATATATTCACGCATGTCTTTGTCGGCCTCAGCCATGTCGATGTCTTGTGAGCTGGACCTGGCCGGCGTTGAGCGAGCGGGAAGCACCAAGGTCTGGGCCTTAGTCAATATGGAATGGTCCTTGACAGGCAGAGCTGTGGACCTTGACGCGTTGACAGATGGGAGAGACTTGGAAACGGCCGGAGTCGTAGGCTTCGGTGCTCTGTCGGGCGTGATGACAGCTTCATTTCGAGACTGGCTCATCGAAGACAGGGCGTTCGCGATAGCTGATCCCGAGACAGTCTGTCCCGGGGCGACATCGTCAACGTTGGAGCCAGTAGTCTCTTCCGTGGTGGCATGTTTCGCGGTCTTGGGCGTTCTGCCTTGCTTCTTGGCAGACACCGTAGCTACCTGATCGGACGCGCTTTTGAGACTCGGAGCAGGTGTAGAGGTCACCTGAGCTGCTGAGGACTGAGCTTCAGTCGCGGATGGGACAGGAATGTTCTTGTCGGTCACGGGAGGGACCTCCTGTTTCTGGGCGGTGCCCGCAGTGGACGCCTGGTTCGTCGGGAGAGGGTACTTGCGAGGACGGCCTCGGCCGCGCTTGACTGGCTGCTGAGGCTGAGAAGGGTCAACTTGCTGCTGAGGCGTGGGCTTCTGAGGTGCAGCCTTCTGCTGAGGCGTCTTTCTTGCTGCGGTCGAGCCTCTACTTCTGCGAGGTCTCTTCGCCGGCGGCTTGTAATCCTCGTCGCTGTCCTCTGCAGAGTGCTTCCTGCGAGACTTCTTGGGAACTGGCGTGATATCCATGGTAGACAATTCGTCCTCACCTTCAAAGGTGGCAATGCTCTCGGCCTTCTTCTTCTTTGACTTGTTGCTCTTGATCTGCTTTTGCGCGACCTGGGTGGGTTCGTCCTCGCCTCCAGAGTTGACGATGCTGCCGGCCTTTCTCTTCTTTGACTTGCTGTTCTTGATCTGCTCTTGCGCGATCTGGGCGGGTTCGTCCTCACCTTCAGAGTTGACGATGCTGTCGGCCTTTCTCTTCTTTGACTTGCTGTTCTTGATCTGCTCTTGCGCGACCTGGGCGGGTTCGTGCTGCTTTTGCGCTGTCTTGGCGGTCTCGATTTGGGCAGGAAGCTGCAATGTGGGGCGGGGCGGGCGAGGCTGCTGTATCAAGAAGTTGCCACTAGTGTCACTCTCGTTGCTGGGGACCAGAGACGCGTCGCGCGAATGTTCGTGCTGCTTGTGCACTATCTTGATGGGCTTGTTCTGGGCAGGACGCTGTAACGTGAGGCGGGGCGGGCCAGGCTGCTGAACCAAGGAGTTGACGTCGGTATCGCTTTCGCCGCCGGGCACCAGATACGCGTTGAGTGACTGATCGCGCTGCTTGTGCACCGTCTCGGTGGTCTTGTTTAGGGCAGAATGCTGCGACGCGTTGAGAGGCAGGCTCGGCTGCTGAAATAAGGAGTCGAGGCTGGTTTCGTTTTCGTGGAAAGGCGCCAGAGACGCGTCGGGTGACTGGGTCTCTTGGTTGTGTATCTGTTCAGAAAATTGTCTGCCCTGAGCAGTATTCGAGCTATTTGCCACTGTTGCATCGAAAGTTGCAACATCAGAAGAGGAAGGAAGCGGCCAGCAGAGGCTCGACCCCTCAGATCTGTTGGTCTCATCAAGCATACCATACATGGCATCGTTGAAGTATTGACTGTCCCATTCGTCCTCAAGGTTGCTGATAAACTCCTGCTGGTCTGCAACATTAGCATGATTAGATATCTCACCTTGGTCCTCAGCTGTGGCAGGAGCAGGAGGTTCTAAGGCTTGCTGAGGTTGCACAAGAGAGCTCATGTCTGTCTGGAGTTGCTGTTGGGCCAATTGGCCTCCATTCTGATTAGAACAGGGCCGAACCTGCTCTCCAAGTTGGCTGCTGAATGGATCGCCCTCTCCAGGCCAGTTGGCCAACAGATCATTGTCTTCAGGTTCTCTGAGATTTTCGAGTTCTCCTTCAGGCAGATCCTCATCTCCAGACTCGCTGCTAGATATACCATCATCTTCATACTCACTGTCACTGTCTGACAGAATAATCTCATTGTTGAATGAAACTCCCGGTACAGGTTCTTTGTGTGACGGTATATGTGAAGAGGCAATTTCTCCAAGCTGGCTAGCAGGTGGCTTCCCTCCCTTGCCCAGTGCTTGAGGTTCCTGAACATTTGCAGATGAAGCATCTTGGGCTGAGACCAGATTCTGGGGTGGTCTGGTAAAGGAGTTGTTGGGCTGGGGGATCCGATAACTGGCTGTGCCGGAAGGATGCGGATGAAAATGCAGAGGCTCGGAGAGATCACCAGCTTGGAACATTAATAGCTTTGGCTCATCTGGGAACAATTTCCACCGGTCTCCAGGATTAGTGTCGCAAACAAGCTGGTAGTCGAAGAGGCAAGAATGGCCCCTCACCTTGCGTCTTATGGCTCGGGCTCCTTCAATGATAACTGGCTCAATGGGAAGATTGATGAAATATCCAAAACCACCAATCCAGTTCTGAATTGTGCTGATGAGCTCCACGCGCCGAACATGTCGTACATATGCTTCCGCAGTTGCACGCTCTTGATCGCCAAGAAAATCTGTTGGTAGTTGTGGCCGATTGAAGTAGAGATGATCATCCACAGTGAGGTCCTGGCCCATCAACCACTTGGTAACACGTGCTGGACGGGCATGGTCCATTCTGTTGCACCAGGACTTGTTCTTCTCCCAAAAGTCCAAGTATGTTGAAAGAAAGGTTTGAGTCTCCTCGCTTGTAAGTTCCAACCTCAAGACAGCAACAGAGAAAGTGCAGTTGAAGTCCTGGCAGGCAGTATAAATAAGAGCCCACTGAACACCATCTTTGAGGCTTGACCACTTCGTGTTACTGCCAGCGTTTTCATCTCCAGTATGTGGGCTTTTGAGATGGGAAAGAATGGTGCCTCTGGCCAGCTCATGCCCTCGAGGATTGTCAACAGACTCAGGCTCAGGTGAGCCCCAGTCCATGTTGGCAGTAGCCTGTATGAAGTCATTGAGGCTCTTTTCAGTCTCAACATTTAGCTCATGACGGTGAGCATCGAGCTCTATCTCGTTGCTGGGGACATCGGGCCCTGCGTCACTGCTAGGCCACAGAGGTTCCATGTCCAGGTCAGGGGACACAGGCACAAAGTTGTAGAGACTGCTTTCTTCAGACAGCTGACTGCTCTCTCGCTCGAAGTGGCTGCTTGTTTGCTCAAAGTGGCTGATTTCTTGCACACACTGGTTGCAGATGTCTCTGTAGAAGTGGCTGCTTGTTTGTTCGAAGTGGCTTCTTTCTTGCTCACACTGGTTGCAGGTGTTTCTGTCGGGCTCTGTTGCGAGGTCTGAGTCAAAATCCCAGTTATAATCTGAGTCGAATTCCTGTTCTGGATCACAGTCAGCCCATCATTCAGGTAAGTAGTACAGAAAGGGTCACTTACCACTGTTGTAGGCAGTCACAAGCCTCTGGTCTGAGATATTGTAGTTGTTGTAGTTGTGGTTGTTGTCAACTTCCAATTCTATGTGAATGTTAGCAAAGTGATCGAATAGACAATAGAAATAAAGTGACTTGCCATCACTGTCAGTGCTGGTATACTGCTGGTCTGAGCTGCTGTTATCACTCTCGTAAACCTCCATTTCTATATTAATGTTAGCCAGATGATCATTTCGACAATTGATACAAGGGCAATTTGCCATCACTGTCTCCGCTCATTGAGTCCCGGTCTGAGCTGATCTCAATGACTGCGTGTGCTGCTTGTGTTGCTTGGGCTGCCTTCCTGTCTCTGGCCTCTCTGTAGAGATCGCTTGGGCCAGGACCCTGATCGATAGGGATTGAGGGGAAGGCGCAATGGCGTACCAGGTCTTTATCAAAGACTGGGTCGGGAATTGTGAATGCTGGAATCTGTACACCAAGTACCTGAGGCTCAGTATATCTGCCAGGTTGGTGCTGTATAGTTGAACGCCGAAGGCACCTGTCACTACTGGCAGGCTCCTCAGAATCAGCCATGATGTAGGAAGGTGCTGCGCAAGCAGCAAACGATGCCAATGAGATGTTCAGGATAAAGAAGCTGCGGTAATTTGCTCTATTAGCATTGTCTGTGGGTTGTAGCGCAATAGCTTTGTCGAAAGAAGCAGTGGGAGGAGGGCTGGGTAGTGGGTAGAAGGCGATATGGTAGGTGGAGGTGAGTAGAAGGTGAGGTAGTAAGTGGGAGTGGTAGTGGTGGCAGAGGTAAGTAGAGGAGGAAAAGTAGGAGGGGAAGTAGGAGTGGGAGTGGCAGTGGCAGAAATGGTGGTGAGAGGTTGTTGTAGCTGTGAGAAGGAAGGTGCAGTAGGGGGAAGGTGCGGTAGGGGGAAGGAGCGAGGTGAGGGTGCAGTAGTTTTGCGAAAAGAGGCAAAGCTTCTAGTACAAGAAGGCAGATAGATAAATGAGAGTACCCAATGCAAATAAACAAAAATCGTGAGATCCTACTTACCCCAAGCCTGAGATATGTGGTGTTGAGGGTGGTAAGTTTGAAGCACTGTGGGTTCAGTTGTTGACTTTTGGATGCCCCTAGGGCTGTAAGAGGGCAAGACTGCGTAGAGTGTATGAGCAGCCAAGATCGCAACTTCCTCAAGACTTCAACCAGTTGCTACTAGACGCCAGTAAGCTGTTGTAGCAGTACCTGAGATATGTAATGCTATGGGTGAGCTGAAGCACTGCAGCCTGTTTGCTGAAATTTAGGTGCCCCTGGGGATGATGGATGGTAAAGTTACGTGGACTGTATGAGGTCTCACGATCGCGACTTCCCCAAGACTTCAAACAGCCACTGGTAGTCTCCAGTAATATGTTGTAGCGTAAGACGAATTTGAAGACGGTTCATTCTGCTAGAAGCATTCTAGTGATAATTTCCAGTGACAATGTTGGTATATCAACCACGTGGCATAAGTAGTTACTGCTTCAAGTCACGAGCCTGGTAGGTGAGTATATACATTTCTGGAACTACTAAAGAACCGCTTCTCGGAACTTTTCCCTGCTAAAATTACCCTTTTCTTAATGATTTTTGCTGATGTTTGAATCGGAATAATCTTGATTTCTTGTGATGCTTCGTCTCACACGTATTACCCCTATTCTTACAGCTCTTCTACCGTGTCCTATATATTAGAATAACTGGGAGTGGTAGCTGAAAGGTTGCTACTTTGGGGCATCACCTTGTGTCTCTCCGTTTCGTGTTGGTATTATCTGAAAATCACCAACTGGATGGTATCCGGGAGGAGAAAGTCTGTGTATACTGTCCTTGCTGTCCTAAGCCTGAATATGGACTTGAGAATACCTTTTTTAAGTAGCATCACGGTTTAGGAAGCATATCAAATAATTGCAGTTCATCTGCTAATATTGCCAACCAAACCCCTGGCACTTCGCCCATGGCGGCAACCCATGACTGTTTAGACTCCTGAACAATACCCAGTATCAGCAAGGCCATATTCATATGCCACCACTTGCCACTGATCCCGGGAAACTATCCTGTAGTAGGCTATTAGCATCCAGTTAGGAATGGTAGGCTGCCAGTGACAAAAGGGCATATTGACAGTCCCAACACCTGCGTATCTAACCACCACAAGGGCTCAATACGCCATCGCTGAAGAAATTCTTTGAGCGTCCCGCGACCCCTTGATACCGTGACAAAACATATCTATAGTCCAAAGCTGCTGGATCTGTTCACGCCTGAGTCCGGTCAACAAATGGTGCAAAACTCGGTCTGCCCTGATACCGATCCCGATCCGTCACGAAGCCTGAAGCATCAACAACCATTCGTTCGTCCTCGTCGAGCGTTGTTTCAATCCCTCTCTTTCCTCCCTCTTGCTGTCTCTCGGGGTTCTGTTCTCGAGGAACGTGTCTCATCGCGGTGGAGACATCCTTCTGAGCCGCCAAGATGTCACCGTACGCCTGCAACATCCGTTTTCCATCTTCGTCAAAGTTGACTGAGAATCGCTGAAGGGAAACAAACTGAACGCTCGATATCATGTCCTTGCCATAGACTGCCATTATGTATGCGGCAGCCATGAAGGCCGAGCGATCATTGCCGGTATCGCACACTAAAAGAACTTTGCCCCATCTGAATCTCTCATCGTTGATGAACATCTGCTCATGCTCCACGGAAACGGCTTGCTGACGATAAACTTCAATCAAATGGTCATTAATCTTCTTCACAACCGCTGGGAAGCCTCTGATGAGCTCCAAGTTGTCTGCGACATTAATGTACTCAACCGTAATGCCCAGCGATTGAGAAGCCTTCTCGGCGCTCATTAACAGGGTCTGAGCAAATGCGGCATGACGTGCAATCATGATCATGGTGATGCCTTCTTTGGCGAGCCATTCTGCGTCGCGAACGACGGACAGTGGGCCGAGGTAGAGAAAGTCCAGGATTGATTGTGCTTTGCGGCGAGCGTCGTAATTCCAGCCGACCGATCTATCAGTGGCCGTCTGGTTTTTGTTGCGAGTAATGATCCAGAGGTCGTCAATCGTTAAACTCAACGCGTCCACGTTCTTGTAGGATGGCACCAGGATGGAGTCGCTGCTTTGTTTGAATGCGATGGGAATTGGAATGTAGGGCGGACTGGGAGGCCTAAGACTGTAGGGCGCCGCGGCAATGGAGTTCGAAACGCTGTCTCCTGGGTTCACCATCCTGATCCTCCTCGACGCAGGCTCCTCCTGGGTGACAGATTGTTGAAGAGGTTTAGGATGTGTGGGGTGGGGGCGTTTCGTTTGCGCAGTGGTGAAACGATATACGCAATACGGTCACACTAGGGATTGGGAATATGGCTGGTTTTTGGGTTATGCAAATGTTGTTTTTCGCAGTATTGCACTCGAGTGTGATGTTTGAATGAAGTGTGGCGATGTCGTTTGAGAGAGGTGAAGTTGGAGAGACATATCGAATTCAGCTGCGCTAAGGTCCTGGTGAGGTTAGTGGTGGGGCTCAGCTCACTAGGACAGTGCACTTTACCCACGCAGGCACGTGGATCTCTGGTCGACATGCTCATGTATACCTGCGCCTTATTTTGACGTCGCCTCTTGGATGCTGCTCAACATGTTTATGCCCCTTGGGTTTCGCACTGCTCATAACGAATATCTTCGAAGACGCCCAAAGGCTGGTGGTTGGCCGGATCTGATACATCGAGACCCTTCACGTTCGTAATGAGGTGGTAAAAACATCTGCGACTCTGTTCATCCGCAGTAAGTAAGCTTTGGGATGTTTTGCCTTTCGAGCACAACCTTTTTGGCACTGCAGTGGATTAGGCGAGTCAGAAGCTGTCTTCCCTGCAGGCCTCCTATAGTTACACCAACTTGGCACGGGGCGCGAACCTGGAAACTACGAAGCAGTAGGAGGCAAGCGGCAAACAGGGCTCTGGAAGGTTTCGTTTCCCTCGGTCTCCAGCCCATTTATGAAGGTGCTTGAAGGGCAAAGCTCCCAGGAAGTACCCTCGTGGTGCTGAGTAACTCTACGGAACAGCATTGCATCAGAGTCGTTCGTCGTTATTCCAGCATACATTGCAGGCAGTATCATCGTGTAAAGCTCTCAGACCCATACAGCACTCAATGACCACGAAACTTATGTTCGATTTGTTTATTGATATTACTTACCAAGCCTCTGCTGTGTGCGACACTCAGGAACCGTTCTATAGCTCCTCGGAGATAGTTTGGCCCTGTTTCTCAAGAGCAGGGAAGTCCGTGAAGCCAAGCTCGTATACAAGACCGAGAGTCATCTTCGCATGCTCGAGCATGTGGTCAAAGGAGAGGTACTTGATGACATCGTCGACGCTGTGAATGTGGTTATCCGAGTACTCGAACGCAGACTCAATAACAAAGGCAGAGGGGTAGCCAGCCTTGCTGGCAGAAGCGTGGTCGGAGCACGCGTAGCCGCACTTGGTCTCGATGTACGGGATCTTGCAGTACTATCATTTTGGTCAGCGTACATCAGCCAGCTCTGGGCGATGCGGGGGCTCACTTCAACGATGACCTTCTTGATGAAGTCGGTCAGTCCGGCATCCACAAAATCAGTGATGACGCCAACGCTCTCTGGCTGGCCCGCATCGAGGGTACGTTGCACAAAACCAGTCATGTCCTGCTGAAGCATAGCCTTGACGTTGCGGTTCTCATGCTCGTACGACTGGAAGATGGCCTGGCTGCCCAGCAGACCACCCTCCTCGGCACTGTACCAGTGGAATTCGATGGTGTTGTCGGCCTTTCCCTCAACGACGTCCTTGGACTTCAAGAGGGTGCGCAAGACCTCGAGAATGGTCATGGAGCCACTGCCGTCATCGTCGGCGCCAGGCGCAGCGAGGATAGAGGGGAGCCAGAGGTTGATGGAGTCCTGGTGGGCACCGATAATGACGGTGGATTTGGACTTGCCGGGGATGGTGACAATGATGGAGCTCTGCTGCCAGGTGTGGGGGAAAGCCTCAGCGAATACGTGCTTATCGGCACCCGCATCTTTGATGATGGAGTTGATTTGGGAGAGCAACCATTCCGACGATTGACGGCCGTAGTCAGACTTGTAGTAGCGGGTGTGGAAGCTTGTGAACTGCTCGAGGTTCTTCTGAATCTCCGACTTGTCGAGTTTCTTAATCAGGGGCTTGACGGCGTCCTGAAGGTGGCATTTCTCGGGGAAGACGCTCTTGGGCTTGGTAGCGGTGTGGAGGCGACTCGCGCCGAGATCCTGGTGATCGGTGATGTCAAAGAAGCGGTTGCCGCCCTATGGAGCATTTAGTTGAACTGTCAGAGTGGACCTTGAAGACGTTGCAGGTTTCGTACCCGTCGGAGCTCCCACTTCTCTTCCTCAGTCACCCAGCGGGTATCACCAGGCGCAAGCTCAACCAAGTACTTTTCGGGCTCGGAGCCGGCGGGATACAGCTGAACTCGGTTGATTTCATCCTCGGGGATGAAGCGGGCCGCGGCGATTTGAGCCAAAATGGCGAGGACCGAGGCTTTAGTGACCTTCATTGTCGATGTGGTACGCAAAGAGGCGATTGAGGGATGATATGGAGGTAGATGTAGTAAGCGGGTGGTGTTGAGGGGAAGAAGTTCGTTATCACAACGGCGCGAACGACCTAATTAACTGGTGACGGTGCACTGCTACTTCTACTTGTAAACGGAGTACCGTAATGAACAGGGACATGCGACAGCTGACGAAGGACCGTAGCTCCCCTGTCAAGGAGCAGGTACCGTCTGGACTACGTCCAATCATGTCACGGTATGGGTCCCAGAAAGACCCGCACCCGCAGGATACCTCTCTGTTGCCTGGAAACGCGGAGACCCGACGCTTATCAGCGACTGGGGCTCCGATAACGCACCCATGTACTCGCATACCTCGGATATCCGCAGCCATCGCGTCATCATCTTTGCTCTACTGTGTACTGTGTACCTGGAGGTCCAGCCACGAGCGGTTAGGTAATTTACTCAAGCTGCAGAGGTTCCATTTGGCCTAATCGTGGACTTTCTATTATGTACTCCGTATAATCGCTAATTCTTGCGATGTATTGTCACAGCTCGGCGGTTTGTTTGCGCAAAACCAGTCCAGTCTAATCCACCAAACCGTCGGAAAAGTTTCTTCTGGCAATGATCCATCAATACCATCATCTATAGCTTCAGACGAGTAACTGTATGCTAATGGCGTAAGATGGTGATCGAGGATACTAAGTATATCCGGATTGACGCTGCAAAAAGGCATGCAACACCAGGCATTCGCCGGTCGTCTCCGACCCGACTACTACTCTGGCCCTCACCGGTTTATCTATGAGAGAGCGGACGGGATCTCGAGTTTTCCGATGGGTGTGGTCGCATGTGTTGGAGCTGCTGTTGCAGTCATTCTAAGTATCGAGTCGTTTGCAGGTGGCGCTAGTGAGTGCAGTCGCTGTAGAAGGGATTCCGGACGGCCTCACCGTGTCTCATCCGACAGGAGCAAGGGTCTCAGGTCTTAAATGACCAACCAATTTCGTGAGGATTCTCCGTTCTCACAAAGACAATCAAATGCGGTATGGCGGCTTGCGGATTGTCTCGACCTACAACATTATATGCATATGCATCTTCAAGAAGCAATATGGTGAGGTGCGACTTGCTATGTATGGCCCAGGAGCTGCCTAAACCTATACCACATTACCGCACTCTGTTAGTACAGAATCGTTTACAAATGTCACGACGATATCTTGTCAGACAAGGAGTTCATCCGAGCCCAGGGCTTGGGCGGACGCCAGTGGCGCGACGCGGCCAGCTCGATGCGGCGATGCACAGTCAGTCGATACGAACGGACCGTCTCGGAGGATGAGCCGGCGTCATCCCATGCCATGAGTAAACAATGATCTGACGCGCCCCCAGCTAGCTTCCCCCGACCTTCTCCACAGCTCACATGCCTTTGGAGTTACACAGCATCCCGTATATAATACAGCTCCGCCTGTAGTCGTGGAGCTCTTCATCAATCTTCGACCCTGGTAAGCTACACTGCATCGTCAACATGGCAGACTCGAATCCCCCCGCACGAGGGAAAAACTTCGACCTCATCCAGCGCGGCGTGAAGAGGCGAAATGTCCCCGGAATCCTCACCTTTATCGGCCTGCGCGGCCTCGACCCTCTGCTCCAGTACAAAATCATCGCCGGCGGCTGGGGCGCCTCCCTCCTCTCCAAGCTCAACATCTCCTCAATCATACCCCTGACGGCCTCCAACACGGGCCTCTTCTTCCTCGACAATCTCAACAACCTCCCGCTCCCGCACCTCATCATCATCGGCATGTCCGTCGGCTCCTTCGCCAAGCAAGCCTGGTGGCTCGTCGGCACCTCGGAGGAGGACTTTCCCCCTTCCGCCGCCGTCGCCGTGAGCTTCTACAACACCTTGATCAACAGCGCGAACTCCCTCCTCCTCCTCGCCGCCTCCACCTCGGTGCTCAACTCCGCCTACGACTTCCCCGGCACCAGATTGCCGTACCAGGTCGTCGTCGGCAGCGTCATGTTCGCCGTCGGCATGTTCCTTGAGACGGCCTCCGAGTGGCAGCGCAAGCAGTTCAAGTCCAGGCCCGAGAACAAGGGCAAGGTCATGCGCGGCGGCCTGTGGAAGCTGGCGCGGCACATCAACTACGGCGGCTACGCCCTGTGGAGGGCAGGTTACTGCATGGCCGCGTCCGGCGTCGTCGCCTCGGCCGTCATGGGCGTGTTCCAGGGTTTCGACTTTCTGACGCGCAGCGTGCCGGTCATGAATGACTATTGCTCCAACCGGTACGGCGAGCAGTGGGCGCAGTTCAAGCGCGAGGTCAAGTGGGTTCTTCTTCCGGGTGTTTACTAGCAGCTGTTTAGTGTCTTGGTTCGGGGTGAAATATGACGATACTGTTAAGAGTCTCTCAGAAGAATGTTGACTCGTCTACATACATTGCCTCTATATCGTGCGTCCTGATGGCCTGGGTATGGATGTATCCTGAAAATGCCGACTCGCCGCTGTAGTACAAACCACTCATCAAAACCCCGACGCTGATGAAGAAGAAGAAACATTGCGATGTCGCAGTGGAACACGTAAAGACAAATTGCCCAGCGCAACCCAGCTTTCCAAAGAAGCCCGCGAACCGGCGGGCTGATGCTTTCCGTGACTCGCGCGCTCACATGCTGTCCTCCATCTGCCGACTCCTGACCTTTGCCCAGTCGTCGCGCTCCTTCTTGCCGCCCTGCTGCTCCAACCCCATACCCCTCTCAACCCACTCGCGGCTACCCATGTGACTTAGACGAGAAAGCGCTCGCGCAAACGCAAAAGCCTCCTCGTCGCCGGAGAACAGCCCAGACATGCCCTTGATCGAGTCGATGTTCTGGTCCAGATCCTCGAGAAGGTGGCTCATTGCGCTGTCGCCCTGGCCAGCCTCCTCTTTTGCCTTTTGACCCAGCGACTCCTCCATCTCGGCGCGCGACACGAAGAGCTCCGTCAGGGGTTTCTCCGTGGTGAGGACCAGCTTCGCGTGCGACTCGTACACGGCGTCGATGAAGGTGATGAAGCGGCGCGCGAGGTCGCGCTGGCGGTACGTCATGCCGGGCACCTCGGTCACGATAAAGGCGTCGTAGCTGCGCACGAGCTCGAGGTAGTCGGCGGCGGAGGTGGGCCTGCCAATGAGCTCGTCAAATGTGAACCACGCGCAGCGACCGCTGACGCGCGGGACGTGGATTTCGCGGCCCCAGACCCTTTGCACCTCCGGGTGTGGTTCGGGGTTCTCCGGGTCGCCGAGGAAGCGGAACCACTTCTCGGCGTGCGACGATGCGTGCGCGTCGAGCGGGGTGTGGTAGACGCCCGAAGGCGGTCGCGGGATCTTGCGGTAGTCTGTCGGGGAGTCGAGGTTGATGACGTGCAACCTGTTCTTGAGCAGTTTGATCGCGGGGACAAAGGACTCGCGCTGGATTCCGTTCTTGTAGAGCTCGTCCGGGTGTCTGTTTGACGTGGTGACCAGGACAACACCATGCGACATGAGGGACTCCAGTAATCTGGTTCATGTATCAGCGGCCGGATGTCTTATCGTCTTTCTCCTTGTGGCCGGACTCACCTCCTGAGAATCATGGCGTCTGCCACGTCTGTGCATTGGAACTCGTCGAAGCAGAGAACGTTACCCTGGGCAGCGATTTGCGCCGCGACAAAGGGAACAGCATCGACGCCGTTTCCATGCTGCATCTTCATCTTGTGCAGACGCTTGTGGACGTCCTGCATGAAGTTGTGAAAGTGGATCCGCGTTTTCGTCCTGACTGAGCTCGGGAGGGTGTCGTAAAAGAGATCCATGAGCATGGTCTTCCCGCTTCCAACGTCGCCGTAGAGATAGAGCCCGCGCGGCAAGCTTGGAGGAATCGCTCCTATCGCCACCTGGGGCTTGCCTCCGCCGAACCAGGATCCAAACATGGACTTGGCCGGCTTCAGCGACTCGAGAGTTGGCTGCTTGACTTCGGGAGCGTGGTAATTAACCAGCTCATCGTGGAGGTGCTGGAGGCTCTGAATGATACCTGCGCGCGGACCGTCCCGTCAGCTTTGCCACCCTCATGCCTCCTTGCGACAAGCGCACTCACCCCTCTGGTGCTCGTCATTGCGCAATATGCCGTTGTCGACCCGGCGATCGTACTCCTGTATAGGACCAAAGTCGTCGGTGTTGACTACATCTCCTTTAGCCCATGCGCAAAATCGCGACGGGTCTGTACCCACCCCTATTTTCCTGTGTCGCCGCAGCTACTGCGGAAGCCGCCCGTCTCTGAGCAGCATGTCTGGGGTATTGCTTCGGTATACTCGATATGATGCGCGGCCTACATGTACTCGTACGTGTCCTCGATAAACATTTTGTGCAGATCTGGCGGCGTAGAAGGGCCTGCTTCGGAAGGCTTCGGGCGACCGGCTGCGACAATCCGAATCGGCGGAGTGGTAGGGAGGAAAACACAGCGACACCGCGCATGGTGGGCCGGAAAGATCAGCAAGAGACGAAATCTAAGGGGCCAACGCAGATATAGACATGTTACGCGAAGCGCGCGCTCTGTGCAGTGACGTTGAAGCAGAAACACAGCAAACTCGTCAAGATGAGATGAAGTAAGGACGAAAATAGCGCCTTAGGCCCTGTTCCTAAAAAAAATGACGCTGTTGCCCGCCGCCGGCGATACTTGTAGGGGCCGAACCAACGGCTTAGTGGAGCAACGTTGCGGCTGACCTCGGGAAGACAGCCATTCACCAAAACAACTGACCACCTAATTAGGCCCCACCTTGCCGAACAATCTCCTGGGCTGGCATAAACAGTAGCCGTGTGGCTGGGCTGGCATCTTGTGGCTGGAGCTTGGATGTACTGGTGTGGCGGGTTGTGGCTTAGCGTATATTGGCTGAAGACTCAACCTCATCCCTTGCAGTTTCCCGAGTCTCGGGTCTTTGATCACGCCTTTTCCGATGAGCTTCGTCTCTAAAGGATTTCTGTAAAGCTTCTCCTGAGACAAGCGTTCTAGCGACGACGGCGAGGCTTGCATGGAGGTTGGCTAGGTGAGCGCTGTGTGTAGAAACAGGCTACATCTACCCGTAGACGGGACAGAGCAAACGAGCCTTCATGCTGACCCTTTTGACCAATAATTCATGGTACAACGTGTCGGGGGAGAATCTGCATCTTGTTTCTCTCCTTTGTTCCGTCCGGAGCCTGCCATGGCCCCTCTGACGACAATCCTTGCCTATCAGGTTTCTGGGCTTCACCACGGTGATGCAGTGTTTGTTAAATCACGAAAACTCAGTCGCGGAATCAGGGATCCTGACTGCTCGGGCCCAATTGCGGTGCGAAGTTTGCTTACAGGATTTTCCATTGGCAATCATTGCGACGGAATCCACTCCGCGTGGCGACACGGGTGCCACCGTCATGATGCTGTAATGCGCAACAGCCCGGGGAATCAACTGTGGCAACAAAACACGTGGGCTACTTGAACACTGCACGAAGGATTGGAGGCGTAAAAATACATCCCCAGAACAATCAGGACAGAAAATGCGCCCCGGCGCAGCGTGTCACTCTGCATGTACGGATACTCGAGCTTTACAAAGGGGGGCGCCCTCTACACAGACCTTGACGCCCGCCGAACACCTTCTGCCTCGGCTGGATACACATCCTTTTCTGAGACCCTACATTGCAGATCATATCTAGATCGCTGTGGCTGCGAATCACCACCTGGCACGTACCGTCAAGAGCTCCGGTGCTCCAAGGCATACGCAGCCGACCGCGTTATTCAATGGGTCTTCGAGATGGGGCTCAAGCAATAATGGGCAGATTCTCGCAGGTTATGTGCAGATGCAAAGCAGAAATATGCATGCAACTTGGTCAGGCTGTATCATTCGCGAGCGAACACAGTTTCATGAGAGCACATACAGCAGGCACCGCATTAGACTGAACCATAAAGCAGACACCACGATGCAGATGCTGCGATCTTCCGGGTAAGATCTTTGGGAGATTCTTAGCTACCGGTGTTCCATATCGTAGGTAGCGCAGTTATGCAGCGACTCGCTGATCCATGCGCTGTCACCAGCCGCAGGTGGTCACCAGCCGAAGGAGGTCACCAGCCGAAGGAGGTCACCAGCCGAAGGAGGTCACCAGCCGAAGGATGGAGGTCAACAGCCGAGGGAGCCAGGCAAGCCAGGTCAGATCGGTGCTTCTCACAAGAGATTGTCACAGAAGGTACGGCTGGTCGAGGAAGATCTGACATGGCTGCCACCACGACTTCACCTGGCATCCAATTGGGGGAGGGGTTCTCAGGTTTTTGGTTGCGCCATAACAAGCAAGCAGTTCCCGGTCCATGTCCCGATTCGTGGTAGCATGTCGTCTGTCGCGTACGGATCTGTCGACCGCCATCAGCGGAGCTGTATCGTTAAGAAACAGAAAGCAGAAAGTTACCCTCGTGGCAGACAAGGACATCAGTGCACTCGAGCAGGGAGGATATTCTATGTTCTTTGCTACAGCAATTCGGAGTCCTCGTCAAGGTCCAGGAGAATCTCCCCGCGGTAGGGGACCTGGTCGACAGAATATGTCTTGGAGTATTTCCAGCGGTAGAATAAAGTCCCTCACCGACGTTTGCGCATATTCCATGAATTAAGTCTGAAGCAGCTCGTGGGCGCAGCGCCGACCTTCTGATGTACCAGGCACGCCGGGGTGAAGTGAAACTTCTGCGGTTCAACACGCTGATCAACAGGTTCACCCAGCGTGGTACACCATGATCGAGTCCGCGGTACCAGCGAATGCTCACATGGGACATTCGGCGACGGACCAAAGACTCCGGCTCTTCCACTGATACTATTCGCCGCTGGGATGGAGGTCTACCTGGCCTGTTATCCACAATCCTGCGGAATGCACACCGTGGAGGGCACACAGATGACAGAATAGGGGTCGGGACCGCTGTCCACGCTTCCCAAACGAGACTTGGCTGCCTGGGAATCTCGCAGGGGAAGAGGTTTTGAGGCAATTCGATCTTGTAAAATTACCTGATAGAATGGCAGACCGCGGGCATGGATTGGGAGCAGCGTTAGCTCGAAAACCCTCGCCTCTCTTTTCTAGCCGTATCTTTTCGAGCCGGTATGCAGCTGTGTTTCTTCTTCGATTCCCGTGGCTTGTCTCGGCCCTCGCTTCTTCGCCTTTATGTCGTTAATTCCGTCCGCGGTGAGGATTTTGGAGTGTGCGAGCAGTGAGCTCCAGTCGTCTAGTACAGTCGAAAAACTGCTTTTGTAGCGGGAAGTGGTTCCCTGCACAGTAGAATGTTTGGACTGGAGATTTGCCGTTGAACAATGTCATGTTCCTTAGCCTTAGACGAATTTTGAACATGTGTTTGAGGGAAAAATCGTCCAAGGTGAGATTGTTTTGGGAGACAAGGATGGATGGTTGTTCTTCAAAGCGATAAGCGATGTTGTCTGTGCCAGGGCCTCGAATTTGATACCTTTCTACGAGCATGTGCCCAGACCATAAAGCCAGCACACGTTTCTCGGTATGAGGACAGTATCGACAGACGGTCAGCGAGACCATCTTGACATGCTGAGCGCCGACCTACTTCAGTTAAAAGAATATATCGAGTGGGAACTTATTCGCAGTCGCACACGATGAGCGCCATGCCAGTGATAGGTCAACCACGACCGCGTTACCTTTCGATAAGACGAAGAAAGGATTGCGGACGTGAAGAACAGCTGTGGCTCCAGAAGATATTCTTACCTCATGCCAGCAGCTGGCTGCCATCAAGGGTGATGCAGCCCCTGAAAGCGGAGGGTACTTCTTTCCGAGTCCCAAGATCACGTTTTTAATTGATCAACCCGAGAATTTGGGATGTCAGATTTGTCAACATAGTCGACTCGGTTTCTCCAGTGAATCGGATGAGGACTTAGCAGAGGAGAATTCCGACAACATACCGGCCATCATGCCTTGCGGACATGTTGCGGGAGCTCGATGCCTGTCTAAATGGACCCGATACAGGGAGACTTGTCCTTTCTGCCGCCTAGCACTTGTGTACAGCAAATGCGGGCATCGGGTTCCTGCTCGCCACGTCACGCAGAACGAGATCTTCCGCATACCAGTCACAATCCCCGAGGGAGGTTACATACCGCAACTCTGTGCCGCATGTTACAACCATGAATTGCAAATCACTGTCGAAGTGCGGCTTCAAGCTTGCAAGCGGAGATTCCTGCAGGCTCGAAAGCACTTCCTCGAATTTCATACCCCCTCCGATGCTAGCCTCCTGATGGCGAGGAAGAAGGATTTGGAGAATGTAGTGTCCGACGAGTATCACAGCAAAATCGCCTACGCGCGTTTGACCAGCTGGCAGACGGTGGCGCAAAGTTATGTGGCCAGAACGACTGCCGAGGAGCGGTCTGGCCCAGGACAGCCCCACGGAAGACGTCCAAATATGATGACTGCTTGACACGACCCGAGTTGCGGACAGTCTCGGATGGCGCATATACACATGGGCAAGACGGGAGCCGCTACCGAGAGGACCTTCAGCCCGACTTCGCTCCCTTTCCCCCCCTGGGACGGATCCCATCAAGCTTGATTAGCATGGTTGTGCAACCACAGCCCACCGCAGAGCTGAGGTCGATAGCAGAAAGCGAACAATCATGACGAGCATGCCGCAGGCCACCAGATGAAAGCGCTTCGGTTGATGGTCCGCTGTCGCGGGACGCTGCCGCGGGAAGTGACAACTGACAACCAAGCCTCCAACGGGTCTGATGCTGAGCGGCGCGGGGCGAAATAAACTGCGGTGGTCGGGGTGGGAGGATCCTGCACCGAAATAATCAGGCCTCGTTGGCCCGCAGAATGTTATTCCAGGGCTTATGCATGTGAAGAGTAGCAGCGGAAGGTATCCGGATGGCCACCGGCCAAGCCAAGACGTTGTATGTAGGTATGCAAGGTCACCCAGTAGTGTGCGCAGATACTGCATTGGAAGAGGCAGTTGAATATTGCAGATGCTCTCCAAGGGTGGCCATTAGACTGTGCAGGATTGCGGTGAGCGTAAATACAACGAGTTTTTGTTCTGCAGCACGAGCAACAGACTGGCATTGGCCGAGAGAATAGGAGGAGAGGCGAAAGGCAGAAAGTGCGAGACGGCCAGGCGTCTATAAATTTCACTTGACCAGCAGTCGGACTTTTGCTTTGGGTAATCATCCATCCGTCATACTAGATATGGCTAGTCATTCGTGGCACGACGTTACTACTACAGTCGAACAGGTACAGATGGAGATGAGGTCGTTGGTTGCCAGAGCCCATGATCCGAGAGAGTGGATCTGATGTCTTTTTGTTACGTACTCATGGGCTCGTTGATGAGGCGTGACGTGGAGATGAGGCACACAACACATGGGGAGGCGTAGCAGAGGTAAGGTAGTGGCTGCACCACTCGTATATACAAGTATGTACATACCTTCGGATACTGTGAGCAAGGTCCATTGGTGGTTGTGAGGAGATACGAGGAGACACAGACGTGAGTGTGTAAGCGGAATGAATGTGCAGAGGTTGTTCGTCGTTATCTCTTACCTTGAACCGAGTACTTACAGTGCGGTACTAGCTGTCCGGTACTGGCTATCCATGAGTTATTCCAAATGGGAGGGGTGGAGAGTTGGACTGGGCAGATTAGCTACCTACCTTATGGGGCTGGGAATAAATGTGGACCCCGGAGGTATTGCTAGCGCGGTCCAGCTCCGGGCCGGGCTTTGGCTTCAGCGCCACTACGGCAACCTCTAACTGTCTCAAGGCTAACCGATGGCGGGCGACCGATAGTACCCATGTTGCCATGTACTCCCTTACTTGTAGGTAGGTGCCTAACCGGCATCAGCGGAGGAATCCACTTCTCCTCAGTGATCGTGGGGTCCTCATGCCCCCACCTGGGCAGCAGTCTCAACCTTCTGCGCACTAACCTTACTGTCGAGGTAGTTGGGTGCCTTAGGTACGTAGTATTAGTAGGTAGGTACTGGACGCCTTAGCAGCAGTGCTCTAGCTCGCCTGCCAGTGTTCGGGCCGCATCATTAGTGTGTAAACACACCTCCAGGTTTGTTTGCCGACTATCTACGGAGTCTTACTCCGTACAACTACACCCAATGGTCGGACCTACCTAGGTAGGAGGTACCTTACCTTCCCGTACCTTGTCCACCCACTCCTTCCTTGGGTTCCATTGTCAATCTTCTTTCCACTGCATGCCTACCAATCTTGGGATGAAAGCAAACCTCACACATCGCTCAACATTGCTGCCTCCCATAATTGTTCGGCCACTGCTCAACATCCCCAGTCTTGTCTCAACCACCATCGAATGCAACCCCAGGTTGCCGTCCCGCTGCCGCCTGCCCCTCAATCTGAGTGCTGTTGCATATGCGGCCTGCATGCAGGTAATATCGCGGCAAGACATCTTCGGTCTTCTGACAGCGCACCTACCCATTGCTCCTTTGCAACTCTGGACGCATCACGAAGAAGGCTTCGATATACTCGCGTCTTACAGCTACTGCTGACTGATTGCCTGTTTGGTAGCGCATGCCAGCCCAGAACAAATCTCAGGCGAATCAAGCGTTGCATCAAATGCCACCCGCCCAATTGGACTTGGCCTCGATCATCTTTCGTCTTCCGCTCGGTTGATCCGCGAATCCACATTGACTCGACCTTTAGTCGTCATGCACGGAACCACTCTTGCATCATGCCAATGGATGACAGGAACATCTTTTCTCTCTGGACTGGGCTGGGCCGCATGGTCTCGATAATTATTACGGAGAACAATGCACGTGTACATGGATACATTGCTGCTCTTGGGATGTCATTCGCTCGCTCTTCGTCCGCCCCTCCAAGCTTGCCGTCAATCGCCAGCTTTGTCGGAATCGTCAACGATGCCCACCCATGGCTGCGTCTTTGTGGATTCGTCTTCTCCTTCGACAGGTCCAAAATATGGATGCCGTGTGTGCGAGAGATCCATGTGGCCAAACTGGGTTCAAGGCTTTTCCGCAAGCGCATCCGCTGAGGGGCATGATTCGATTTGCTGCGTCTGCTAATTAATGTCTGGGAGAATGGACGCTGGTCTTGTCGTCGGCGAAGTGCCATCCCCAGTCCTATCCGGCTACCAAGAAGCCAGCATCTTCGCTTCCACAGTTCCCCAGTAGCAGAAGTATGCCGGACCAACCGCCCTTGAAGATACGCCCTGGTTTTCGCGCGCTAGTGTCGCCGGTAACTCCAAGGATCTAGCTTTGAAATCCTGTAAGAAGACGGGAAGAGTCTTTGAGGGCAGACCTGGCTGGTGTACAGCCTTGGTCTTACGCCAACTTGATCTCTCCGCGCGGATATCATGAGAATTTCCATGTCTAAGCAACGGCGCCTAATATGCGCCGAACAGGCGGATAGCTGGTACGCCACGCCAGCTTCCGTGCTCATTCTGACCGATGAAGGTGAACATGACCGTGTGCTATCGTCATAGAGAAACACCAAGATCCTCGGGGCTCGGAGCGTCAGCTTTCACGGCCGAGATCTTACACAGGGGCAAAATGCTTGCAAACACCCTCGGCCGTCTTCAATAAACCCTGACGAGCAGCTTCGTCCTTATTGGGCGCTTGTGCCTCTCCCTTGGTGTTGAGCCAACACACCTTTAGCGAAATCCGACATGATGGAATCCGATACTGGCCGTTTTCTTTCTACGCTTCCTCACTCTTCTCAGAACCGTTACAGGGACTCACTGCTTCGAAGTGCTCGGCTAGCACATGTCAACACCCTCTTAGGGACTTCTGGTCGAGCGCTTCTTTGTCTTACAGCTGTTCTCGCGGCTCCTCATGCACAATATTGGCCACGCAGGCTTTGATATTTGCTTGGACACGTCCCTCTAGCGAGTCCGTAAACAACTGTTGGCCACAAGTTCGAATCTGACAAGATCCAAGGCATCCGAGAGCTTGGGGCTCCTCTTTAGTCGGCCGCTTCGCCTCCTCGTTCTACCTAGCGTCTGGCAGCGGCTTGGGAAAAGATACCCCTACTGAACCCTAGCATCCTTGTCCACACTTCGTCGGGCCTGATTCGGCCACGGCAGGCCGGCCGGCCGTCCTCCACTCATCTTGCAAATCTTTTTCATGTTGCCCATGATTTGTCCGTCATCCATATTTGCTTTTACTCTCGGTAACATACACCACATGCCCTTAGCTAAGGGGCCTGGCTTTTGCAGCGCGACCCGGGTTGTTATTTCTGCTCTCCCACCCGCATGCTTCGTCCTGGGATGAGACAGATGCGAGCTAAGAATTCCCCTACCCCGCTGAATCCTGCATCTGGTGGGTGCCCAATATCTCAAGACTTCTGGTTGGTCTCAACTCATGCCTTTTACGAGACGGTTATCCTGTCCCCGCGCTCTCCCGGCCTGACTCAAAAGCTTTGCCCCGTGGAATACGGACATCGTTGTCGACACTGCCACACTACTAATTCAGCTCAAAGTCAATGGAAGCGGTCAGTACATGTT
The DNA here is from genome assembly GCA_001693025.2 of Colletotrichum lindemuthianum. Lineage (NCBI taxonomy): Eukaryota > Fungi > Ascomycota > Sordariomycetes > Glomerellales > Glomerellaceae > Colletotrichum > Colletotrichum lindemuthianum. Next base: position 365,543 of record MASP02000144.1, on the reverse strand, counting down.
CTTATCAACTCACTCAGTAGCATCGCTGTTGGGCTAAGCTTCACTCTGTTCTTGGAGACGACTTACCAACCCTTCTTTTGCAGGAAAGGGAAAGGAATCGCATCCGAGATAATCAGCGTCGATCCAGGGCCCGCAAGAAAGAGTACATTCAGGATCTCGAGCAGCGGCTCCGGCTATGCCAACTACAAGGCGTTGAGGCCTCGACTGAGGTTCAGCAGGCCGCACGCCAAGTCGCAGACGAGAACCAGAAACTTCGCCAGCTACTCAACAACGTCGGTTTTAGCGATGGGCAGATCGAGATTTTCCTGAAGACCGGAAGAAGTGACAATCTTGGGCGGTCCGGGTTTGAGGCTCACGGCGGCTCGGGAGACGGAGCCCGTGGCCGTGCTGCGACGACATTGGACGGTCTCATGGCACCGAGACGACCGGGCTTTCTCGACACGTCCAGGTCGTACAGTTCACCATCGCAGCAGAAGACAAACGATCGGTCCTTGTCGTACGATACGGCATCTAATTCGCCAGTCAATTACAGCGCAGTACCTGAAACTCCCCATCAGCAGGCTTACGGCTTGGGGCAAGACATGATGAACGCAACCCAGCCAATGACTTATAGGTCGGCCGGAGATCTGCAGAGCCATGGATTCGGGACTGAAGGGGCAACAAACCAAGATCACAGGTGGCTTCCGAGTGCTTCGGCCCGGTCCTCTCACGAGTTATCCGTGAATCTGCATAGCTACGCGGCGAATCAGGGGCTCGACTATCACCAACCAACGTTTACCGGCGCAGACCCGGGTGCTAGTTCTACACCGCCGGCTTGCAGACCGCAAATGGCGCCGCAGTACCCTGCATACGACGCGGTGCATCAGCAACAGGCCTTCGTTGCGCCGCACGTTGGGACGGGAAGCGCCAGCCACTCGGGCCCAGCGTCCGTATCGGATACAGACTCGAGCACCGAAGACCGAAGACCAAGACCGGCGGGCGGCCTTGAGGAATACCCCTGGGCCACTGTTAACTCGCTCGTAAGATCTCACTACGGCGGGCGTCGCAGTTGAGGAAAGGCCTAGGTATTGTCACTGATCAAGGACGCGTGGTAGCGACTCATAGCCACCCTGCAACATTGTAGTCGGCTCAACGAATTGTGCAGTTCGGTAACGAGAAACCCAGCAGCAAACACAAAGCACCCGGGAGAGTCTTTGTTTCGCTTTGGGAGGTTGGAATTAATACTAACATGGCGACGGGCTGGAGCAGAAGTCGAGTGTCTTCGACTGGAACAATTGCCGCTGCGGACAGGATCAATTCGAGGATGGGGCCTGTCCATGCCGTTTGCTAACCCAACCGATTCAACTCTACTTCAAGCAAACTGGGAACAAAGACGACAAAACATTGCTCGAAAACAGTTTCTTTCCGTACACGCCGAAAACGTCTGGGTTTCTTTTAGGAGACTGTGGTTGTGCCTTCTCGCTGTGCAGACTGTTCTTTGTATTGACGCAGCTCTGGAGAAGAAGGTCGTCAGAGAAGGGAGAGGCCGGAATACGTGGGCCTCTAGCTGGCAACAAGGCGTTATGGCGGTCGGTTTGATGCTCTTCTTAGAGAGCCAAGGGATGTGACGGTGTTCAACTCGAGCTACTTTTTAAGCAAGCAGATACCCCTCCATGATCCTCGTCCTTTACTTTTTGTCTTGGATCCTACAGCCATCGTGAAGCAAATCAGCTACTTGATTTCCAACGACTTTGCCCCCCCTCTTTTTTTTCTATAGAAAGTTTGACCTGCAGCAGCAAACACGACAAACAATGGGGACGCCGATGCAGTCTCAAGTCAAGAGGATGGACCTCATCATCTTCTTGGCGGAATCGCAGAGGATGGAGATCGAAAGAGACCTAGCTCGTCTCAGCTCCGAGCGAGGCCTATACGACGACGCACTCAACTGCCTACGAAGACTGGACGAAGAGATACGTGATAGCAAAGCCGCTTTCGAAACTTGGAAGATTGGCGGGGGCTATGATGCGGACGCCGTCGAGTCCGTTAACAAGATGCTCGTACAGTTGGGGCACATTATCAAAACGCAGCTGAAGGACACTGTGGAAGAGCAGGCCTATGTGAACAGCAACGGCGACGAAAATCAGATGAAACAGATGCCATCGCAGCCTGCGGCACTACCCCCGCCATCAGGGAGGTCATCGACGCCAGCCGTCTGGTCGCATTCGGTGGCATCAACTTCCCCTGCCGCAACCCAGCCGTCCGTCTTTACACAGCCGTCCGTCTCTACCCAGCCGTCCGTCTTTACCTCGCCATCCCAGCTCTACAACTCTCCTTCCAATGACTCTCCGTTGCCGCCGCGGTCTCAGGACCGTCTCCCGAATTTCGGCGTATCCTCTTCGCATGCAGGACTCCAGCCATCCGCCCATCGTGTTCCGCCGCCGCCGCCGCCGCAGCAGCAGCATCTCCCGAATCTCCGTCCATCGCTCCAAACGAACGGACACCAACCGGACGGTCAGTCCTTTCCACCATGGCAGCAATATCCCTACTCAGGTGCCGGTATGCCGATGCCACCCATAGGATCTCAGTCGTCTGGCTCTCCTTTCCCACCGCAGCGTGGGGATCATCTTGCAGATTTTCATGTAACGTCTACCCCTGCCAGACTACATCAGCCATTCACGTCTCCCCTCCCACCGCCACAGTCTCAACATCAAACTCCTTTCATGCCCACTCCTGCACAGAGCAGTCTACTTCATCAGCAACACCCTACCCGCAACTCCCTCTTTCCCCCAGATCCCCCTCGTAACAGACTCTTCCCACCGGCGGGACCTCCGTACCAGTCACTTACACAACCGAGCAGTGACAACCACCCTCCCGCCCCTTCGTCAATATTCAAGCCGTGGCCGACAGCGGACCCCAACTACTCCCGCCCCGCGCTGAAATCCGTCTCGTTCGGTCCAGAGAGCGCCTCAACGCCCCGTATCCCCGGCGATTTCAGCGGCGCCGCGTATCTAAGGAAGCAACTCGACGAGCAAGACAGACGCGCCGAGCAAAACGAGGTGAAACAATGGCACGTCCAAGTCGGACTCGACATCTCGCGCACAAACCCCCTGAAACGCGACGGCGACGAGCTCGAGGGCGGTCCTCCCAAAAGACAGGACTTGGGCGAAGGCCAGCTCAGGGGCGGCGGCGGCGACAAAAGCAAGCGGGACTGGTTCAAACGGACCTTCTTCAGGAAGAACAGCAGATCCAATGCGCCAAAAGCCGACAACTCGGCAGCAGAGTTCGGGACCACCGGTTCCAATGCCGAACCTACGAATGGCGGCGGCAGCGACAGCAACGAAGGCAAATCGCTCATCAAACTCTCACTTTTAAACACAGCCTTCTTGTCTTCGGACAAGCAGGCACGGGAAATCCGCGACGCGCTGGCTTCCCTCATCGCACAAAGCGAGGCAAACCCGGCGCGCCTCCCGGGACGGAACCCAAACGTCAACTCGGGCCATCCGACCCCCCGAATGCGCATGCGCGATCTCCTCGTGAAGTTCAACAAGACGTCCACGGGCGCCTTCGACACGAGCGACACGCGGGCCGTGTTGGACAGCATACAGGAGCAAATAGACCAGATGTCGAGCTACATGACTACCACCGACGACGAGGAAACGCAAAAGGGGATAACGCTCTCGGAGCAGACCGAATCCCTCCGCGCGTTCAAGAACACGCTCGAGACCCAGTTGCACCTGATATCCAAAGTCTTTGTCGGCGGCGAGCCCACGGCCGTCGCTTTCGCCGGCTGGATCGGCAATATGAAGGAGCACTTGACCGAGGAGCTCAAGTTCGGAGAGCGCGCGGGGCAGATGCCGTACAGTATGCCACCGGGCATGGGTGAGAGGCAGATTGTCTACGTGGTCTGATGACAGGGGTAGCAGCTTGTCATGCGTGATGTTTGTACGAGTGGTAACACAATCAGGGTAGGCGTTCAGGGGGGGTTGCTCTATATAGACCATTGTGGATAGAATCTTTTGTTTCGTTTTATCAAGTCCTTAAACTCCGCTGCTCATCAATGAAAACCAACAACTGCATACGGATACACGTACAGTGAAGTAGAAAACAAAAAAAACGGATTGGACACACTTTGCGCCCGGTATACCGCTTAACCATGCTATTGACATGTCCCTGTGTTATCGAGCCTTGCGTGCGCGTTCGCTTTTGTCCCAGCGTTCTTCACAACGCCATTTATCCTAATAAACTAGCCCGGCCACTACAAAAAGTAATCCGCCACTGGCTTCTTCGCGGGCATGCCGCGAGAGTCCTGTGGCGCGGCCTGGAACACGCGGTACCGCCTGGCCGGTCCGGGTAGAAGGACGTAGTCGTCGGTGCCTCTTATTCCACCCTGACTGCGGCCCACGTCGCCGTTGCTGCGTGCAAACACGCCCGTGCCGGAATCGTCCTCGGCCAGCTCGAGTATGGCTGCCACGTTGCCGCAGCGGTAGCAGTAGTTGGGCGCCGACCACACGGTGACGATGCTTGCGTCAAACATTTCCTTAAAACCTTCCATGACTAGCTGGTGCGCACGCGCGATGAGCGACAGATCGTTCTTATGGTTGAAGTCGCGGACGATATCCGCGCCAAAGAGGAAACCGGCACCGCGCGGCGACAGGCCCCAGCCGTCAATGTCGTCGGGGTCGGACCATAGTAGGTCGCACATTGCTCCTTCGTGAGGCACCTCCTGTTTCCGGTCGAGCAGCCTTATCTTGTCGACGCTGTCTATGAGCGGTGACAGGCCTCCGTGAACGCACAGGATGGCACCGGCGGGGTTGCCGAGGGAGCCCGAGGATTCTCCCGACGCACCGCTGCCGGGTGGGCCCGTCTTGTCGCCAGACGGTGCGGCCCCGTTGGGACTGCCCGGCGTGGGGTCTCTCTGCCGCCTCTGACGGGGAAAGTGGCTAATCGTCAAGCCGCTCTGGTCGCAAACCTCAATCTCGATATCCTCATCCGGAGCCGGATGACCTGGCGAGGCGTTGAGCGTATGTGATGCGCCGAGGACGATAGCGCCGAGCGCAAGGTAGTCGAACACGTCACAGCAGTACCTCCAAACGTTTGCAGAGCCGTACTTTCGCAGGCACTCGTCGTAGAAACCGTATACAGTGGTGATTTGGCGAGACTCGTGGTTGCCTCGGATGAGGGTCATGCGATCCGGATAGCGGACCTTGAGGCAGAGGAGAAGAAGAAAAGACTCGAGAGAGTAGAAGCCGCGGTCGACGAAGTCACCTGTGGGAGTTGTTAGAATGCGCTCGCCGCTTTGCTCGGTGTCGACCTGCCCATGAAGAGGTAGTTGGTGTCGGGCACGTCGCCGCCCACGCGGAAGAGCTCCATCAAGTCATGGAATTGCCCGTGAATATCGCCGCATATCTGCACACGCACGGTCAGCATTATCCCGCATTGCGACGCGTCACGTCGTGGCTTACCGTCACAGGTGCCGTGACCGTGACGACGTTGCCCTCTTCAATGAGGAGCTCGCGCGCCTTGTGGCAGAGTTCTCGGACTTGGGCTTCGGGGATCGGACGACAGGCGCGCAGTTGCGCGATGGCTCTGGACGTGTATCAGCACCTGAAAAGCGCTCGTCTACCTGCGTCGCCGGGGAGAAGAGAGCTCACTTGTCGAGGTCGCTCATAGTAATTGTGACTGCGATTGCTGCTGGAGAGGGGCTTCCTTGACGTTTGCTGAAGCGGCGGCGGCGGGCGGGGGAGAAAAAGATGGTTGATAAGTTTTGTGATATCGCAGTGGCTATAGTTTATCGTCTACTCGGAGCATATCTCGATCTGACGCGATTTCTATGGGTATAGGTCGTGTATTCCAGTGATTGTTACTCGGGTCGCGATCGAGGCAAAATTAGCATGGCGTCAATGGCCGATGGGAGACGTGCATGCATTTGCTTCCCTAGGTACTCAAGGTACCATAGCCTAGAGGTATGTACTCCGTACCTTCCCTGCCTTTCCGCTGCAGTTAGAGTTGGCAGGTGCTCCGAACCCCAACCGCGCTAATTCTTATCAGTTATCGCTATCAGCAAGCGCGCCAGGTCGTTGGATCTGCAAGGAAATGGATGCTTCCCAGCGCATTAGATCCCTGTACACCAACGACCGGGGACCTGACACCGCCCGGCCACAGAGTTCAGCTCGGGAGTTGGATTATTGCGATGCCGAAAGACAAGATCCCGTCCATACCTAGGTACCCGCCTGCCTAGCGGCACCTACCTACAAAGTACCTACCTGAGGTACTTTAACCTGAGGTCCCAAGTCTGGGTTGGATGGATTCAACACCATCCTCAGGCATACGTGGGTAAGAGGTAGCTTACCTGAGGCGCATTCCCGAGGATGTCACCCGGTGGAGATCCACTCCAGGCCATCGGAACCCAATCAGACTGCTTGCGTAGCAATACTTTGTACCTGCGCCCAATTGCAAGAAAATCGCCTTCGACACACATCGTCGCCATCGACGCGCAGTAAGGCCTTCTCAAGAGGAGTTTCAATCCGACTCCTCGACCCGCGAGCGAGCATGTCATTGTCATAGGTTAGAAACCACAAACCCAGAGTCTTTGGCACTCAAAGGGCCCTCGCTAATGTTCAATTGCACGCAGAAGAAGATATCGGCCTCCTTTCCACACGAAACCGCGATCATGCCACCCCATCCCCTCCACCCGCGGTCGCGCATGACCTCATCCCTCTTCGCAACCACGGTTGTCGCCAGCTTTTTGGTCGTCGGATTGCCGCATCTGCTGCCCTGCCCTGCACCGAGGGTCACCTACGCCGACGGAGAAATTGTGGTGGGAGAAGACGGCCGACGGAGGAGGCGGAAGCGTCGCGAGACGGCCGAGATTGATGACGGCATCGTCAACTTTGACCACGCCAGCGACGACGAGACATTACGAGCAAGAGACGAGCGGCTGAGCAGACCGTGTCCGGTACCGAAGCCGGGCGGGATATTGGGGGAGTGGTTGGGTTTCCACGGACCGAGCAAAACAGAGGAGACGCCACGAGTCGAGAGGTGACGACGTATACAACAATTGTTTCAATAGATACCTTGACGTTAATGAAACGTGCACGAGGAGTGACTTTGGGTGGCGGTCAGTTCGTGAGAAGAGTTGCGATGAGTGCATGCCGGATTGATCAGCCCGACGACCGAAGCTTTCGAGGTGCAGTCCGGGCATCTACGATTCGTCACCGAAGAGTGTTCGTTCTGTTCCTTGAGAAAAGAGCCAATACTGCGAATGTCATGTGGACTGGTAGCCTCTGCAGCTGGCTCTTATTTGTCAAGTCACCTCAAATGCCGTCGGCCCAACATGGAAACGAAGACAGCGTGGATCATCGAGAGCGCGCACCGATGTCGCCAATCTAACTCTGTTGTTACATCAGCATATAGGCAAGAGCATCTTGACGCCATGAAGCTACCTTGCAGCAGTTCTGGGGTTTCGCCTTGCCAAGACGGGCCAAACAAGTTATTTTATTGGTTTAAAAAAGCAAAAAAAAAAAAGAGAAAGACAATAAAATAAATTATCACAGGAAGTTTTCTAAACATGTCTCTACTTTGAACTTGCTGCAGGGTTGTACTCCTCTGACCCTTGCAGTAAAAGGTTTCATACGGTCACCTAAATTGAGCTTCAATTCGAACAACGCAAATAGCCCAAGCGAGATAATAGTCTAGTCTACAAGGAAAGGGGATGTCTTCAACTGGAGCAATCCCTCGCATTTTATGCCAATTGTTTTTGTTCGCAGCGTTTTTTTCGACTGTGGCGGCTACCACTCGCAATCTTGCGTCGACAATCGATGCCAGGAGTTTACAATCGCTTCACAGACATTGTGCTTCCTCCTACAAGCACTTTCATGGCAGGCCGGCCATCCGACCTCGTCCGGGCGATCGTGGAAGGTGAGACACGGAACCGACTCGGGCGGTGATCCGTGCTGCTAGGACCCCCGGCTTCCGCACGCCAGGTTCTTAACGCACGCTAACACCTCCGCGACACAGGATGCCCCTGATGCACGGCTTGGCGCAGGGGAGGCTCGACAATCTTGGTCGGCCGGATGAACTTTGCAAGCTGCTAATACTGTGGACGAGCAGAAGCGAAGACATCGCAAGGTTGATTTTAGCTCACACTGCGGGGGGGGAATTGGACCGCCAGGCGAACAGTCTGAACTCCCCCTTGCCAAGGACGGCACACATCAGTCGAAACTGCCGAGGAGCGAATCACGAGGGACTATAGCCAGCCATGAACCATGGCTACTTGGATTGACGGGTGTCATCCGTTGGTTTGACGGGATGACTGAGACCGGCTTCTACGAACCCATCCATTGCCGGACGCCGCTGTGGAGACGGATGCTGCTCGGGTCTTTGAAGGCAGACGTCACGCAACATTGGCCCGTCACGCGAGTGCTTGACTTCGCGTGATGTTTGTTTGATGCAATTAATCGATGCCAGAGGGGAGCGTCAACTTCGAGTTGGCAGTGGGCGTATCTGGTCAAATCTCAATCATTCTCAATTGACGAGAAGGAGGTTAAATAGGCTTCTGTTTCCTGGTCCAAATGCGTCTCGTTCCTTATCCCTTTACTCCAAACAGCGTTCAAACAGTGTTCTTCCTTAAACTTCGATTCTATTTCAAAGAGGTAAGCGACTTCATCTCTTGGCCAACACCAGTGTTCTGACATGACCAGCTGTGCTCTGTATTCACTCATTCTAGATTTTCTGTCGTTTCTTGATATCCACTGTCAGTTGCCCCCCGACTTTGCGCTCGCCCAGCAATCTGACAAGACGCAAGTTCTCTCCTTTACTTCACCATAATCAGCTCAAAATGAAGTCATCCGTGGTTCTTCTCATTGCCGCCGGCCTGGTGTCGGGCTTGAGCATTCCTACTCAACTCGGTGCCCGCGAGAACATCGTCGTCCGCCAGGAGGCTGCTCCAGCACCCGCTGCACCCGCACCCGAGACACCCCCCGTAGCGGCTCCCCCCGCTGCTGCTCCTCCTCCTGCCGAAGCTGCTCCTCCTGCTGCGCCCCCTGCCGAAGCTCCCCCTGCAGCCGCGCCGCCAGCCGGCGATGCTGCCGCGGAAGAAGAGAAGAAAAAGGCCGAAGAGGAAGCTGCAAAGAAGGCAGAAGAGGAGGCAGCCAAGAAGGCCGAGGAAGATGCAGCCAAGAAGGCCGAGGAAGATGCCGCCAAGCAGCGCGAGGGCCAGGCTGGCGGAGACGCCGCGAAGCAGAAGGAGGAGGCGGCCAAGAAGGCCGAGAAAGCCAAGCAAGAAGCCGAAAAGGCGCAAAAGGAGGCCGCCAAGGAAGCTGCCAAAAAGGCGGAGGATGCCCAGAGGGGCAACAACAGGGGCAACAACCGCGGTAATGGAAACAACCGCAACAACAACGACAACAACGGCAACAACGCACAGATTCTCCAGAACATTCAGTTGCTGCTGGCTGCCATGGGACTCAACAACATCGTGAACGTCAACGCGCTTGCTCAGCTGCAGGCTCAGCAGCAGCTCATCATGCTTGCGCAGCTGCAACAGCTTGCCCAGCTTACGTCGGTTGGCCTCATCAACCCTATACAGCTTGTCGGGCTCATGCAACAGGGCGCCCTTGTGAACAACATCCAGCTTGGTGAGCACTCTGTTCTGGATTCAAAGCGGAAATGCTACTCGAGGCTAACTATTTCTCCAGGCATGGGCAGACAGTAAGCAAAGAAGGCCGAGGCGTGAATTAGTCACTGAGAGCGTGACAGAGGTTTTCTGCGTCAGAGATGCGAAGCCTTCGGCTGCGCTTGCACTCGTTTCCGGAGAGAGCTGTTTACCTAGATCATGGTGGGCGTGATACGGGCGACAGACTTGTGTCGCATACCCATGGAGCAGGTTCGGGGCTGGTCATTAGCGGACGACCATGGAAGACGAGAATATGTGTGCTTGATGTGTTTTTGAGGAACCACACGTCTGTCAATTTTGACCTCTAGCAAGGCTTCAGGTCCACGCACTTCAGTTTACGGTTCCTCACGAATGTAAGGGTAGCCTAGTGAGTGTCTCAGCTCCGGCGTGGAAATAAAATAGAATAAGCTTAATTGCTCTCCAACTGACTGCCAATGCAAGTGAGTGGCTACCAACCATGGGCCAATGGTCGGTGATGGTCACGTTCCTGTGCATATACAACCAGGATCCCAAGTCATCGCCATTGCCCCGCCAAGCTTCTTGAATTTTGAGCAACGCGTCAACCCATCTGAGTAATCCATCTGAGTTCACCAGGTCTGCTTCTGAGCTATTGAGGCGTAGTCGAACGAGGAGAACAGCACATGAATGGCGACAAAGACACCACATGCACAGGGGACGCCTCAAATCATCAACACACCATGCGCAACCATCTAGGTAGGCTCAAGTGCGGCACTGTCAACATGGAGCAAGGATTTTGCATGACGAATGATGGTGACAGAAAGGACCCGGTGGCAGGAACGTTGCGGTTTGTCTCCAAAGGACGGGAAGGTGCCCCCGTGTGGACACGCGTGGGGTCTGACGAGACCAATGGAGGGGGAGTAATCTAACGCAGGGGCCATCCCCAGGCCCGCCTCCTGATAGGCGATCCACATCACGAGTCTAAACCTTAGTTGAGCCGCTCTGACGTCTCTCCCTCCTGCGAAGACGTCTAGCGATCCATGTTCGTTATTGGAATCACGATGTGCCAGTGATGATAACTCTGGGTCCAATCACCTCCAGCTGTGCGATTATTGAGAAGAATTAAAAGCCGTGCTCATTAAAAACACAACCTTTCATTCTGCGCTTGTCTGTCAGTATCCTATTGAACACTCACTTAGCACCCAAGCGCCCAAAGACCTCGGAACTTGGGCGTTACTGGGAGCTTGCTTGCATTGCATTTCTGCTTCTCCATGCCAATATCGCGTCATATGGTTGAAGTTGAGCGTCAGGTCGCGCTAGCACACTCTGCATATCTGTAAGTCGGGACAGGACGTTCCGGCAGCTGTCAGCCAGCCGAAGCCCCTGAAAACCCAGCGCGTTAGATCGTCTCATGGACCACACACGCCTACCTTTCCACCGATATCTACCCACGCCATTGGATTGCCTTGAGAATTTTATTCTTGCGGGAATGTGATGTACCCATCCTCTCTTACCGGTTTCAGTCAAGCATTGGACATGTGTTTACCGACTGTTAGTCCGCCAGAAACTGGACGTTTTCGGAATGATCACCAAATCCGGAGCCTCAGCGCAGAACGACCAGGTGCCCCATCCTTGTTTAAGGTTGCTTTTCCTGCCGGGCACATGCCGGGACCATCTGGCTGTTTCCGGCTGCTTGGGCTCTTGGTCTGGCTGATAGTTTGGTTCGGACGGCCACAATGCCGGGTATTTGTCTAGACCGTGTCCTGCCTTCTCCTAGGAAAATCAGGAAGCGTTCTTTGCCGAACAGGGCACGCTTTAGCTTGTAAGGGGTACTCTCGTCAGCAAGTAACGTTGTCAGCTCGATATTCTTCGTCTCTAAACACCCACAAGGTCCGGCATGGGATTGTCATCCGAAGAAACCACGCGTCCGTTTCCCGTGATACCTCAAACATGCCAACCCTGCCAACCCATTGTGACCCTTTCGTCCCATCTACATCGGGTCTCCTGCGTGCACCGGGCATCTATGGGTTCATTCTCCCCGAGGGAGATCTAACGTTGATCTTTCTGGGCAGTAGTCTAGATTATGTGTTTCTCGGGATGGCCAAGCAAATGCCGTGAGCTTGGCAGAATTGTCTCGTAGAGAGCCAAATATAAAGTCCAAATGCTTCTCCCGCAAAGCCTGTATTGTCCCTCATTCACACGACATCAGACGTCGACTATTCTGCCCTGAGCTCCATTCGTTCATTTCTCCAGAGGTAAGTCCTCGGATATGTTATTCGTGTTGCTCAGTACAATTAACTCGACCAACAGCTGCGCTCAATCTACTTCACTCTTTTCAGGGGCTCTCAAAACCACCACATTCCTTGGAGTGACATCCCGAGCTGCGCTCGTCCGACACTAATCAGCCTTAATCAAGCAACAGCATCGCCTTCATACCCGACAAGATGCGTTTCTCCGCCTTCTTCACCTCCGCCCTCGCCGCAACGTCCGCCGCTGCCGCCCCCATCACCACACCGCGCGCCGGCCTCGACCTCGGCGGCCTCAACAACCTCCGGGGCTTCCGGAACCTCGACCTGAACTACCTCCTCGCCCTCAACGGGCTCAACCTCCAGGGCCTGGGCCAACTGGGCCAGGCCAACAACCTCGACCTCGGCCTCTTCCAGGGCCTCTTCGGCGCCCGGAACTTTGACCTGAACGCGCTGCTGCAACTGCAGCAGCTGTCGACGCTGCTGGCAGTCCAGCAGCAGGGCGTCCTCGGCAATGTCAACCTGGGTGGTCTGAACCTCGGCGGGCTGGATCTCGGGCTCATCCAGGGGATTGGCCAGGTGAACTTGGGCCAGGTTATTGACCAGGCTCTGGTCCCGAGGATTACGCAGATTGTGCTGAACTCTGCTGGTGCGGAACATCTTGCTGCCCCCCCCGGGAATACGGACTGACCTGGTTTCTAGTTGCCATTGCTGCAAAAAAGTAGTCGTGCCACACGCGCGAAGTCATGTCGGTGTTGATGGAACGTCGACGAGAATTTAGGGCCCCCTGAGCCTTTGAAAGGCGCACGAGATAATTGCAGAATCATGGGAGCGTTCACGGCAAAGCCTTTCTGTTTGCGTTACGACAGGTCGGAGCATCACGATGAAGTGGGCCACGGGGAACGGCAGCAGTCGGAGTCGAACGTCCGGAATAACAGGACCAAGGGAAGCGCCACGAGCAATGGAAGACGAGAAAGACACCCTACGGAATGATACAAATGTCTCTACAGTCCACCAAGCGGGCATTGATGCGAATCTGGGAGTAAGTGACCGTGACTTCGTGACTTGGCTACCTTGACCCCATTCGTTAAACACGTCCTCGGACCGCTCGTCAATGACTTCTTGAATACGCAAGCCAAAGCGGACTGCAAGATACTCTATGATACCCGATTGACGTGTTTGGAATGCGGTCATGAGCTCGTCGCGGTCGAACACAGTCGAGCTTCCAGGTAACAAGACCAGTCTGGGCCAGCCGAGCCCGCCAGCCTCCTGCGACGTTGGGAAGAACGAGTCTGCCCTCTCGACTCGACCGTATCGGAGAGTAAGAGGTAGTCCTAAATATGCTTTGTACGCGAGAAAAAGATCGAAAGGGACCTTGGGTGAGTTGGTTATACTCTCTTGGTAGCGGCAGTCGTCCTCTTGCATCATCCCGGCCCTTTGCGGGAAGCAACTGTCGTAAATCAGAAACAAGGACCCCCAAGTGTCCGAGTGTCTCAGAAACACATCTCGTAGGGTTATTTTCCATCTTCATTGCAATTTCCCGCGTGAAGTCGCCAGCTTGGCCATTCGCTAGTTGACGCGTCTCCAACTCATCCCGGCCTCGTCTGATGTGCCAGTTAGAAGCTGGTTTGGGACGACAGTTCAATGGATCCTGCTGACAGCAGCGAATCCTTCTCGTCTCACGAGAAACCGAGCCCCTAGCTACCTCAGCAGGGGGAAAAGACTTGTCAACATGCTCCAGCCCAGCCCCTCGACAGCAACCCCTCCAACACCGACGATGCCCGGCTAGCATTGCCATACCATGCGCCAACTTCCACACAGATCAGGATTAAAGCCCCACCACCCAAAACAAGCTTCCCACTCCACCAGCAGATTCGATAGAGTTGGATCTGACAGTCGGTAACCTCAGACTCTACGTCCGGAGCAAGCGCTTAGGCCTGTAAGACAACTCAGCTCACATCAGATCACCTCGCATCACCTTGCCTCATGCTCCCCTGAGAGCCGCAGCTGCATGACAGCGAGCCAAACGGTTGTACAACGCTGCGAATCGGGCGCTGACCGACAGGTGCGTGCGTGTGCGTTTACGTGCATGCGCCCATCTGTGTACGTGGATGCAGGCTGTCCTCATTTGTAACGAAACCGTGTGTTTCCGCACAAATCGACGAAAGATCCTTATATTTCCCTGCTCTGTCATACAAATCTTAGCTAATACAATAGGATAACACACCAACACCAGGCCCAACCAAGGGCTGAATGCCATCTCGAGGAAAACCAAAACAAAGTCCACGTAATGTAGGGAGATTTCTCTCTCTTTCTCTCACCTGTTTAGGGACGCCTCATTGGCAAAAGACGATGCATTGGCGGCTCTTGGCAGCGCACGGGAAGGCGGACAACGCCAACACAGAACGCGGAATAAGAAACGAAACGGCCGGCGGGTTTCTACGAATATCGCGCGGAACCTGCACCACTTCTTCTTTTTCTTATTGCTCTTTTCCAGTTCAAACTACTCCGTTGAGCTTGAATCTCGGAAACGTAATGCCCAAGGGGTTGGGCCAAGCAGACGGAGCGGGAACGCCACTGAACCAACTTCACCAGCGCCAGCGAGAATGCTCATGCTCATGCATGCTCTCGCATGGCTCAGCTCCAGGGCTGAGGTCCTGCAGTTCAGCATCGAGATTGCGAGTGCTCCAGAATTCGGTCGCTAGCCGGCGCGGCTGAAAGAGAAAAAAGAAAGACATAGTACCGAGGCATGGACGGATGTGTTTGTGTGTGTATGTGTGTGTGATTGCACAGCTCGGCGGACTACCGCCCAGTGGGCTTGTGTGCCAGCGCATAAACGTGAACTGAACTTATAATTGCAGCTGCATGCCATCGGAAAAGCAGCTTGACATATCGTATCAATCATCACCTGAGGGATGCCTGCATGATGCCGCACGGAGGGCAGCAGGCGGTCGAGCTAACGCGATCAACCCGGCACCGGGCCGGACCCCTTGACGTCGCTCCGGACAACGTGGAGACCCGATAGGACGGCGGTCTTCGACACACACGAACGGGCCTGCAGCATAGAGGCTGGGAGATGATGTGGTAGAGATTGACGGATACAGTTTGGGAAAAGAAGCGTGCGTGCATTGCGTGGGGCTGGGTGGGAAGAACAAGTAAAGTTGCAGATGATTTTCGGGTCGCGTGCATGAAGGGCCCAACGCACGCGCGGATCGTCACGGACGGCCGATCACTGACGGACATCGATGTCCATGTCGTGGGTAGTGAAACCGCTTACAACGAAACAGCAAAGAAAACACCGCGCCTTCTGTTTTCGACACATCAGCGCCTGTCGCGGCTGGTGAGCACACAGGTGGTGCAGGTTCATACAGCATCCAAAGTATCTCGTCCGGCATGATCTGGCATGGGCCAGTCGAGAGCCGGCCAGGATGCTCAGATGGGCGAAGTTGGCGGCCAATGTTTCGCTAGGGGACCCCTCGTGGCTTCGCGACGTTGCCGCATGCGGCGATGAAGCCCCTAGCCTGGGCGTCTATTGACCGAAGCCATCGACCTTAATCAGCCACTGGCCGCTGGAAACCCTTACGTTGTATCCGTAGTGCGCAGCGCAATCAAATGCCGCATGCTAAGGATCAGCGAAAAGATCAAGACTCTCAACGGGTGAGGTGATTTGGTACGAAGCTTGGCCTTCTGCTGGTGCTTCAGGTTGTAATGTGGTGCGACTCTGCGATGATAGTTGATCTGGTGGGTTTGCTCTTCACTGACTCGGCGACGTGCGCAGCCCAGATTGGGATCGACCTGGAGCGGTAGGAAGCCGATGCGGCATCGCGTTCGCGACCTCTGGGACGATCTGGACCCCGGATAAGCTGGGATTCTCCGCCTCGGGGAAAGAAGGGCTTTGGTCAGGTTCTGTTACCGACTGGTTTCCGACGGCGTACGTGTCCGGCAGCAGCAGACATTGCCGATTCTGGACTCTGAATTGCTTCATCGTACTGACGCTTTCGGATGTAAGAGGGATCCACTTCGGAGACTCCTAGCTCGGTATCACAATTCGCTACGTAGCATAACAGGATCTCGACCAGATCAGTGACAACGCTCGGTTAGATGCTGATGAGAAACCCAGCGATGGGTGATGTGGTGACAACGAACGGCGGTTTGATTAGGGGTACAGCCAGAGCACGAAGCCAGGCATCTGAATTGGCTGATGGCTGTGAGCGCCGGTGCTGGGTAGTGCATCCGCAGTTTGGCCGTCGTATCTTGGTGATGGGACGAAAATCAGGGTATGATCTGACGTATGGCGCAGCCGCATGCTGTGAGCTGGTGGGATGGTAGGGGGCCACGACAAGGAAAAGCTTTATGCAGTGACGCGGAGCGTCTTATGCAAGTGGCGATAGTCTGTGGCGCCAGCTGCTGGCAACTCTAGGCACGAACGGTTTTGGGTCGGGATATGCTGTAAAGCAGTGGCTCGTCCTGAGAAATGCAGCTGCAGCTGTGCATTACCCTAGATGGAAGCCCTTCGCATTGATGTATGCGGAGGATATGACTGCATGGTGTGTGCTTCGCTTCTGCACGAGGTTGCATCGCCATGACGATGGTTGCGGCTGGCCAGTTACGGACACAGCGTGCGCATTACTATGGAGAGCAGAGTCAAGATGAGGTTGGAAGGGATCGAGATATCTGCAGACCGACGACCGAGATGATGTCGTGCACAAGACGGCTTGATCGTCTTCACAATTCGTCAGGGCAGCAGCGGTGTTGACCGGGTTCTGGACGCGGCTAGGCCCTGATGTCAACGTCGATTTCGACGTTTGGGGTGTTGCCGTTCAAGATGGCAGAGGGGTCTCGACTGTTCGTCACTGATGGAAATGAAATCATGCAACAAAGAAACAGATGAGGCCGGATGACAGGAACAGGAATCGATGCTACCTACCTATGCAGAAGATGGCAGTGATGGTCTCTGCCGTACCTTAGCGGAAGGTGGTGTACGAGTAGAGTCTTTCCCCGCCCAGGGCCTTGCCGGGAATTGACTTTGGGGTACCTAGGTAAGAACAAAGGACCTTAGGTCTTTCCTGGTTCGTCTAAACATTGTACCTACCCGCGGAAGGCCCCAAGGAGGGGGAAAAATTCTGCCATCTGGCGTGGCCGTGGCTGGGTAAGCACGTCACCAGCTTATTAGCATGATGCTGCGAATCCCATACCAATTGCACTACTCCGTACTATGTAAGCAGTAAGCACAGGGCACGTGGGGTTGGACGTGACCGTGGTCAAGGTGATTGATGGATGATGGGTGTTCGTCGATCGACCGGGCGTGTGGGCGGTTTGATCGCCCGGGTCGTCCAACTGTGAACGGAGTAGACGTACTGAGCATGGTATGGGTAGTAATTACGGAGTAGAGGCATAACGAGAAGCCATGGACACGACGGTCGGAACAATAGCCGGCGGCGACGACGACAATGGGTCTCATGAACTTTGCCGTCTGCGGTGAAGAATTGCCGCCTTTGCCAGACCCTGAACCTCCAACGTGCTGCTAGCCCCTGCTCATCAGATGTTGTCGATGGAGTCTCTCGTCGCTGGAAAAGAAAAGGCTCCATTCGTTTCGATGGCGTCCCGCGAGGATTGGAGTTGAAGTGGACATGGGCAGCAGGAGTCCCCGAAATGCGAAGGAGACAAGTACTGGGGCGAACGACGACCCATTGCCCAAACCCAGCCCACCGCTCTGATCTTGTCCACTGCCCGTGCCTGCGAGGCGCTGTCTCGACCTATCGTCTTGGTTCATACTACGTAGGCAGTTCAGGCCTCCGACGAGATCCATCTCAGCCCAGCCAACGCACAAATCACCGCACAAGGCGGGTGGGTTCCTGGATCGTAACGGCACAGTAATCAATTAATTAGTGTACACCACTACCTACTGATATCCTGACCCGTCTCCAGTCAGTTCAGTTTTCTTCGCAAGTCTTGGCGGGGGTGTTCTAGCGGTTGGGTTCCACCGTATCCACTAAACGAACATCCATTGACACCCAAATTAGCACCTGTCGTCACGGTGAGCTGGGTTGCCCCTGGCGGTGGCCAGGAACAAACCACGACACAGCAGCAGAGAGGCAGCTTGCGGGAGCTTCCTCTCCTGTTACGAGCCTCGTCTGTACTCGTGTGAGTACTGTGGCAGAGTAGACCGGTATGGTCGTGTGCGAGCGAGTGATTCTCCATGAACCGATACCCTCGACTCAAAACCAAGACCAAGACCAAGACCAAGCCCACATCCGAGCGCTTCCAAGAAACCGTATTCTCTGGCCAAGTGTCGGTAGAGCTCCCGTGGCCCGTATGATCGGGAAGTAGCACCCGTCAGGATGCAATGGGGGGTGATGGTGCCATGCGATCGACCATCCGTGTGACGACGCGACCGTTCCTGGATGCGCCTGGTAAACACCACCATTTGCACGCGTATATGCTGCATAGGGTGCGATGATGGGCCGTCTCCTTCTTTCCCCCCGATTTGGTCTCGACTCTGACGAGCAATGGAGCACGGGGGCAGAGGGTGTCAGGCGACAGCTGATTGACATATTGTTTGTAGAGGGGTGTTAGACGACGGGATGGGATGGGACGAATATGAATGGGATGAATCCAAGATGGGATGGACGGATTGGAGGCGAAGGAGGCAGCGCCGCATTGCTCTACGGTTGGCTTCCAACGTCATACGCCAATGCTGCAGGAGGCATTACCTGGCGTAAGGTATTGTCATGATGCGGGGCCAGGGAAGAAGCCGGCAGCCATCAAGACGGTTGTTTCGACTACGGAGAGAAAAACCCATACTCAGCTGCGCCATGCGGACATTTTCTTGCAAGAATTCGATGAGTACGGAGTACACGTCGCGGAAGGCCTGTCTCGGGTTGCGTCAACGGTCGTCACTGCTGGGGATGGGTGGTTGGGACTGGAGGTTTCCAAGTGACTGAGACTGGTTTCTTGAGGTGGATCACGAGGATGAGAGAATCAGGTCAGAGATGCGTTTGTTCGACTATGTTTCGTCTCATATCGCCTTGAACTGCCAGTCATTCACAGAGACACCAAGAAAGAGGCTCTGGGAACAGTGCAGGTACGACCGTGGGACTATGTGGACGAGATGCGGTCGACACATGTCGTTCTTTGCCATGAACGACCGATGGTCGCTTCAATACTATGTAGGAACATGCAGGAGTCGACAGGAATACGGTCACTAGTGCAATGCGAGCTCAAGAAGGTGGCCAATACGATGGTTCCGGGGTATGCTATGTAAATTGTCGTCAGTTCTCTTGTTTACCCGTCGTCTCTTGGGTGTGGTGTGCAATAATGCACGGATTCGCGATTTTCCTTTTTCTCTTTTTCTTTTCTGCTGTTGTGCCTCCCTCGCTCGTTAAGGTATATGCCTTGCAGAAGATGCCCCTACCTACCTTTGGTCTTTACTTGGGTAAGGTACACAGGACTCGTAGTGCAAGGCAGTACCTATCTGATAAATAGCCGGGAAATCTCGCACCAACAACGAGATATAGTACCTAGATCACCTACGCATGCTCTGTACAGAGTACAGGGACGAGGCTAGACCCCCCAGAGGGGTGCGATATCAGCGCACAGTTCAGCGTCAAGTGCCCGCTCAGATACGACGCTAAGACGTTCTGAGAACGTTTCTGAGGGGGCTTGGGCGCCCTGTCCCCACTCGCAGCGCAAGAGCCAGCAGGAGCAGGAGCAGGAGCAGGAGGAGCAGCAGCAACAGCGTTCGGGTCTCTTCTGGATCCCGTCCCCAAGCGCACATGGTGCTTCGCCCACCGCCGAAAGTCTTGCCAGTGCCAGTGCCCACCCCAGCACCGGCACATCTACTTCGACCATGACCACGACCACGACCACAACCAACCACGACCCTGGGCCAACTCAGCTCGGCTCAAGGACATGCAGAGTGGTGCAGTCTTCCCGCCATTTACGAGCTGTCGGTCTTATGTCTGTTCGTGAACCGTTGGAGTCCCGGCATCGACAACAGCAGAAGCCACTGGCGCTGGCACTGCTCTCGCTGGCAATTGTTGCAACCCGGACCGTCTCAGCCTTATTAAAGTACGCAACTAAGGTACCGACTCTTGTCAGGTCTCCTTTGTGCTTGCAACCGCCGAGGGCTATCTACATGGACAAGGTACAGAAGATACTTTCGGTACTCTAGGAGCCCTGCATAACATGCCCAGCTCTAGGCACTTACCCGGTATTCGTACGTACAGGACAGGTAAGTAGGGACGGAGGACGGAGTACACGAGAAGCGGATACCGAGCTACTAGTATCCTCGACCCCTTTCCTTTTCGCCATGCCATGCCCGTCGACCGGGAGCTACCTTACCTTGCCCAGTACCTTGCGGTGAAGGTGTGCTGGGATGGCTTTCCGTACACACCTCCATCTCATCCATTTCGCAGTCTTTGACTACTCAGTACATATACCGGCCCGACCTCCCTCCTCGTCCTGGTTTGTCGTTCTTAGCATCTCAACTGTTTACCAAGATCCAACCCGTGTCGCGTGATTCACTGTCTCGTCTGACGACAAACAATAAGTGCTCTGATTCACACCGAGTAAACGCTGCATACGAATATGAGCAGCACCCCCTCCTGCTCAGGATCGAGGACAGGAAGAGTTGGCTTTTACCAAGTTTACGTTCCACGACGCCAACGAACGACGAACAGATAAATATACTGGACGCACACCATTTATCCAACTTTTTGCACCGGTCTCAAGTCACCACGCGCATCCCAAAGACCACAAGACACGAGCCACAATGGGCAACATGGCGAGACAGCTCCACCACTCCGACTATTCGGACGACGAGTACGGACCCGAGGACGCCTACTTCACCTACAGACCCCTCTCCAACCTTCCAACGCCGCCACCTTCTTCGAGAAACTCGTCGGCGCACCAGAGCCCCAAGGCCGAGCTCGACGACGGAGAACTCCTCCTAGAGAAATTCCTTGGTACGTATTACGTGACCGTCTTCGCGTCCAATAGCCTGTTTAGACGCAAGATGCAATCCCAATATATGCAATGCAATGCTAACATAACACCTGCCCGCAGGCCCCGCCATCCACCTCGTCAACCTGGTTCCCACGTCAGCTTCCCTCTCGACCCCATCGGTTCCCCTCGTGCAAGCCATGCTCAGCCGGTCCGCCCTGCCGCTCGAGACCATCGCCTTGGCCGTGTGCATACTCGACTCGCTCAACTCCAAGTTCGCACTGAGCTGGCGACTGCAGTGCCCGCTGCTGCTCGACGGCGCCTGCTCCGCTAACAAGCGCCACACTCTCGGCCACAGTCCCCTGCTCGACCGCCGCCGTGCTCAGCAGATGCACATCGACTCAGTCCAGCCCGAGCTCATCATCCTCGCCGCCCTAGTCATCGCCGCCAAGTTCACCGACGACTGCCAGGACTCGACCGCCTATTACTGCTCCAAATGGGGCCGCGAAATTTGGTCGTGCGAGCAGATGAACGTGACGGAGCGCTGCATCTACGAGAACCTCAACTACCGCATCAAGCCTCTGCATGATGATGAGGACCTCATCACCGACACTATGGTCGATATGCAGCTGGCGGCCCGCCACTACAATTCGTCCCGTCCCGCTCAGCCTCACGAGATGGGCCACTCGAAGAGCAAGAGCTTGACCCTCGGCACTGCCGTCGTCGGGCTCGGCCTGCAGCTGACGCCCGTCGATACGCCAAAGTCGGAGGTTGGGTCCTTTGGCGATGAGGTCCGCGCCGCCTTTGAGAAGACGTCATTCGGCGGCGACGATTATTTGTCCTTTTCCGGAAACGAAAACGTTATGTTTCCTGGAGACGAATCCTGTGTGCAGTGAACGAAACGAAAGCGAGCGAGCATTCTGTGTTGTCTATTTGTAATGATGGATGGTTTTGCATACTTAGCGTCCCAAAATTTCCTAGGGGCGGTCTGGCACTACGGTTTCACGGTACATCTTCTGCATAAACCCTCCCGGCCATATGGGTGGTGCGACTTTTTTCTCGACGTAACGTTTCGTTTTGGATACCAATAACCTCGGCCTGCATGTAGGCAGGAAGGAATCGCATTTTTGTAATCTTGGGCGGGTGGCGTACGGATGGGTTTCTATTGGCGGTGGGGACTTGGGAATATCAAGAAATCATGGGTTAACTCTGCCACATGCCCCATTTGATATTACAGTGTCGCAACGACACATGGTCGACTTCAAAACTGATGCTCTTTCGTGACGACACATTCGGAGCGATTCTTTCACGGGCTCAACCTGTCAATAGTCCACTTATCCTCGCCCTCCTTCTCGTACACGAAGCGGTCATGCAACCTGTTCTCCCGCCCCTGCCAGAACTCGACGCGGTCCGGCACGATCCTCAACCCGCCCCAGAACTCAGGCACGGGGATCTTGTCCTCGCCCTTGAAGCGCTCGTCGACCTCCTTGACCCACCCTTGCAACTGCGCCCTACCGTCGTCCTTCTCCCCACCGTCTTCCCCGGCGACGCCAGCCTGCGGTTCCAGCACTCGACTCTGCCTGCTCGCCCACGCCCCGATCCTGCTCCCGCGCACGCGCGTGTCGTAGTACACCTGGCTCTCCTCCCTGCTCAGCCTCTCCGCGATGCCCTCGACGCGGACCTGGCGCTGCAGCGGCTCCCACCAGAACACCAGCGAGGCGTGCTTGTTGCTGGCCAGATCGGCGGCCTTGCGGGACGTGCCGAGGTTGGTGTAGACGACGAAGCCGCGGTGGTCGAGTTCCTTGAGATAGACCATGCGGGAGGAGATGCGACCCGAGGGGAGGGAGGCGGTGGAGAGGGTGCAGGTTTCGGGGTGCGGGATCTTTTGGGTCGAGGCGGAGTGCTGCTGGGCCTCGGTGAACCAGCTGTTGAACTGCGGGATGGGGGAGGCGCGGTGGAGGTCGGTCAGGTGGAGGGTTTTGAGGGTGAATTGGTCTGCGCGGGTGTTTTGCGCGGCACCGGCGGGGGCGACTTTGGCAGGACTGTTAGTTTTTTTTTTTTTTTGCCTTCGCGATGGGAAGTGTGCAGGGTTCGGTTGAGTGATGGGACTGGACGGGACGACGTGAGGTTTGGTGAGATGAAGAATGGTGGTGAACGTGGTGCAGGGCAAGTGACGTATGTTGTGTGATTCGATGCGCAGCGGTAAGCTGCTCCACGCGCGTCTCGTCCCCGTCCTTCGTTCTGCTCCGAGACCCTCACGTTTCTTAGGGAAAGTCGACTTACAAATGAGCTTCTCGCTCTCGGGTGGGGGATGAAGAGCCATCTTGAGCGATCTCGAGAACCTCGCAGCTACACTGGGCCGCATGAGATGTATTTCTGGTGTGTGGTGGTAGTAACACTAACGATGAGAGTTTTTGCAAACCCCGTATATAACCACGTCGATAACGAAGCCAAAAGGTGTGATGTGGAAAAAGAGAGGTGAGCCAGGTCTGCCGGTGTGGTGCGCTCGACTGGTTATGTCATGATCCCACCGGCAGCTCTCATGATGCTTGCATTTTGGGACAGAGGAGGGGCCCCCACCTGATGGAATGTTCCACCCGGTTGACGATACGCCGATAAGAGACTTAGGTACATGGATATCACCAGAGCAACGCAGGGTCCAGGTCCTCTCTGATCGGGCCTCTCCGAGGTACCTCCACTACTCTTGATGACTAAAGAATCACGGACAATACACTACACAAAACACACACATACACATAAAAACCCATGGAGGACAAAACAAACGTATTTCATTCATTCCGTACAATGACGGGGGGTATCATATCGTAAACGTCGTAACGTAAACAGCTACGCAATGAACGCAACGCACGCGACAGACGTACGCAACGCATGACGCACTGCTCCTAATACAAAGCCTAACAAAGAAAGATAAACAGCCAAATATACCCAATCGCTATACCGTGATGGCTCGCGCCATGACGTTTAGACGCGATTAACGCCGTGTGTTCAAAGTAGTTGCTTCTACTTTATGTGTGTCTATACTATAGAAAGAGAGACGCCCCGAAAACACCAAACCGGAAATTTCACCCAGTTTTGGGCATCCAAAACTTTTCCTTTTTCGTAACAAGGTCCCAAGAGCAAAAAGAAATCACGTCTATGGTGCCATGACCAACGCAAGCAAGGCCATGCGGCAGTACAGACCATATCTCATCTGCGAAACTGTTAGTGTGCCTTCGAGCCCCTGGGGAAAAGGGGCACAAACCTGTCTGAAGTAGGCCGCCCGCTGGTCGGTATCAACCTCGGAGGCAATCTCGTCGTTGCGCGGCAAGGGGTGCAGGATGCACATGTCCTTCTTGGCCGACTTGAGCGTGCGGTTGTCGATGCGGTACGAGTTCTTGACCTTCTCGTACTC
The DNA here is from genome assembly GCA_001693025.2 of Colletotrichum lindemuthianum. NCBI lineage: Eukaryota > Fungi > Ascomycota > Sordariomycetes > Glomerellales > Glomerellaceae > Colletotrichum > Colletotrichum lindemuthianum. The sequence goes on along the minus strand of MASP02000144.1, from coordinate 341,335 downwards.
CTCAACCGACGGGAAGCGCTCCTTCTGAACGCGGGTGCAGTAGAGCACGTCGCTGCGGCCAAGGATCTCGGGCGTCAGCTCCTCGGACTCCGCCAGGAGCTGGCCGGAAGAAACGAGGTCCTGACGGACCTCGGCGGGCAGGGCAAGTCCCTTGGGCGAGACGAGCTGCACCTGGACGCCGTAGTCGCGGAGGAGGTAGATGAGGGAGTGGACAGGGCGGCCGTAGAGGAGGTCACCGATGAAGGTGATGGTGAGACCCTGAACGGTACCGAGTTCCTCACGAATGGTGAAAAGGTCCAGGAAAGCCTGTGTGGGGTGCTCCTTGCTGCCGTTGCCACCGTTGATGACAGGCACAGGCGCGTACTTGTGGGCAATTGCGGCGCTGGACTCCTCGGGGTGACGGAGAACGATGGCGTCGCTGTAGCAGCCGAGAGTGCGGAGCGTGTCCTGGAGGGTCTCGCCCTTCTGCACGGAGGAGTGAGACGTGGAGATGTTGACAACACGACCTCCGAGTCTCTGCATGGCAGCATCGAACGACGCCGAGGTGCGAGTGGACGGCTCGTAGAAGAGAGTACATAGGACGCGTCCGCGGAGAATGTTCAGGACACCCTCACGCTGGACGCCAAGGCGCATCTGCTGGGCCACGGTGAAGAGGTGGTGGAGATCAGCACGGCTGTACTGCTTGACCGAGAGAACGCTGTGCTGCTTCCATGAAGAAGGCTGCGACAGGAGATCCGTCAGCTTGGAGCCGATGGCCGGGTGCAGGGGCGGCAGGCTGAGCTCGTCAAAGTTGCCGAAGCTCTTAGGAACCTGGGCGCCCTCGACAGAGCGAAGCTTCGACGGCCTGGTACTGTTGAACATGGAAGGTCGACGGTCGCGGGGGCTGACGGGGTGCGTCAGGGACTGCATGTGAGGCTTGATGGCAGGCGACATGGGGAGAGCGCCGTGAGTCGACATGTCTTTGCCGAGGGCGGGCAGGGGAAGCAGGCCTCCGTCCAGGCAGACGGTCTTGTCCTGGAACGTGACTCTCTGAACGGAACCGCGCATGGTGCGGCCGGCAAAGGGAGACCAGCTGCCGGTGCTGGGAACGCTGTAAGGGCGGTCGATCTCGACCTCGACGCTGGTGCCAACCTGCTCATGGAGCTCAAAAATCTCCTTGGGGTTGTCGTAGAGGCGGGTCTTGATGTCGTCAATGGTGAGCTTGCCCTCGGTAACGGACGTGAGGAGCAGGGGCAAAGTGTCGGCGATGCCAACGGCGGGATCGGCCGTCTTGCCCAGAAGATCGGCCAGCTGGTAAGGCAGGCTGCCGATGGAGAAGACGTCGATGGTGCTCAGGTGCTCCCACAGGGCGTTCTGGTCGGCCTCGGTGGGGAGCAGAGGGCAGTTGGTGAAGTCGTTCTGCGACAGATACAGGGAGAAGATGGACACGTCGCAAGTGACCTGCAGGCCCTTCGCCTTGCTGAGCGCAATCAGTCTGATGTCGTCCTTAGTGGACACAGACGTGACGTGGATTCTGCGGTTGTGCAGACTGGCCAGGAGCAGGATGGAAGCCAGGTCGGTCAGCTTGGCGTCGGTGACGATGGGCTTGTGAGTGGGCCACTTGTCAAAGTGAGCAGTGACGGCGGCGACCTTGCTGATGTTGCCAGACAGGTGGTTGAAGGGGATGAACAGTGAGCCGACATCGCCAGTGACGTGGCTGATCTGGTCAGAGTTGTCTGAGGTGGCAGACACGGAGAAGTTGAAGTCGCAGAAGGCACCGTCCTTGCTGCTCTGCTGGGCCGCCTTCAGAGTGATGGCGTCCGTGATGGAGCCCTTGACACCGACGGGCATGACGCGAACCATGCTGATCCCAGCCGACAAAGAAGCCTTGGTGACAGCCTGGAGGTCATCGTTGCCCTGGGTGGCGATGCCGGGAACAAAAGCGGCGATGTTGATCAGACCGGGCAGGGAGATAGTGCGGTGGCTCGTCTGAAAGTCGCGGCTACCGACGTTGAGCTCAAAGTGACGGGCAATAGCCTCGACGAGGATCTTGGCGTTCTTGACGTTGGTGACCAGAGGGATCTGGTAGTCAACGGCCATGCGTCTGGTTTGGTAACCCTTGGACATGTAGTTGGCAGGACGACGGTACTTGTTGTTGGATGGCAGGTTGATGTACAAGTCGATCATGTTCTTGGCCAGATGCTGAGTGAGAGAGAACTCAGAACGCTGGTCCTCCTGCTCATTGGCGAGCACCTCGAGGTACTGCACGGGAACATTGTGCTCCTGGAGGAAGTCGGCGGTACCGGCCGTGGCGAACAGCTTGTAACCGAGGCGAGCCAGCTTCTCGACCGAGGGCAGCATCTCCTTTTTGTCCTTGTAGGAACCCATGGAGAGGAGGATGTTGGCCTTGGGGATCTTGAAGCCGGTGGACATGAGAGCCTTGAGGTAGGCCTCGTACTTGTCAACGCCGAAGCAAGCAACCTCACCAGTCGAGGCCATCTCAACTCCGAGGACAGGGTCGGCGCCAGACAGACGAGAGAAACTGAACTGGGGGACCTTGACACCGACGCAGTTGGGGGCAATGTCGGTGGGAGGGTACTCAACGAAAGGCCTGCCCATGATGGCCTTGGTGGCCATCTCAATCAGGTCGACACCCATGACCTTTGACACGAAGGGGAACGAGCGAGAGGCACGAACGTTGCACTCGATGACCTTGATGTCGTTGTCCTTGGCGATGAACTGGATGTTGAAAGGACCGGTGACGTTGAGGGCAGCACCAATCTTGCGAGTAGCCTCCTCGATTCTGGCAATGGTCTCGGGGGACAGGTCCTGAGGAGGTAGGATAAGCGTGGCGTCACCAGAATGCACACCAGCGTTCTCGACATGCTCGGAGATGAAGTGGCCAATGGTCACACCGTCCTTAGCGACAGCATCCATCTCGATTTCTTTGGCGTTCTCGATGTACTTGGTAATGACGACTGGATGGTCGCGGGAGACCTCCGCGGCCTGCTGCAGGTAGTTCTCGAGATCCTGCTCCGAATAGACGGTGTTCATGGCAGCGCCAGACAGCACGTACGAGGGGCGCACGAGCACAGGGTAGGAGACATCCTGGCAGAACTTCTGAGCCTCCGCGAAGCTGGTGAGCTCTTTCCAGGTGGGCTGGTCGACGCCGATGGTGTCCAGCATGCGAGAGAACTTGTAACGGTTCTCGGCGTTGTCAATCATCTCAGGCGAGGTACCGAGGACCTTAACGCCGGCACGGTGCAGAGGAAGAGCGATGTTGTTGGGGGTCTGACCACCCATGGCACCGAGAATACCACCAGCACCCTCGAGCTGGTAGATGTCGAGAATGGTCTCCAGGCTGATATTCTCAAAGTACAGCTTGTCGGCCTCGTCGTAGTCGGTGCTGACCGTCTCGGGGTTGTAGTTGACCATGATAGTCTTGAAGCCGTCCTGGCGGAGGGTTCTGATGGCCCTGACGGAGCACCAGTCGAACTCGACCGAAGAACCAATGCGGTACACACCAGATCCCAGAACCATGATGCCGTGGTCATCGAAGGGCACGTCGCTCTCGGAAGCGTTGTACGTTAGGTAGAGGTAGTTGGTGAAGGCAGGGAATTCAGCAGCGACGGTGTCAATCTGTTTGACAAAGGGCATGATGTTGGCCTCCTGTCTGAGAGTGCGGACGGCAATCTCGTTGGAGCTCCAAAACTGGGCAAGTTGACGATCGGAGAAACCGAGCCTCTTGGCCTGCAGAAGAATGTCGGGGCTCTTGGAGATGTCACCGGTCTGGTAGTTGGTCATCCTCTTGGCGAAGTCGCTCAAGCCCTTGAGCTTGTGCAGGAACCACTTGTCAATCTTGGTGAGCTGCCAGATCTTCTCGACAGAGTACCCAGAGTGCATAGCGTTGGCAATGGCGAAGAGACGCTGGTCGGAGGGCGTCTGCAGCTCGTCGTCAATGGACATGAGCGCCTTGGTCTCGCCGAAGCCGAGGTTGTGGAAGTCGATGGCACGGATGGCCTTCTGAATAGCTTCTTCGAAGCTCCTGCCGATACTCATGACCTCACCAACACTCTTCATGGAAGAGCCCAGCTGGGTGGAGACGCGGGTGAACTTCTTCAGGTCCCAACGGGGCATCTTGACGACGACGTAATCGAGGGAGGGCTCGAAGCAAGCACAAGTCGATTTGGTCACACTGTTCTTGATGTCCTTGAGGGGGATGCCGAGACCCAGCTTGGCAGCGATGAACGCCAAGGGGTAACCAGTGGCTTTGGACGCGAGAGCGGAGGATCTCGACAATCGGGCGTTGACCTCGATAATGCAGTAGTCCTTGGAGAAGGGGTTCAGGGCGTACTGGATGTTGCACTCTCCAACAACGCCCAAGTGACGAATCACGTTGACAGCGGTGGTGCGCAGCATGTTGTAGTCTTCGTCGGACAGGGTCTGCGACGGGGCGACGACGATGGAGTCACCAGTGTGGATTCCGAGAGGGTCGAAGTTCTCCATATTACACACGGTGATGCAGTTGTCCTGAGCGTCACGGACAACCTCGTACTCGATCTCCTTCCAGCCCTTCATACTGCGCTCGATGAGCACTTGAGGGCTGGCGGCAAAGGCCTTGTTGCAGAGGTCTAGAAGCTCGGCCTCGTTGTTGGCGAAGCCGCTGCCGAGACCACCAAGGGCGTAGGCGGCTCTGACGATGACGGGGAAGCCAATGTCCTTGACGGCAACCATGGCCTCGTCGACGGTGCTAGCAGATGCGGACTTGGCGCACTTCTCACCGATGGAATCCATGCTGCGAGCAAAAAGCTCACGGTCTTCGGTCGTGATGATGGTATCAATAGGAGTACCCAAGACCTTGACGCCGAGCGACTCGAACTCATCCTTCAGCTGGATACCGACCTGAAGGGCGGTCTGACCACCAAAGGTGACATAGATGGCATCAGGTCTCTCGTACTGAATAACCTTGCGCACGAAGTCGGCGTTGACAGGCAGGAAGTAGACCTTGTCGGCGAGACCCTTGGACGTCTGGATAGTGGCGATGTTGGGGTTGATGAGGACGGTGTAGATACCCTCCTCCTTCAGAGCCTTGATAGCCTGGGAGCCTGAGTAATCGAACTCGCCAGCCTGTCCAATGCTGAGACCACCACTTCCGAGGACGAGGACCTTGCGAGGGTGGACGCGAGGGTGGAGGCGCTCATTTTCCTCAATGGTGCCACCGGGGAAGGTGACGGGGGCGTTGAGCAGCTTGGGGTCGGCAGAACAGTCCTGGATGGTCTTGATGAAGACGTCAAAGAGGTATTCGGTGTCGCGGGGCCCGGGTGTGCTCTCGGGGTGGAATTGGACACTGAAGTAGGGCTTGGAAAGGTGGGTGATTCCCTCGTTGCTGCCGTCGTTGGCGTTGACGAACAGCTCTTTCCAGTCGGCCGTCAAGGAGCTCGAGTCGACAGCGAAACCGTGATTCTGAGATGTGATGTGACACTTGCCTGAGATCATGCTCGTGCAGGGAATATTGTGGCCTCTGTTGCCGAACTTCATCTTGGTGGTCGAGGCACCCGATGCGCGGGCGAGCAGCTGATGACCCAAGCAGATACCGAAGACGGGAGTCTTGGTCTTCTCCATGGCAGCTTGTATGTTCTTCACAGTGACGTCCAGCATGGCCGGGTCACCGGGACCATTGGACAGGAAGAGACCGTCGTAGGACTCCCCGGCCTCTCTGACGAGATCGTGATTCCAGGGGCACACGAGGACTTCGACACCACGCTTCAGGAAGCATCTCAACTGGTTGTACTTCATACCGACGTCCAGGCAGAGCACACGGATAGGCCTGCCGGACGGGTGCTTCTTTACGGCGACGCTCGCGGGAGGCTTGTACAGCTTGGGAGCCTTAATGGACACTATAAAGCAGGATTAGCTTCTTTCTTCTTTCTTGAGCCTGACGCAAGCGTGTTCGGCGATGCTCACCCTCAGCTACGAGGTTCTTCTCATTTGGGTTCACCCAGTCTACTTTGTGGAAATCTTCGATGGAGAAGGAAGCTACACCGTTGACGTGGCCATTGGTGGTGCCGTTGGTGATGGTCTTCTTCTGGAGCAGCAGGCGACCAAGCGTGCTGCCCTGGCTCCTCAGGCGTTTGGTGAGGGCTCTGGTGTCAACGCCGTAGATGGCGGGCACACCCTGCTCCTTCAGCCATGTGCCGAGGGAGGACTTGGCCAGGAAGTGGGAGTAGTCCTCGCCCGAGTAGGAGTGGGCGACGAGACCGGCGATGTGGATCTCGGAGGACTCGAAGTGCTCGGGCAGGTCGCCCAGGAGCTCGTCAATAGTCTCCCGCGAGGGAACACCATAGTTGCCGACCAGAGGGAAGGTGATTACCAGAATCTGGCCACGGTACGAGGGGTCTGTCACCGACTCTGGGTACCCCACCATTCCGGTCTGGAAGACGAGCTCTCCGGCGATGCTCTTCTGGGCACCGAAGCTGTAGCCCTGGTAGACGGAACCGTCTGGCAGCTCAAGAGCCATGAGGCCCTCATCATCGGACCCGACAATGCGGGCCGAGGCCGGGGGGTAGACGGTGGCGGAGGCCATCTCGTACGATTGTGTTCTCTTTGCCTGTGCGATGCAATGTGGGGCAACGACAGCGGGTGCAATAAAGATGATATCGGCGAAAGAGACGGAGGGGGTGTAAAAGAAGAGAGGCGAAAGAATGTGGCAGTTCGAGCTCGTCAGGAGAGTCTCGTTTGATGAATCAGTAGCTTCCCAGCGATCATCTGCCACGATAGATCTTCGGGAAGTCGCGTGAAGTTCTAATTGATCATGTTAGAAGAAGGAGAAGAGAGAAGAGAGAGGAGGAGAAATCGGACATCAAGGGAGCGGCCAAAAACTTTTTTTACATAGTCAGAAAAAAAAATGCGTCTGTCCCCCTCCTCAGTGCCATGGCCGCAACTGGGGTGTGAGAGGCTTAGTGCCGATTGTCCAATGAGCAGGCACAATCCCTGGACTGCGGGACCTGACGAACTGCAGAAAATGGCATTTGACAGTGGGCGGTGAGCCGAAATAGGCCTCACATGACCTGTAACACGGTGATGGAGGGGCAGAAAACGACCTGAAGACACAAAAGGTTTTACCGCTTCTAGCCATAGGGTGGGCCGTGGGGAAACGCCTAGCAGACGTCGGTCGACTCACTTCAAGCATGCCCAGGATTGCAGAATTTGTTCATCTCCTCGTTGCTGTCCCTGCAGAATTTTTCTCTCTGCGCTAGTCAAAGTCCCCCATTTGAATCGCAGATGCGGTGGCAGAGGTGGATCTTGGGTCAACAGTGACAGACGGTCGAGTCACGATCTGCTCTGCTACTTGTAACTGCTGGCAGCTGGGGGACGTCGATCGATGGCATGGCTGCTGGTTGTGCGCTTACATGCTACATTTTGTTTACACTTTGTGGCTGGGTCTAGGGCTTGACACAATATTTGTTTACTGCGTAAACCCACGAGTCGTGATCCCAAGCCAGATCGAAATGTTGAGTTCAAATACTTGTCTTTGGCCAAGACACCATTCCACCGCAGCGGGTGCTCCATATACACTTGGAAAGGGCTGGGGTTACATGGTCAACAGAGGGAGAGGGGCACGAGGCCGAGGGGTAATAGTGCCGTTGACCTTTGCTCACCGATCAAGGTGACGGCACTGCTCACCTTGTATCGCCGATGCCGGTGCTGATAGTTTTTATAAGTGGAGCATTCGGCCGTCCGTAAATGAGACCCGAGAACGCTGGCCCCGGAGCAACGACCTTAAGCATGCCGGGTTTCTCTGCTTGGCCCTTCTCATTGGTTGCGCTCAGTTGACAGAGATGTAACTCGCCGAAGGTGTTTCTCTCTCGCGGGTCAGTCGGGCACAGGAAGCAGTTGCATTAACTCAGATTGGCCGATCCCGAGTCAGATGAAATACATAAGTTCATTAGCCTCGAAGTTGGGTGTACGAACACTGGAAACAACGATATGGGGGGGGGGGCAAGGGTCTTATGCCCTTCAGCGGCGGAAGAAGCATTGGCGGGACAAAAACCTCCAAGTAAAAGACGTTTTCCAGCTGCATCAGCATGCGAATCACCTGTACGCCGTGTAAGTGCACGTCAAGACTGCTACCCTAGCAACGAGGTCATCTCTCAAGCTCGGCTCTTGTGCCGAATCTCGAAGAACATGGCATGCAGTGTTTTGGTCTGAAGCAAGTCAGATGACGAGAGCCAGCATTCCCCAATCTGAGAAGAGATGGTGGTAGTTGGCTTAGGTGAGCAGCAGGCCAGTAGGCAACCTTTAGGTGGATGGCCGATGCCTTTCAAACTAGCGTGGCAGGTCCCCCACGACAGCGCCAGGAATGCAGCTGGCTGGGTGTTCGTCGGAGGGCTGGGACGGAGGGCTGGGCGATGTAACTCGTGAGCTTTCCGTCAGAACAAACACACAGCAAAATTTCCTGTTGCCCAGCATCGTGTGTGTCTTATTTCGGAGTGCAGCCAACGCCTGTCTCTGTGCTAGGAACAACGGAACGGGGCATAGTTCATGAAATACGAGTCTTTCAACGCCGTACATGGTTGTTGCGACGAGGTTCGACGTGTGTCGTCGTGCTCTGTGCTGGGCTGAATTTATTGATGGCCCCAACCCCGGGCGAGATCTGAATCGACAAAATCGCCGATGATCATGTGTTCCGATGTAACCTGGCATGACGGACTTCTGCTGGCGCTTGGATTGCGTACAGGCTTGGATACGCAAATGAGGGTCTCGACATGGGACACCCGGCTTGCCGCACATTGTACCGTAATTACAGAGTACAGATATTAAGCTGGGAAAATGAGGCTAGCATCGTGAGGTTGGCGGCTAATTCGGTAAGATGGTGGGTGTTGGTGGACGAGGCGGAGGCTGGCGACATTTCTGTCAAAACTCAAGGCGTTTTGTGTCGTCGCATTTCCAATTGTCCGAGAAGGCTTCCATCAGACGCGACGCAGCGAGGCGAGGAACTCGATAGTATGGCGTCAACGACCGTGTCGAAGAGGAGCATGATGGCCTGTCGCAGGAGAACAAGTTCCGGCTGTGACCCCCAAATGCAGCGTCGCACCCCGGACAGAACAGGTGCCATCTGTGCATTCGTGTGTGTGGGTGATGCCAATGGCGGTGACAGGCTTGACCAACGAGATGGGCGAACAGGTCTTGGTGTTGCTCGGCGGTGTGGTTACAGAAGCACTCAAGCTTCACTAGGCAAAAAAGTACTGCGACTCTCGACTCGACATGCGGCAATGTAAGGTCGACCGACCCAGACCGAGTCTTGTGTTCGGGGGGATATGTATGGCAGTTCACCTACGAGAAGCGAGCACTGCGGTAAGTCGTTTGTCTCGCGCGTCTTCTACTGCGGTGACTCAGAACCAGGAGCTTCTCAGGCTGGTCAAGAGAAGGAGAATCGACCCATTGGCCAGGTCGAGGCCCAATGTCGGGGAACGTCAAGTGACGCGCGTGAGCTGCAGTTGGCGAGCTCGAATGCTCAGTTCAGCTTGCCGCATTAGATTGGATTGGATTGGTGAGCCGGAGGACGGCATCAGCCTGGCCATTCTTTCTCTTCTCTTCTTCTGACGCGTTATTGGCCGCAGAGGGCGATGGGCTTTTCGCTTGATTCCTACGAGCGGCATAATTAATCAATGGACGACTGGTCGTGGGCAACAACACTGGCCGGTTAGCAACCCTTCCATGTCTCGTTCCTCCACAATTTCTGCGGTCGTGGAAACAGCTGAAAGTCATGCGGATTGCATGTCTTGCCTTGCCCCTCCCCCCGTCTGATGCTGCGGCTACGGCGTTTGCGCCGATGGGATCTGCAGCTTCTACCTTGCAATTTAATGCCTCTTGCTCTGCCATTTTATAAACTGTATGAGAAGACGACAGACTTGAGTCTAAGGATAACAAGATATTTTGACTTTTATACGCCACGGAAGGAGGCATCGAGGAACCTGAGGCGCCCAAATGCCTCACCTCAGTACATAAGAAGTACCTTAGCACTGAGGTATCTATTTAGGTACGCGGCAGAAGTGGTGAACCTTGGCAGATACAGGTCCAGCCGCCCCCCTAGTGGAACAGCGTTGCAGCGCAAAACATGGTATCTTAGTGGGGCATCCTGCTGGTGTCATTTCGCAGGGCACTCGCAGTGCCATCTCGTGGGTACCCTGAGTGCCTTGCCAGTACCCAGAACCAGACAGAACCCAATACAAGCAACCGGTTGGCCATTCCACAATTCCATTGCGAGCACTTGCATAGCGCTGCGCTGCACCTCACTTTGGGCTACATGCGTGGTACTACGGGTAGCAGGTGCTCATTCGCGCAGCGGCTCACTCCACTTTTTAGAGGCCGACTACCCCCTCCAGGATCTAACGCTAGCGAGCCCAGGCCTGATTTCTCAAAGCCCTGGAGATGGGAGGCCTGGACGTATCGGCATCTTGGTGCCTGCCTACCACCTGCCTACCTACTCTTGGTACCTACTGTAAGGTAGGTAGGTACCTCTGTCCATCGTCGTCGTCCAGCTTCCTGGCCTGCATTCTTGGGCAAGTGCTTCCGTCTTGCGTAAACGAGTCCTGTCGTGCTGCGGATTTGATACACTCTGACCAGGTTACGCGTGACGTGATACTCGTTTGCTCCACCAGTCCACCCTGAACGCGTCTTTGTGATATCCCAGCGTCATCTCCCCTTTCTTTCCGATGCCTTGTCACGTCGCTTTTCCTGCCAGTATACGGATACAGATACGGACAACCTCGAACATGAGGTACCCATCATTTGCTGCGTTGTCGCTGAGCCTCTGCCAGGAAAGGTATCCCATGGTTCCAGAGGTGTGGTGTCACTGCCGTCTGCATGTTGGTGTGTGGCGGGAGTTGATGGTGTACTCTTCCATGGCATGTAGGTAAGGTATATCGAATACCTGCAGGCTATGGCACATGGGCATGGGAGATGGGAGATGGGACTGACGCCAGTGGAGGTGGTGTCGCTGGTGAGGTGCCGCGATGGTGGTGTACCGTGTATTTGTGTGCCTCCTTATCGCAGGCCATCCTGTCCAATGCTTTTGCTTTCGTCACCGACTATTCTATCATCAACCTCCCCGTCTGCGCCATTATCGTCAACCTCGTCACCATTGTCTTGTTCGCCCTCTGCCCCCCGTGTTTTCGCTTCGGTCTCTCTGCTAGGCCTGAGCTGAGGCAGAGACCAGCTTCCTCCTCGTCGCCTGTCCTGCGTGTGTCGGGACCGTTACCGACCAGCTGGGGGCGACCGGCTTCGACTACCTGATGCAGTATCCTTCGCCTTGCTTCACTGAACTAAGGTGGCTTTCGACTTGTCCAACTACGCTAAAAATCGCATCGTCCTCTCTGAAATCTCGATCCGCGCTCCTCGCCCATGCTGCTTGCCGTAGTCCTTTCCCAAAATCCAGTGCTTTCCTCTTGTACACTAACCTTTCTATTTCCTTACCTCTCTCTGCACACTCTTGACAGATTCCGTGTCCGTACCCCTTCCTCCTTTTTCTGTCGGAGCTTGGTCAAGGTCCTGCAAGACTTTGATCTCTTTCCCCACAAAACGTTGCATAGGTCGTTTTCTTCGGCGACACCACGGGGAATCCTTGACCAGCCTGGCTTGCTTTGTCTCCTGTGTTTGGGCTTGCTTTATTTACAGCCGCGCCCGGCTTGCCACCTCCTAGCCTTGCCTTGCCTCTCTTCACTTCGACCTCTGCTCGCCTCACCTGGCTTCGCCGGTGCTTCGAAGGCTTTGACAAGTTCAGACCGTCAACCCAATATTCGATTCTTTTCCCGCCCTCTGGACTAGAGATTGTCCCCTTGTCACCATCCCCTGACTCTTCTCGCTGCCCCATGGCGCTGTGAGACGCGACAGCACTAGGCGGTGGGCAGCACATCACACTCCGACTGGACAATGTTTTCCTCTCTGCTGCGACCCAAGCAGAGCAATCGAAGCCGTCGCATCGATCGTCTTCGGGATAGGCACTCGCCTTCCCCCGGTCCAGCTTATCGCCACTATGGCGCCGACCAACGACATGCCGTAGCCGACTTCACAGAGGCCGAGGACGAGGAGGAGGACAACGAAGAGGAAGAAAATTTAGGCCAGTCCGGGGACGATCCCGACGGCATTGACGACGAAGACCATACCCAACGCTCCATGCCAGTTCTGCCTCTGTTTTCCGAGACGTATCTGGGTAAGCGCTTTCAACCTGCTCGCCTCGAACCGCGAAGCTGACCAAGACCGCAGACTCCCTCCCCATTTACAGCATAACCCACGCCATCCGCGTCATCGTTCAGGCCCGAACCGAAACGACGTTAACATGGGATCAGATACGCTCGCCCCAAGTCTCCCAGTTTTTGGTGAAGCCCATGCAGCAGCAGATCAGGACCCAGCAGTTCTCCCGCGCGACACTGTACTGTTTGATGGCGAACTGCCTGCAGTTCAACAAAGAGGGGCAGCTCTACCCAGGCAACGCTGGTATAAGTTACACGAGGGCCTTGGTGTGTGAGCTGCTTGCTCTAAAGCTCCTGAAGGAATACAACACGCGAGAACTCATCGACGCCCTCTCGTACGACTTCTACCCGCTTCAGGGACTTCCTGGTGCCCAGCCCGCGAATGCTCCCAAGCCAGACCCCAAGAACAAGGCTCGCCTTACTGCTGCCCGGACGTCAACTCTCGAGGTGGCCATCCGAGCTTCTGCCAAGCACTTCCTCGCCCATCCCCTTGTGGTGCAGCAACTGGAAGCCATCTGGAACGGTGCCATCAGCTTCTACTCGTCGCAAGACAGTCTACATCGCGAGCCTCCACCGTCCCCGACCCCAGGCAAGCCAGATGCGCGGACGCCCCTTTTGGGCGGCAACAGTCAAAAAGAAGGACCGCAGCAGCCGGCCCATGGACGGAGGAGCGTTCTGCTCTACGACCCTCGCCAGGCTTCTCTGTTCAAATTATCGCGTCTTAGGGTCCCCCGGTACAGGTTCTTCCTCTCGACGTTGTCGCTTCTGGTCCTTATCGGCTTGTTCTTGGCAGTCCTTGCTCAGCGTTCAGCCCGCATTAGTTCGTTGGAGCTGATCTTTTGGTTTTGGAGTGCTGGGTTCATGCTGGATGAGCTTGTTGGTTTCAACGAGCAGGGTTTCTCCCTCTACATCATGAGCTTCTGGAACGCTTTCGACCTGGGCATCTTGGTCTTGTTGATCGCTTACTACTTCATGCGCGTCTACGGGGTCTTCCTCGTGGACCCTAAGCATTGGAATGACTCTGCGTACGACGTCCTCGCCGCGAATGCCATCCTGTTGCTTCCTCGCATCTTTAGCGTGCTGGACCATTACCAGTACTTTTCGCAGTTACTCATCGCGTTCCGTCTGATGGCGGTGGATCTCGCGGCAGTCTGCATACTCATCCTGATCGCCTGCAGTGGTTTCTTTGTCTTCTTCACGCTCGCTGACAGCAACAACAACGCTGCCGACATTGCCTTCAAAATCTTTCAGATTCTGATGGGCTTCACTCCCGCAGCGTGGGATGTGTACGTCTCCGTCTCTCTTTTCCCGCACCGGGCTAACATGATGCAGGTGGCCGGTATACAACTGGCTCGAAAGAGGCCTCATGGCTTTCTTCCTCATCATCTGTCACTTCGTCGTCGTGTAAGTATTTTCGATGCGTTAGAATTCCCTTGCTAACAAACGCAAAAAGCACAATACTCATTACCGTCTTGACCAACTCGTTCATGAAGATCGCTTCCAATGCCAAAGAGGAACACCAGTTCCTATTCGCCATCAACACGATATCCATGGTCAAGAATGATGCTCTGTTCTCCTACGTAGCCCCAGGCAACATCTTCGCGTGGTTACTCATGCCAGTCCGATACTGCATGCCCTTGAAGCACTTCGTACGCTTGAACAGAACCATCATCAAACTGACTCACTTCCCGCTTCTCTTCTTCATCTACGTTTACGAAAAGTACTGGCTGGCGCCGTCGATGTTTGAGCCCACGGATCTCATCGAGAATCACCACCATGGACGCGACAGGACCATTTCGTTTGCCGATCCGGCGACTCGGTCTGCTCTTTTCAGTCCCAACGTGCGGGTTCGTGAAGAATCCCTCACGGGATATCAAAAAGATCACGCGCTCGAGGAGGTCTTCCGAAGAGGTCCCGGCATCAGCACTCTGCGAAATCAGAGACGACACGAGAGGAGGAAAACGCAGCATGCGATTCGAAACTGGATGGATCGAAACGACGAGGCTGCCGAGTCTCCCAATCCGGGCCAATGGTCGACGCTGGACGGCCAGAGTATTCGGCCAGACTGGCATAGGCGGCTCAGTTTGACGAGAGAACTACGGTCGCAACGGTCTCGTAACATATCAGATATCAGATCTGCGGCTAGCGATCCTGCAGATCTAATGTCACAGCCCGCGATCGGGTCATTCTTCCGGGGAATAGCCGCCGCAACCAAGGCCAAGGAGGAGGAGAACCAGCAGACAGACGCGGATGGGGACGACGAGCTCGTCACCAACGACGAGGAAGAGGAGGAAGATAACGCCACCGTCGCCGGCGAGAGTCTTCGTGATCCCGTGATTCACCAGACCCAGATTGACGACTACTTCACAACGAGGTCGGCTTCTAAGCGTTTCGCTCCTGCCACGACATCGTCATCTCTGGGATCGAGCGGGCGACCGTCCATCGCGGCCACGCCTCGCTCGGTACGGCGCATCCCCCACAGCCGGACCATGTCAACAAACACCATCCTGTACGCGCCTCAGGACTTGCGACGACCAGCCAGCTCGTCATCACCTCCGCCCGACCCACCACCTGCTCGCGCGCGCGTGCAGAATAGCCGAGCTGCTGTGGTTGAGCCCGCCACGACCGGCGGACCGCGGTCGCCGCGTCGGCAGACATATGTCACCAACACGCGTCCGAGACCCATAATGCCTCCTCGCGAAGCGGTGCAGACGGCACCCAACCGCCAAGCCCTCACGGGAATCGACCAAAGACTGCGCCCCAACATGCGTCGACTCTCGTCGGTTGACATGAGTATACTATCAGATAACATCAACATCGCACCTGACGACCCGGCAGGAGGCATGCCTTCGAGCTTCCAAACACAGATGGCTATGGCGTTGATGAAGGATGCGCGGATCAACGGTGCAGGACGCGGTCAGGACTCTGGTGATAGCAACCGCATGAGCAAGCTCGTCTTGGCGCGCATGAAGACGCTGGAGGAAAGCTTTGCCGACGTGGCCAGGGAGTTGCGCGGGCTCAAGACCAACTCGAACTCGACGGCACCCACCACCCGCCGTAACTCGTCGGGCGAGGAGCTGGGCAAGTTTGCAGGCATCGCGAGCCTCGAAGCGGCCCGCAAGGATGGCGGCGGCGCTGAGAGGCCCAAGATGGTGCGGAGGACGACCGGCAAGCGGCCAGTCAGCCGCAAGAGCATGTTGGATCCCAAAGTGGGCTTGGAGAGGACACCCGCGCAGGCCAAAGGCAAGGGTAAGGAGATTGCGCACTCGTCGGGCGACGAATCCGACAGTGAGAGCCCTGCGCCGACGAAGCGCAGCTCCATGTAAAAGGGGAACGACGCGTTGTGATCTTGCTGGCATATTCTAGCGCGCTATACCTCTGCTGTCACGGTTTTGTGATTAAGCCGCATCGCTGGGGCGTTTGGACCAGGGCAACATTACCGCTCTGGTGGTCTTTTGTGCTTCATGGTACGAGAAAAAATCACGAGCTCGCCATTGTGCTGCATATGGATATGGAACATGTGGATGGAGTAATGAAGTTGTTTTCAAAGCCTTGTCTGGATCGATCTCAGTGCCATTCCTATAGATCGTCCAAGTCTCCTGTATTGATATGTAAGAGTCATTCACCTTTCGCGCTGCGTGTCCATCGTAAAATTTGAATATCTACTTGACGACTAGCTGTCTGTTGCTCGTTTTCGGGTCAAAACATATTGTAACGGATATACGTTCTCGGGTTGTGCTCTGGTGCCGCTCAAGTCGAGATGTGTGTAGATTCAAGCTTGAAGACTTTACATCGATTGTGGAAAGCATGCTGGGCTGGTTTTAGGCATGCATCGATGTCTGCTCCAAAGGATAACAGGTCTTGAACGTTAGTCAGGTCATAGATGAGCACGACGTTCAAGGAAGTTGTGGAGGGGTAGAAGGGCAGATCAGATGGCTGGATCATCGATCTGACTAGGTTGGGGAATCCGGCCTGTAGCAGACAGAGAGTTCTGAGGGCGTGCACGGGATATCTTAATCGACAACTGACAAATAATTACGCGGCCGGGTTTCCAGCGAGGATGATGATCGAGTTGTTGTCTGGCTGAACGTTGGTCTGGCTTAACAACGTTGGTCAGGCTTCGGTTGGGGAGAGTTGAGGGTGTGTTTCGCATGATGACTTTGGAACTGCTTTGGTGCTTTAGCAAGATGTAGCTTCCGATTGGCAATTGATATCATGGTATGCGAACAGATTGTCTGTGCGATGTTGTAGGCATTCCCTGTATCTCGATGACGATGCGAGCTGTTTAGAGTTCAGGGTCTCGGCTGATGTTGGGGGGCCATGGCACCTGCAGGAGTTTAAGCTCAACGTCGTGACAGATGCTTTGGAGGTGTTTTCTCCCGCCTGGAGCTTAGATGGAGAGCCAGAGCGTCCAAGTTCCGAGTAAGCCGAGCTCGCCATAGGAATGACCCTGTGGTGGTCAGATGAGTTTCCAGAGCGCAGGTGAGCCTACATGTTGCGGACGACAGCAGAAGCACAGACATGCCTCTCGGACTGAACACTTCAACCTCGGAATCGCGTCCGTAATTGAGGGGATCTCCGGCTCGGAGTCGGCGGGGCCGGATCGGAGCCGAAAAGAGGGGCTCCGGTACCCGACGGTACCCGCCGCTCCACGCGTCGAGGAACGTACCGCTATCGCTATGCCTTGCACCAGGCAGCAGCACCTAGCTGTATGTACTATGGAATGCTGGAAGTCCATGTGCCTCAGATGACTGAAAGATAAGGGCGAGGAAGGACAAGTACTTGATACAGAAGAGAATGGCAGCTACAAAGGGCAACAAGCAAACTGCACCACATCGGCAATAAAGAAACAAAAAACTGCTTCGAGAGCTGTACTGACATAATCTTCAAATGGTAAATGCAGTGCTTTTCCCCCTGGTATCTTGTCCACCAGTCTACCTTGACAATGGAAGTAGGTCAGCAGTATGAGGCCAGAAGTCCGGAGAAGGCTAGCACCTGGGACATCCTTACCCCACACTCTCTTATCCTCTGGCCTCGACAGTAATTGGATGTCATTACTTTCATTCCCAAAGACACCTGTCAAATTACCAAGGAAACTCCGATCTTGTCACCGTGAGACTCGGTAAGTCAACCATGCTATCTTTAAAATATACTAAGCTATACCTACCCTAATTCTAGAGTTAGAAGTAGGTATAAGTTGCTCTAGAAGTCTTGCTTTTGAATTTGACACCTTCACCTAGCATGAAATACTTCTACTTATATGGATACTTACAGGCTTCCTCAAGAAAAAAGATCATACCCTGGTGAGGTCTATAAGCCATAGCCTAATATGCATGACAGCTCACATCCCCAAACCTGACCTGCAGGTGACAGGTTGCCTCGCATGCCTGCCTTCCCGTCTGCTCTCTGTATTCGCCTCTGACACCACAGTACTAGACAGCCACACTCCTATGGTCTTACCGCACATGTGCGCAGGCTCAGCTCAGGTAAGCCTTTGAAGCGAGTTTGCTAATGATGGCCCCTCAATCCGAGCCTGGCCTTGCTTACACTTTGTCATACTATTTTCCGTCACTCTTCTCACGGGGTTTTGGCAATACTTCAATCTATTTTCATATCATCCAGATATTGACCACCTGTAAATTTTACACCAGGAGTCTTCATCGCATTTTCCTCTACAACAGCAAGCACTATTGGTGACTTTGGCCGCAAGGAGGTCCCAGGCTCTCCCAGCTTCCTGGATATCTGACTCCTTGAGGGTCTTGCTGCCTGGACAAGGCTACACACCTCAAGCCTCCAACGTAGACCAGTTGATGGCCGTCTGATTTGCTTGTCTTCCTTCATCTTTCTGTTGCCCAGAAGTTCTTGAATCTTTTTATATATTGTGTCCTTTTCTTGTCTTCTTCTTTCATCTCAAAAACCTCGACCTCATCTAATCGCGTTTCCGCCTGAACGCAGTCTCCAAAAAACAAGCATCATCCTGCTGCCACTTGTTGGTTTTATCGGCATCGGCACCCGTGTATCTTTCGCATCTTTTCTACATCCTCTACAAGCACTGGCGAATCGTCGACATCATGGCAGACCAGCGCGCCACTGATGTCGAGGTGATGGCTTGGCTGAATGACGAAGACTTATCTGCGCCCAGGCCCGAGCCCCAGGAGCCTGCCGTCAACGAAGAGGGCGTCGAGAACGACCATAACGACCAGACTGCTCGATCCACCGATGGGAACTCATTACCAGGCCCTTCCCGCAGCCTTTGGCCGCAGCCTGCTATGTTGCCCGAAACGTTTATCCGTGTCGACAATTCATACCCTCAAGCCCACCGCTCCTCCCAGTACCTTCTGCATAATGTCCATACCGAGCTATCTGAGGGGGACGTATTGGTGTTTGTCGACTTTCCCACACAACCTCACAACAGCACCGACTGTTATGTCCACGCCTGGAGCTCCGTCGAATTTCGGATGCACTCTCAGAAGCTCCTCGACACCGGCTCATCCAAGTTCGCCGAGATGCTCAGGCCGACTTACCAGTTCCGTATTCAACGTCGCCGCAAGCTGGCTAACAGGCTCCCCGAAGGCATCAGGTTCGTTCTGGACCTGACACCGCCCTCCGAAGGCGACGATCTCGTCTTTCAGATAACAGAGGTCTCGCTGACGCCCGGAATCACCAATTGGTGGACCGCCGAGCAGAAGTACAGGGTCGACAGCTACGTCGTATCTGGCCACGATGACCACTGCGTTTGCTGGAAGGACCAGAAAGCTAGGCCCGATAGTATTCATGCGACCTTGACAGAAGTTTGCGGCGTTGCCGATATTCTCGAAGGCATTGGTAGGGAGCGCCATGCCGATGACCAGGTAGATCCAGCTATCAGTGCTGCCATATACCGGAGCTTGCTTTATGCCATGCCGGACAATAACAGACCCATGACACAGCCGCACTCCGGGATCAAGGGCAAGGCTGTGCAGATGCTTGAGAGAAAGTCGAAGGGAGATCTCGAGCCTGAGCGAGTCCCTGGCCATAGGCAGATTCCCGATTACTGCCCCGTTCGTCACCGCGCCAATATTATCCGACTGATGTGCCTCGTCGCCGATATGCCCGTTCTCATCGACTCTGCACCACGGCTGTGGACCCTGGTCGCCGTGGCAAAGATCCTGGACTGTACAGACGTTGTTGTGAGTCCTCTTGGCCCCGAAACCCTCCGCATCTCTGACCCAGAAATAGCGTAACTCGGCTCTGCAATGGCTCATGAGCCCGCAAAACACGGCCTTTGTCGAGGTTCTGCCCGAGGAGAGCTTCAAGCTCGGAGTAACTTTGCAGCTTGAGGACATCACACGCGCCGCGTTTCGCATCCTGGTCAACGAGCTTGCCATCGAGGAAGCTGCTGTATCGGACGGCATCCCCAAGGCTGCACCCTTTACCATCTTCGGGCGCAAGCGCCACGACCCAGGAGATGACCTGAACAACCTCATTCAGCATGCCGCCCGTGCCATGGTTGAGCGTATCTCCAAGCCCGTGAAGCAGGTTTCGAGCCCTTCCGCCTATGACGACGTGGGTTTCCCTGAGTGGGTTCGCCTGCAAGACCTCATCAGTCTCCTTTCGAAGTGTGAGGGCTCTGAAGGCTTTTCCGCCAAGTCCAAGGCCTTGGAATTGGCCTCTACATTGAGCTCCGCATGGACGACCTTCGTCGCTGTCGGGCCCTTCAACAAGCTTCTAGACTCCGATCGACTGGCGAACATTGACGACTTCAGAGCTACCTACGTGGACACGCAGCACTTCAATCGCTTTGAGATTATTTACCATCAGTTAAACAACGTTCAGAAGGCTCTTTGTCCC
Organism: Colletotrichum lindemuthianum; assembly: GCA_001693025.2. Lineage (NCBI taxonomy): Eukaryota > Fungi > Ascomycota > Sordariomycetes > Glomerellales > Glomerellaceae > Colletotrichum > Colletotrichum lindemuthianum. The sequence continues at coordinate 321,275 of MASP02000144.1, read as the reverse complement.
TTCATATATGAGAATTTCGGTTCCAAATTCGACGTCTTCGGAAACACCATCAACCGCACCACCAACCACTGCAACCGCGTCCATCATCTCTCCGATGAGCTGTGGACCAAAGTGGTGGAGCTGTTTGACAAGCATCCCGAGTACAGACAGGATCCCGCCTGGGATGGATTCACCCTTTTATTGGATCGCATGAGCAGTCATTACACCTCGTTCTCCCCAGTCTTCGATCCCCACACCTTCAAAGAACAAATTGCAAGGTTCCTGCTCCGATTCCACGAGCAGGCCCGCTACGACCGGAGCTTCCCATTCTCAATGTCGGACCACTTGCTACTGAGCCTGGAGCATGACGAGTTGAAATATCTGCCCCTCTGGGCCGGCGGTAACAACGACGGCACGGGCGGCGTATTCGAACCCTCGCTGCCCCCAGCTGACCTCGGACCGGCCGGACCCGGTCCGTCGTACCACACGGGACTCTCAGTGGCCTCGGACGCTTCGAGCACCACCGGTTCCGTGAGCAGCGCGCTGAGGCAGATGGGGCTTGAAGGTAGCGGGAGCACCGTCGGGCCGGGCAGCGTGGATGTACAGGACGGCGTCTCGACGGTGCTGAACCCGTCCAAGGTTGTCGCCGACGACGTCTCGATCCTCTCTGAGTCCTTTTCTGACGGAAACTCGGACTTTGCGGACGCCAGACACGCGATACCCGACGACAACAAGTCTGTTTCGAGCGCCTTGCGCGGTGTTGCGCTGGATGAGCCCGCCGCCGAGCAGTCCGACCCTGAGTCGGCTTTTGGATTCGGGGAGTATATGGACCAGGCCATGACTGATATGGAAGTAGAGGATAGCTCTTCTCGAGAGAGCTCGCCTGAGAGCGTTCAGAGTTCCGCGGCTCGTGACGATGCCTGGCACGAGGGTCAGACTCCAACGGCTGCTGTTACGAATGCCGCTTCCAGCGTCTCCGACGACGAGGACGTGGTCATCGTTTAGAAAGACTGCGGATAGGTCATGGACGGGAATTCTACTTTCCATGGCGTTGGGGACTACAAATTGCGCAGGATGTGCTTGAACTACGGAAATTACGCTTGGCCTTGCGGTTTGCATCCGCTTAGATAGGGGCATCAACGGCGAACAAACCGCGTTACCAAACATGACGATACTCTGTTCATCTCTTGAAGTAATTGTGGACGAAGTAGACGGGAGCTGTGGAAACATTGTGAGGCGTGCCACCCATTTTCCTGTATGATGTCACCTGACACCACCTGTATGACGATAGGCGACCCTTAGTAAAACGAAACCAACGATGACAACCTACAGAACAGAAATAAAAAGAAGAGACACGAAAGAAGAGGAAACGACAGCGCCACCGACAGCAGACACCGACTACAATGGCAGAAACTAAAGAAACACTGTTAGTAGCAAGCAATACTGCGAAATCAAATTAAAGAGAGATGGCAATGTTGTTTCATATGCTGTTAGTTTTCCAAAGGTCTGCAAACCGGGTACGCGTCAAGTTGGGCAATGAATGTATGTCTAAAGTCTGATGTCGTTAAAACGTGATCTCGTGTCGATCGTGGTATTTCCTTTTGATGTGTGCGTAAACTCCAGGCGTCCCGATATGCTATATACTTCAACCGACCTTCTGCTCCCCTTTTCAGCCCTTGTTCAATGTATTGCCAGAACCCTTGGGATTCGCCTCCACAAACTCATCCCAAGCTCTGGCCTTCATTGTCTCCTCGTCCGCCTTTTCGTAATCGTCCTCGTTCGGCTCGGGACGGTGCCAGCTGGCGTCGCCGCCACCCTCGATAATGCCACCCCGCTCCTTCTCGAGGTCGAGGTACTCGTCGATGCTCATCGTCGGCAGGTTGTGACCCGGGCGGAACACGCCAGCCGCCATCTCGGCCCTGTTGCCGACCAGCGTGAACGGCTGCAGCGGCTTGCCGTCCTTTGAGAGGATGGGACCGCCGCGCTGGCCGAAGAGGCTCTGCAACCGCTGCGGCGCCTCGAGCCGGTCCGTGAAGCCGTCGGCGTTGCGGCCCTCCGCGCGGCGGCGGTCGTCCTCTTCGACGGAGGTCTGAGAGGGCATCAGCGGCACGGTGGCCTGGGCGAGGATCTCGAGTTCGCGATTGATGCCCTCGAGACCCTGGAAGGCCATGTGCGCGGCGTAGGCGACGTGCGCGAGGTGCAGGTCGCGGACGATTTCGTCGTCGCCCTCGTCGTCTTGGTAGCGCGGGTCGCGGCGGAGGGTTTCGAGGCGCTGTTTGAGGGCGCGTTCGGACTTGAAGTTTGCGATCTTGACGTCGCGGCGGCGGGTCGGGTCGGTCGAGCCGAGGGTGGAGAAGGCGAGGGGTTCGTCGGTGTAGCTCGAGTAGAGCTTCTTGTTGGCGTCGGAGAGGAGGTCGTAGGCGTCGAGGAGGCCGAGGAAGGTCTCGTAGGACTCGCGCGCGCGCTCGAGGTTGACGCGGCGCTCGATGGGGCGCTGCGAGGACACCTTTTGGTGCAGGTCGGCGAGGTGGGAGGTGATGAGGAGGTAGGGCAAGGACGAGGTCGCGAGGTCCTCGAGGAACTCGTTGGGGGAGAAGAGGGAGGCGCGGGAGATTATGTCGAGGCAGGATTCGTATTCTGTGATGGCGGTGCGAAGATCGTCGTGGTAGGACGGGGAGGAGGCCTCGTATGAGTTTTCGAGGAGGAGGCGCTTCTTCTCAGCCGAGGCGAAGACGGATTTGAGGGTTTGGGGGTTGTCTTCTGATGCCATTTTGGCGGTTTGTGAGGCAGGTTGGAACGAGTGCTGGGAGGCAGTTGTCGTAGTAGAGGTGTTGATGTAATTGCAAGTGACACAGCTGATCAGGTTGTGGTGACGCGTCAAGATTTGGGCTTGGTGAATCGACAAGCTGGAGGTTCTGTTTGGGATATCGCGAAAGTGCCAAGGTAGAGCTGATGAGGTTTGGTGGCGACGCGATGCTGCAGTGTTCGATGCCCCGCCCCAGGGTCCAGCTTCTTATCTTATCTCTAAAAGGTGGGGTACCGTAGACACAGGAACGGAGTACAACTAATACTACGTACAGGTCGTTAGTCTGTTTAAACCAAAACCTCATACAAAAGACTATACAGAAGTTTACACCTATTATGTGCATTGGAAGTAACGTTAGAAGAGCCATACATTATCAGATATCAATATGGTAGGTATAGTGAAGTATATACACACTTATGAGCCGAAATTGTGGGTAGGTATGAAGCAGGGGTCACGATGGACCGGGATCGTGTGGTCCATGAGATTCATGAGATAACTTGACTCGACTCTGGCTGGCCGAACATATCGAAGCCATGCCCATCATATTGCATACACCTTGATGGATTTACGCATACTGCCTCATAGTCCAAGACTGCATCTGTTGCCATGGAAAAGGTCTACTCTCACAGCTTGGCCCGTATCCGAATGTACCCACTATAGAAGTGGCTTACCTGCAGACGCGGTTGGCAACACATGTATGTCCATGTAGCATCTCGTTCTGCTGAGGTTTTGTTCCAAGTTCGCTTCATTGCTAGACTGATTAAATACTGATATTCTGCTGTGATTGCCATCAAACTTAAAATACCTAATTGACTGAGGAGATCTTTCCCAACTGTTGTTCTGTTTGCTACCAGGATTGTATGCTGCTTCCCGTTGACACCCTATTCTGAGCTCAACGCCGAGACATTCGGTATATAAGCCCATCCAAGCCCCTCTCTTACATTTTTTTCTGTCGAGAGCAAGCACACTTGCCTAACTTTCACTTGGTTGGTTTCCTTCCACTTCCTGCCACTTCATCAACTCACTAATTTCTCAAAAATCAACACCGTCTCTTGTTCTCAGTCCCTCCACAGCTAGACTTTTCATCACCAAGAATGCAGATATAGCCCATATTTTAGAGCTAGTACTGTCTATTTCAAAAATGCATAGCCAGTTTCTCTCCTGCCACAAGTAGCAATTTCAGGATCGTCACTTCCTCTCCATCTCCAAATCCTCAGACTCCTGGCAGACTCTAGGGGTATTTCAAGGTCGCCACCCAGCCAACTCTAGCATCAACTTCTACAAGACACCACCACCATATCTCACATTCTCCTACACAACTGAGGTAATTAGAGAGCACATTTGTTAATCTCTTCAAAGCAAACCTTTGCTTGTCATCACATTGAACCGACTTCAAGGTCTCCAACACTTGCCTCTTGTTGTACTGACTCGACACCAAAGTCCCCGAAATTCTACTCCTTTCCACTAAAGCAGCAAATACACACCATATATTTTGATCAAACGTCTGGAAAGAGCATTCCATTACGCTGCACCTTCCTGGGGAGACGGTCCTACTTTCTCTGAACCTGGCCTTCCCATTTTTTCCGTCTTTCGCTTTGTTTTCTTACCTATTTCCTTCACCTACCTCGCCCATCTCAAAACCCCCTCCACTAAACACGGCCTCTTGATATGATTTCGTTCTAAGATCAATCACAGCCTTATCCAAGATGCCTTACTCGGGGAGCTCCGTGGTCGAGACGGAGAAGCCTCTGAAGCTTTCTACCGAGCAGCTGGTGGTGTCGTTCCGTGATGACGCAAAAGAGCTTGCGGAGCATCAGGATGTCTCTCAAGACGAAGATGAAAACGGCGGCGAAGATGATTACCGTCGCTTCAGCCAGAATCCAGAGAGACCTCGCACGATTTCGCAGAGAAAGCGAGCGGATCAAGCAGTACTGCATGACTTCATGAGAAAGGAAGGCGCCAAGCTCAAGGATAGCAAGCCCGAAGTGCTCGAGGACATGTCCGCTACAGGCTTGTTCAAGAAGGACAAAATAATTCATACTCCAAGGGAGTATCAACTTGAGCTATTCGAGAGAGCCAAGAAGAGGAACGTCATTGCAGTTCTGGATACCGGTTCGTTGATGTCACTTCTCTGCTGAACCGTTGCTAACGAGCGACAGGCTCTGGCAAGACTCTTATTGCCGCCTTGCTACTTCGGCACGTATTAGAGCAAGAGATGATTGACCGCGCTGCTGGCAAGCCGAAGCGCATCGCCTTCTTTCTCGTAAGAACCATCCTTTGCAGTATCTATAACTATACTGACTTGAATAGGTCGACAAAGTGTCACTCGTCTTCCAGCAACACGCGGTACTCGATTGCAATCTTTCCCATGTTATCGCCAAATTCTGCGGCGAGATGGTCGATGCGATGTGGTCCAATGAGTTCTGGGAAAAGGAGTTTGACAAGAACCAAGTCATCGTCTGCACCGCAGCCATTCTCCAGAAGTGCCTCACGCAATCGTACATCCGGATGGATCAAATCAACCTTCTCATCTTCGATGAGGCTCATCACACCAAGAAGGGTCATCCTTACGCACGAATCATAAAGGACTTCTACATCAAGGAGGACAAATCGAAGCGCCCTAAGGTGTTTGGCATGACTGCATCACCTGTAGACGCCCAGACAGACGTGAAAATCGCCGCTGCACGCCTTGAAAGTCTTCTGGACAGCGAGATCGCCACCATATCCGAGGAGTCGTCGTCGCTGACCCCTCATCGCCACAAGCCCATCGAGGTTGAGGTTCACTACGAAACTCTACCGATCCCAATAGCCACGCAGCTCTACGGCAAGGTCCTTGCACTAGTTCGTCACAATTCCCACTTCAGTAGGGAACTTTCCTACAGCTTTCAGGCAACTTCATTTCTTGGTCCTTGGCTTGCCGACCGTTTCTGGCAACTCTTCTTGACTGACGATACGATCCTGCGACTGTCTCACAAAACGGACATGACTGACTACGGGCTTGACGTGACGGGCAGAGAGACGAGCGCCGTGCAGCAGCTTCCAAATGTCCTTAAATCACACACCTTCTGCCCAGTTGAGCCTTCTCTGAATCATCTTTCGGTGAAGGTTCTGCGACTTTGGGAAGAGCTTCGGACGCGTTTCTCGAAGCCGAACGATCGCAAGTGCATCGTGTTCGTGGAAATGAGGCTTACTGCCTTGCTCTTGAACGATCTGTTTCAACAAGATGGTACCAAACTCCCGTACCTCAACTCGGCAGTCTTGGTAAGTTCACGGATGTTGCAGCCCTTAGAGCGAGACTGACTTTTTTTCGTTCTTTTTAGGTCGGTAACAGACCCGATCCTGGTGCCACCAACATGTCCTTTAGAGGTCAGATTCTGAACATCACCAAGTTCAAACAAGGGAGCATCAACTGTCTCTTCGCGACACAAGTGGCCGAGGAAGGATTGGATATTCCGGACTGCAACTTGGTCATCCGCTTCGACTTGTACAGGTCCGCGATCCAATACATACAGTCCAAAGGGCGGGCGCGCCAACGTAACTCGGAGTATCTCTCCTTCGTCGAGGGAGGTAACGGCAAACACGCCAGAACTATAGCCCAGGCTTCTTACGATCAAAAAGAACTACGAAGATTCTGCGCCGCCCTTCCGGAGGACCGCAAGATTGCCAGCCTGGACCTGAACTCCAGCGTCCTTCAGGGAGAAGCTCACTTCAGATCGTATGTCATCGAATCCACAGGCGCGAAGCTGACTTGGATGTCCAGCTTGGACGTTTTGGCCAGATTCACTGCCTCTCTGCGCCAGTCCAACGATGAGATACTCGTTCCGGACTACGTGGTCATCAACCAGGGCCAGAACTTCGTCGCCGAGGTTCAGCTGCCTCCGAAGTCTCCAATCCTCAGCAAGACTGGTTTCCCGCATAGAAACAAACAGTCAGCTCGATGCTCTGCTGCATTCGAGATGTGCAAAGAGTTGATAAAGAAGAAATACATCGACCACTACCTCAACCCGGTCTTCGTCAAGAAGCTCCCGGCGATGCGCAATGCTCGCCTGGCCGTCAGTTCCAACAAGAGTTCGCAGTACAAAATGCGTACTCAGCCCGAGATCTGGACCCGACTGGGCGACTTTGATCGTCTCTTCGTTACGGTGCTGAAGCTGGCTACGCCCGAGGCTATAGGACGGACCTCGAAACCACTTCTTCTTTTGACCAGAGAGCAGCTTCCCGATCTGCCAGATATCCCGCTCTTCTTTGGCAACGAACAGCACTCCAAAGTTCTTCCCGTATCCCTCCCCGTTCCGATTGCAGTAAGCGCAGAGGAGGCCGGGATTCTGAAGGATTTCACCTTCCGCGTCTTCAAGGATGTGTTCAGCAAGGAATACGAGGCACCTGTTTCCGACACACCGTACTTCTTCGCTCCAACGAAGGAGAGCCACTCTGTCGTTCTCTCCGACATTGATTGTCCCGCTTCTCTAGTCGACTGGGAGCATCTACACTCTACAGCGGGCAAGGAGTACATGAGCTGGGACAACGAAACCCCTGACGAATTCTTCAAGAACAAACTCGTCACCGACCCCTATGCGGGGTCTCGCAAGCTGTACTTGCGCGGCGTCCGCAAGGATATGAAGCCCCTCGATCCCGTTCCCGAGGGTGTTCCTGATCCGGGTCACCGTGCGTGGGGTGATGCCAGGGTGGAGAAGAACATCAAAGAGTACAGTGTTAGTCTGTGGATGAAGAGTCGTTTGGAGCGATCTTCAAAGTGGAGGGCCGACCAACCAGTGGTCGAAGCCGAGGTTGTGTCACTTCGACGGAACCTTCTTGACGACTTCATCGAGCAGACGGAGGAAATCTCTCGCATCTGCTACGTCATCTTGGAGCCCATGAGAGTCTCTACCGTAAGTCGATTCGATCCGCAGTGTGAAGACAGTGCTGACAGAAACAGCTGCCCATCGAGACCACCGTCATGGCATTCGCGTTCCCAGCCATCATCCACCGCATAAATTCCGTCATGATTGCGCTTGACGCTTGTGATTACTTGCAGCTGGACATTCGGCCGGATCTGGCACTCGAGGCCATGACCAAGGACTCGGACAACAGCGACGAGCACGACCAGGAGAAGATCAACTTCCAGGGCGGCATGGGCAACAATTACGAGCGATTGGAGTTTCTGGGCGACTGTTTCCTCAAGATGGCTACAACCATTGCCATCTTTACGTCTAGACCGGACGACGATGAGTTTCAGTACCACGTCCAGCGGATGCTCCTCATCTGCAACCAGAATCTGTTCAACAAGGCGGTGGACCGAAAGCTTCAGGAGTATGTGCGCTCGCAGTCTTTCGACCGTCGGAGCTGGTACCCCCAGGGCTTGAAACTTGTGCGAGGCAAAGCTGGTCAACCTATCGACCAGCATGCGCTTGCCGACAAGTCGATTGCCGACGTCTGCGAGGCCCTCATTGGCGCAGCGTACTTGACATATGCCGACTCTGGCAACTACGACATGGCCATACGAGCAGTGACTGTCATGGTGAAGGAGAAGACTCATCGAATGACCTCGTGGAAGGACTATTACGCCGCCTACTCTCCCCCACCGTGGCAGTTCAGGGACGAAACAGTGATGCAGCGTGAAGATGCTCGACGCATCAAGGAGAAATTGGGATATGAGTTCAAATCCCCCGCACTCCTCCGCAGCGCCTTCAAGCATCCTTCATACCCTAGAGCCTACGAGAACCTGCCCAACTACCAGCGGCTCGAATTCCTCGGCGATGCGCTGCTCGACATGGTATGCGTCGACTTCCTGTTCAAGAGGTTTCCCAACGCCGACCCCCAGTGGTTGACCGAGCACAAGATGGCCATGGTGAGCAACCAGTTTCTGGCCAGCCTCTGTGTGAAGCTGGGGCTCCACAAGCATATTCTCGTGGGAAGCTCGAGCATGATGAGCGCAACGGAGGAATTCGTATCTAGCCTCAACCTGGCGCAGTCCGAGGCGGAGGCCGAAGCCGGCGAGACTGGAATCTTCTCGCAAGACTACTGGACCAACGTCAAGTCCTCGCCCAAGTACCTGTCCGACGTCGTCGAGGCGTACGTCGGCGCCGTGTTTGTCGACTCAGGCTACGACTACAGCCAGGTCTGCGCCTTTTTCGACAAGCACGTTCGTCCCTTCTTCACCGACATGGCGCTCTACGACTCGTTCGCCAATCGCCACCCCGTGACCAAGCTCAGCCACCTCCTGTACAACACGTACGGCTGCCAGGAGTGGCGTCTGACTACGATTTCTGCTGTGCCTCCCGCCAGCGAAGGGGCCCAAGCCGTCACTTCCAACAAGCTTGCGACCGCGGTCATTATCCACGGAAGGCCGTGGGCTTCGGTGATTGGAGAGAGCACCAAATATTCCAAGATTGCCAGCGCCAAGGTGGCGATTGAAGAGCTGGAGGGCATGAGTGTGGAGGACTTTAAGCGGGAGCATGGTTGCGATTGCAAGGTGGAGGGGGAGGATACCATGGACCACGGAACCGCGATTTGAGGATACAGGGACGACTGCAGCGAGGATCAGCATGCTTTGGTCGTGATGCAGCGCGAGGTCTTCCTCTACGAGGTACGGCCCAGGATTTCTATAGCGATCTTGGAGCAACTGGCAGTAGAGCAATAGGCACTTGCAAAATCAAGCGAACAAATACTTCAAGCCAGAGACGTGGGGCGGCATGATAGATGGCAAACATTCTGTCACAATGACCCGGCGCCGATGACATCGGGAAACAGTCAAGCCCAAGTTGATTCGGCTTCGAAGCGACTACTAACATGGCCAGGGCCAAGACTCGTCTATAACCTTTTTCATGCTCCTCTGTCCTTCTCTCACTCTGCGGTACGTCTTCCCACTTTCCTACTGTCTTCTCGTCGTCGCTGTCCTCTCTGTCCATCTCATAGCACGCAACGCGCTATCTATCAATTGCAAAAACTCGCCAGGACATAGAAAACCATGTGTAAAACAGACCCGTGTTGAAACTCCTAGCTCTTGTTCGTCGCTCCTAGACTTTTTCTCGTTGAGGGAAATAAAACTTTCATAGTCCGTTGGGGTATCGTTGAGATATATGCATGCTCCTCCTTCCGTATCCACCTGCTCCCTTGTGGGGTTTTGTCGTGGTTTCCCGTCCATTGCCAGGTTCGCTGTACCTGACCACACCGGACGGATAGTGTGTGTATGTGTTTACCCTTGTTCCTTTTTGTTGAAAAAACACGGTTTGTCCCCCCTTTTTTTCCATCCGTTTGACCTGTTGAAAACGCCGTTCATGATGCATACTTAGAAGATGTAAAGGGGTGAGTGAAGTAAGACAAGAATGGGAAATCCCCTTAAGCGGGAATAGGAGCGACGTTGCCGTTGGATAGCTCCGTGACCTGCTCGTTGGAGATACCATTGGCTTGACCGTTGGCCTGGACTTGAGGCTCAGATGGGATGTCATTGTACTCCTTTATAGACAGACCGTCGAGCAAGTCAAAGAGTGCCGTCTTCTGGTGGAAATCGTTATTGACTAAAGCAGAGTTAGCTGCGCTCGATCGAAAACATGTGGTTAGTAACTCACCGATGTTGACCAAATACCACTCGTTCATAATGCGGTCGAGCAGGACTCTGCTGGGAGTGCCGGCCTCGAAGCAGTGGGCCCAGTCCGTACCGAGGCGGAAGGCCTCGTCCTTCCAGGCCATGAAGCTGATGCCCTCGACAATGGTTGGCTGCACAATTTCCTTACCGGGGAAGACACCCCAGGTGACAGCGTTGGGACTGTCGTGGGCGGCGTTGAACTTCAGTGAACCGTTCTTGGTGGTGGCGTAGTAGGTCATATCGGGGTTCATCTCAATGCGGGAGACAATCTCGGGGTACATGTCAGGGTGAACCAGTAGTTCGAGATAAGCCTTCTGGTAGACGTAGCCGTTCGGGGGACCCCAACCGTGGATAGGGTGGGATGACTTGACTCCGTCGACGGCGGGCTGGGAGTTGATGGTGAGCAAACCCCGCTTGTTCAGGCCGATGAGCTCTTCCCGAATGGGGTCAGCTTCGCTGGTGAGGGGTGCCTCACTCCAGGGGAGCGTGTCGATTTCGGTTTCAAGGTAGCGGACAAAGATGTTGGCAATGTCCTTGATGGACTTGGGCTCACCCCACTTCTTGCGGTTCTGCTCGTTTGTGCCCGTCAAGCCGATGCCGTAAGCATCCAGCTCGCCGAAGGCGGGAGATCTAGAATCACCCCAGCGGCCGTTGGGGAATTCGTCCCAGTCTTGGGTGCGCAGCACGTAGGACTTATTTCGGCCCTTCCAGAAGATGGGTCGGACGTCCTCCTCCCTACGGCCGAGACCGAGCGACTGCTTCCAGGGAAGGGCGTGCTTGAGGGGACGCTCGTCAGAGGGCATCCAGTTGAGCTCCTCAAGAACCATTCTTGTGGCCTGGGCCAAGTTCATGGTGTAAAAGTGAAGATGGTGAATGCCTGCAGCAAGGATCTTGCGACACATGTCGGCGACGAGACCCTTTCCGATCTCACGCACGGCGACGTCGTCGTTCTTGACAGGCTCCAGGGCCGCCATCCACTCGTCGGGGACCTTGCAGTTCATGTGCTTGGCGCGGCGGAGGAAACTGGCGTAGGTGGCAATGGGCATGATGCCGGGGATAATGGGGACGGTGATGCCGCGCTCGCGGACTTTGCCAACCCAACGGACGAAGTTGTCGCCATCGTAGAACATCTGGGTGACGATGAAGGTAGCACCCATGTCGACCTTCTCCTTCAAATGGTCCAGCAGCTGGTCCTCGTCCTTGTTATCGTCGCAGCCCTCGGGGTAACCGGCCACACCAATGTCGAAGTGGTCGTGGTACGTGGCGCGAATGTGCTTCACCAAGTCTCTCGCATACTGGAAACCGTCTTCGGTGGCCTCCCACTTCTCGTGCTCTCTCGGGGGGTCTCCACGCAGAGCCAGAATATTAGTGCAACCGGCCTTGTAGGCCTTGCGCAGGGCATCGTTGACCTTCTCCAGGCCCATATCGGTGCAGGTCAAGTGCATGCACGTCTCCAGACCGTAGATAGACTGGGCCTGGAGCACCATCTCGCAGGTGAGCTCGGCGATGCGTCCTCCGGCACCCCAAGTGATGTCAATGAACTTCGGACCGAAGTGATACATGCGCTCCATACGATCGTACAGGTTCTGGACACCCTGGGCAGTCTTGGGAGGGAAATACTCGAAGGAGAAAGAGGGCTCGCCGGTCCTCCGGGTCTCGTCAAGCATGGACTTGATATGCATGTTGGCGGTGGTTGTCGTAGCGGGGAGTATGTCGAGGGGATTTAGACAGAAGCAAGCAAGTGGCCGCTAGCGGGCTTTTTTGGTTCGTTGGGTGCTGCAAAAGCACAGCTTGTCAGAGTCAATTGGCTGGCAATGCTGGAGGAAGAAGTGGAACTGGAAGGAGGAGGAACGGTAGGAGATAACTTGAGAGTACGTGAGGTGTAGGAAGGAAGAATAATGAGGTGGAAATGAGTGGTGAGCTCGATGTACAGCGTCGACGGAGGGGTACGATGTGTCTTCAAGGCACAGCAGGAGGAAACACGGTAGAAGAGGTGAAGAGTCAGACTGAGGGACACGGCAGTTGTGTACTCACTAAACAGTCTTTCTGCAATGCAGGTTAGAATTCTCTCCTGACACCAGTCCCGGATCTACCCAAAAACAGTCCAGTCCAGGTTTCCAGTGCAAGTCAGGTCAGGGCAAAAGACGTAGAGGTTTTGAAGATGGAGAGAAATTTGGAAATTTGGGGGAAAGATGTCCCGGAGGCGGAGGGGAAGCCAGAGACCAGAGATGCATGCTAGTCGTACCTAGGTACTGGAAGAGTGGCTACGTACACAGTACTTCGTCTGGTGAGGTACGAGGCGTATGCAAAAGTGCTGTAATGGACGCGGCAGTGCAATGTAGCAGTACCGTATACCTCCTTGATAGATGTGCCTCACCCGCCCCCACCACGAATGGCAGCGGCCACTAGTAGCGAAGCGTGGGAGGAACGCTTGCTTGAACCAACGGCTGTACAGTGTGGTGTTCCATGCTTAATTAGCGCTCAGCACCAGCGAAGCAGTGCTGGAGCTCCGAAGATGGAGGGCGTCCGCCCCACCCTCACGACTAATTCACAGCTACAGCGTGCCTCCTCCGTACCTTTACCTGGTGTACCGCCTGTACGTACCGTTACCCCTCCATCCCGCTGCTGCGAGGTGCGGCAGAATGAATCGGTCGATTCTACATGGGTACTTTGGCTTAGGTCAGAAAGCTCGTGCCTCTGAAAGTCTCCTTCCTCTAGGTCTCAGCAGGTCTAATTCCCCAACGAGAAGGCGGTGACGTCGCTGATCATGGCTTCACCGCCAGGCCCGAATTCCGACTCCAGCCCAGGTCCCTCCATTTATCCCACCTACCAATGACGCCACCTCGTTTTGCCCCTCCGAAACTTTCCAACAGGGACCAGGGGAGGTGCACGGAGCCGTCATCGGCCATCTCCAGTCTCCGTTTGCATCTCTACTACGTAGATACCCGCACTGCTTTTTTCTTTCCCTCTCTCTCCCTCTCTCTTCGCTACGGATAGTCAATCTACGATTGCGTTTTCTGTTTCTTTCGGGAATGACACACGCATGGGTCCGTCGTCTGTTTCTATTGGTTGCCGTGTTTCACGAATTGTCCGGGGAAAGGTGTGTAGACAAACTTCAGCACCAGCAGGAAGAAGGCATCAAGCTGCACGGAACCAGCCAGGAAAAACTTTGGACCACAAGAACCCCAGCGGAAAGTCAACGGGACGGCACTGTGACACCTTCAAGAACAACCTGATGTTTGCTAAACACAACTCAAATAATTCGCCGCAAACCCTGTCAGGCAGCCCATCCTGGTTTTCCAACACGTCTGCGGCCTTGCTAGCACAACTAGAGACCCTTCTCCCACTGCTGAAGCCAAGCACAGCATGGGATTTATCTTATGCACTTGCCAGTAAAGTTGGCCATCGGTTAACTTGATACGTCGGTCCTCCTAACCTCCGTGCGATGACGCTGATTCCTCCGACCTAATGCGACTTCCGAATCCGAGAGACATACGCGACATCGGTCCCGAAGGCCACCTGCTATGTTCTCAACCCGCGTTCCGTCTCTGCGTGACTTTGTCTTGCAGGTTTCGTGTTGCACTCAGCCGATCACTCATCACTCTCGCTGAGCAGCAGACCAATTGGCTCTGATCCAGCTTCTTCCAACCCGCGCTGATATGCACTAACCCGTACTGCGCGCTGCAAGTCGTGTTCTTGACGCACTGGGTGGTTGCTTCTTACGGCTGGCATTGACCGTGTTTCCGTGCGTTCAAGAGCCTGTCAGTCGAGATATGACGTCGGACAGCTAGCTGGAGTTGGAAGCAACCGCTCAGCAACGGCCAACCTGGTCAGCATGTGACTCGGTCCGAATGTGCTCTTCGGTTCTGACAGCCAGAAATCCGACGTCGCTAGCTGTTGTCTGTCATGTCGTCCGGCACAGGACACATGCTGCCAGGTTCCAGTTGCAACGCCGCAGCCCCTCTCAGCCGCCGCCACCTGTCACTCTGCTCAATGACACCTCTGTCAAAGACGAACCACCACCTCGCAAAGAGCACCTGCCCGACTTCCCAGCTCGTTGCGTCGTACGGATCCGCACCCCATATCCGGGCCCCCTCGCAAGAGTCTTCTAGGTCGTAGGCAAAGTTGACGAGCCCCAGCGGGCCTCTTGCCGCCGGCGGCCGTGCGGCGTCAGGGAGACTGAAGACGCTGATGATGCGGTCTCGCACCCCGGGCCAGGGAAGGAAATCCATGATCGGATGGTGGGGCGTGTGCACCTGCGTCGCCGTCGGCCTCCACGTTTCCGGCAGCAGCGACGCCGGAGTTCCCCCGCCCGCGTTGAAGAGCGAGTTGGCCGCGGGATCCCACATGATGGTGTAGCTGTCGAGCCGCGTGGCTATCCGCAGCAGACCCTTGAGTACTTGAAGGTCGCTCATGGGTAGGAGGTAGCTGTCTGGGAAGTCGGCGGGCTCCGAGGGGGATGAGGACGACGAGGTGCTCAGCAGAGATGCCGGGTTTATTGAAGACGACGAGGTGACGGATCCACCTGGTGTCTGTGTCAAGGTGGGCATCTCCAGGCCGAACATGAAATCCGAAGCGCCGGTGCCGTCTGATAAGTCAACCGTCCACAGGTCGCCTGCGTCCAGATCGAATGCTGCAGTAGTAGCATCCTCCGCTGCCTCGTTCAGCGGCAAGAGTTCTTCAGCTTCCTCGACATGAAGCTCTGCTGAAAGAGAGTCACCAGACGTCCCAGCCTGAACCGGTTCTGACTCATCTCTCTGCTTGGCAAGTCGCGTTTGCTTCTTGCGCTCTCCTGCTCCTTGTCAGTCTGTAACCCCGGACTGGACCGCAACGAGGGTGACTTACGATATCTCCGCTGAGCCAGCACGTTCAACATCCGCTTTCGCTCCGCTGCATTCTCGTCAATGTTGGGGACCTGCAGGGCGGGTGCTGCCTTGGATATCCTCTGCCGGGTTCTGGGGCCGTTGTAAGTCGCGTCTGCCATGGCCTACACACCTAAGGCCCTTGCCTCTTCGGTGATTCGTCCAATAACTAGACGAGACTCTGCAAGAAACAGACGTACAGGTCGATAGAGTCGTACCTGGGATTATGGGTGTGCTTCCCTGTTCGGGTCGTCAACATAATATTTAAGCATGTTGGTCTAGTGGAGAGATCTTACACCGTGTCGAGTGGCACGTCATGTTCACTGCCTAGCATAACGGATAGCGAGCGACAGTTAATCCCGCCTTATTATATGGGCGAGGGAAGTACTCTTTAACAATTTTGGATGAGAAGGGCTGCTGCACAGTGCCTGCCCCACGTAGCTAAATGCGGACGACCGCCTTCCTCACCTTGTCGAGCATGGCAAGTGTGGAGTTGCGGACACATGACGGATGCTTGATAGACAACAAGTCAAGCTGAATACATCTTGATTGAACCAAGTCGCAGAGTCAAGAAAGCTACTGATTGTCCTAACCAATGCATGTACCAGACAGAAAATACATACGGCGTCTAGGCCAATTCATACATTTGGAACTACACTTCGTTCCTTCGATGCTGCACCATTGATTGCACTGTGTTTTACGCCTGCGGGATAGTCCCACAAGAATGCAGAACTCTTAGCATATGAACTCATCACTTCCGGACCATGACTTTGCCCGCGACTGGGGTGAGTCAACACTGTCAGACTCAAATGCTGTTCATTATTCCATTATTATCGGGTATTGAAATCATTGTCGAAATCCCAACCAGCTCGTTTCCCTCGCCCTTCCTCCTTTTAGAGGTCTCTCATCCGCCACCCTTTTTTTCGTATCACGTCTCTCTATAAAGCGAGGTAAACACCCCAAAATAGTATATACGAGAGAACCCAATCCCATGGAAATTGTCTCGAAAAACACCGTATGGCTAGCTGGCCATGGCTAGCTGGAGGGCCCAGAACCAAGCGGTGCACCGCCTCCAAGGTCCAATCCCATGCTCAACTCCAAACCCTCGATATCAGCAGCAGATAGATCCACATTCATATCCTGCAGGAAGCTGTCCACTTCCGCATCCGAGATGGTCCAGTTCATCTCTGTCGGCAACGCCGCCGCCGCCGCAGATGACGACGCAGACACCTGCTGCTCTCCCATTTTCACACCCATCCAGCCCTTGAACTTGGCCAACAGCTTATCGTCATCGGCCGCAGTAGACGGCTGCTTCAGAATCAACCTCGCCTGCGCCCTGATCGCGTCGTCCGTCGGGAACGCGCCCGTGATGGCGACCTCCGTCTCCACAAACCGCACCAGCCCGTCCTCGAGCTCGCGCGCGCAGAAGATTGTTGCGGGTTTCGCGTAGCGCGTTTTGAACGTCTCGAGATACTTGTTCACTGTACTCGCCTCCGTGGCGAAGGTCTTGGCATCGCTAATTGGTACAGCGGTTGTCTTGTTATCCTCGAACGGCGCCATGCTGCCTTTGGGGAAGGCATACGGCGGAGCGAACCCCGTACCGCCCTGCGTCAGGGACCACGAGTCGCCGGTTGGCAGGCCCGGACCCGAGTCCTTGGAGATGCCGGCATCCCGCTTGAATCGTTCCAGCCACTCGGCGTTATCAGCTGCCGTCTGGTTCCACGGGTCGTCGCTGCGTGACGTGTTAGCTTGGTCTCGAAAGCATACGGCCAAAAAAAAAAAGAGTAACCGAAAAAGATAACTTACTCGTCGTAGAGAATCCAACGGGCCTGGTGCTGGATCTCGGCGTTCGTTGGGACATGTGAGTTGGGATTGTTGATGGACATTGTAGCAGCGACCCAGCGACCGAGTTCGCGGGCCAAACGGCGGTAGCAGTTCGCGTCATTGAGAAAGAAGGGACCAGTCTTGACGAAACTGTCGGGTCCGACGCCGGCGGAGCTTGAGGGGAGATAGCTCGAGAGGGCGCCATCGGTCACGAGCGGACGACTCGTTCCGGCGGCAGTGGCGGAGGACATCACCGAAGGCGACGTTCCTGGGACTGACAGCTGGACGCCTCCTGGGCCAATGTTGCCCTGGGACGCGGGCGAGGTCGTAAGGCTCGAGTCGCCCGGCATGAACTGATGGCGCTGCTTAAAGGCGTACAGCCACTCGAGGTTGTCGGCGGCTGTCTGGTTCCAGCCATCGTCGAACTCGTAGATGATGATACGGGCCTGCCTCTGGAGGTCTGCGTCATCCGGTTCGATGCCCATCGCTCTCTGCGAGTTCATATAGTCGGCCAGAGAGTGCTCCAGTGTGCTGTAGTTGTGGATGGTAGAGCCGATTTTGGTCAGGTCCGTCGGACGCTCATTGCCATTGGCGGCGATGTCCTCGGTGCGAGGGAGATGCGCGCGCTGGCGGAAGTTGGCGAGCCAGCTGGTCGAAGTGTAGATCTCCTTGACGAGCCAATTTGCGATGAAGTCGGACGGCGTGGTGGACACCTCCTCGATGCGGCCGACGATCTTACACGCCTCCTCCTGGAGCTCGTCGTCCATGGCGGTTAGGCCTAGCAGACGCTTCGCCCTGACGAACTCGTGCAGCTGGTTCTCGAGCGGGCAGGCCTCGAACAAGTTGTCCTTGCCGTTAATTTTCAGCGTCGACAGTCTGTTTTCGATCTGCGAACGCATCGGACCGAATTTGGCCTGGCGCATGATGTTCTCGGCAGACATGATCAGATCACGCAACCACGAGAAGGGGTTGGAGATCTCGCGGATGGACAGGACTTCGGAGGCGAAAATGATACGACAGGCTTCGAGCTGCATCTCTTCATCGCTGGGCATGCGGCCGGTCTTGTCGTGGTGATTTTGCATGAAGTAGGCGAGCTCCATCTTGATGAGCTCGTAAGCGCTCCTAGGGGTTTCGGCCGGTGCACCGCTGGCCTCGAACGGGTTGGGGGTTTTGCGCTCATTGTCAATGAGATCTGTTGATTACCAGAGGTTAGATGTCGGTAGCTTGTCTACGGGATACCTGAGGGGCCTCATACATGGTGGGATGGAGTTCTCGACCATCGAGAGCACGGGCGGATCAAAACCCCAGTCACCCTTCCAGTCCGCCATGGTGTTACCAGACTTGAAGTGTTCAGCCAGATGGGACACCCGGTCTTCCCACGTGTTGTTCACGATACCGCAGAAACCGCACCGCGACCGGATCTCAGGGGTTGCCACCTTCCACGGCTTCATCGACCACTCCACAAACTTGACGTTATGGACGAGGCGCAGGTGCTGGTTCAGGTGGTCCTTTCGGTAAAAAGTACGCTCTTCGAGGGACCGCTCCTGGCAGGCCGAATGGTTGTGGGACTCGATATGAGCGCTGTCCGGGTTCGCCTCGTCGCAGAAGACGCAGCAGACCTGGTTCGTCTTCGGCTTGAGCATGGCCGGGCCGTCAGGAGCGCAGACCCACCGCTCCAGTGACAGATGGAGCGACTTCTCGTGCCGTTGCCAGTCGTACTTGGTTCGGAACGTTTCGGTACAGAATGTACACTGGTACGTCAACAGCGGAGCGGTGAGGGGCGTCTTCTCGTCTGCGCCCTTGGGGCCGGCACGCCTCCTGCGGCGCCGACGGCCGCTGTTGAGAGAGCCGAAGGATCCGAAAGAGTTGCGCGAGGCGTGTGAGTAGGCGGAGGCGAAGGAACCGCCACTCGAGTGGGAAGTGCCGACACTGCTGGCCGACGAGGCGTTGCCCAGTGATCTGCCTGATCCGTCGTCGGTGAAGTTGAAGCTGTAAGGACTGTTCAAGCCTGCGTTGGGTTAGTACAACGTTTGTGCGAGAAAGGTGACGGCAGATCATACCTGACGAGGCCCCAGAGCTGGAGGCAACGGCGCGGGCAATGGCCGTCACAGTAGCGGGTTCGTGTTCCGGAGGAGAGTCCACCCAACGCTCCAGCGGATTCATGGTGCTAACTCTGTGCTCGGGAGCAGGTGTTCCCCGTCTCTGGGGGATATCAATGGGACCGGACCAGCTGCTTCGTACATGAGGCGATGTCGAGCGAGGAAGCAGCGTCTTGCCCCGACGCCGGGCGTTGGCCAGCCAGTTGGTGATTTGGGTCTTGTTGAGACCTGTCTGGCGCTGGAGCATGTCTTTCTCTTCGTCACTAGGATAGGGATGGCGCGTGTGAGTCGAGAGCCAGTTCTTGAGAATGCGGACGGATTCCCGCGAGAAGCGGGCGCCGATTTTGGCGAGCGGTGCGGCCCTGTTGGGCACAGGCACCGTGAGCTCCTCTTGCGACGTCGCGAGGCTCCTCGTGATATCCGGCGTCGACGTGCCGGTGCTGCTCATGGTCTGAACATTGTCGGAGAGAAGAGTTGTCGACTGGCCTTCCATCATGGACCAGGAGTTCTCGGGGATGCCATTGACATCGAGCATCTGGGCAGTCGTCTCCTCTGTTGCGAAGCTGCAGATACCCTGCAAGGCTACACACGAAGTGCAATAGTTTTTGTAGCGACCCTCTCGGATCTTTTTGCACTGATAACCGCCCAAAGTGCAGCTGGCGCAGGGGAGATCGGGAGTGAACCCCCAGTCCTCCAACTGTTTGCACTGGTCGGCGTCGAAGTTGCAATTGACATTGGACGATTCTCCCAAGCCCGCGGTGGGTTGAGAGTCCAAAGCACCAATGGCACTACCAGCAGCTGTCTCTTCTTCGAAATGCTGCAGAGCGAAGAAGCCAAAATCGTCGTCCTCGACATTCTCTAGAACCAAATTCAGGCTGGGATCAGGCGGGGGAACGTCGTGGGTTGATATGTTGAAAATGTTGCCAACCTCGGCAGCGGCCGCGTCCCAGTTGACGAACTCATCCATGTACTCGTTGATGGTTGCCATTGTCTGGAAGTAGGATTAACGAAGGGCGCGAGCCGCCTTGGATGACTTGCTGAAGGGCGCCGGTGTCATGGGTCGGCAGATGTAGACCACGTCTATAGGGCGTGGGATCTGATGCGTGTCGTCAAGTTGTTGACTCCCGACTTGTCAATCGTGTAGTAGCCAAAGGGCGAGCCCCGCCTGGTGTAATGACCGGGTACCGCGATAAGACAACGACAGGAGGTTGTGGACAAAGACTAGACCTATTAGACCGTCTCTGACAAATCCAAGCTGATCGGAGGCAAAAGTGAAAATGGGTATTAGAAGTAAGAGGGGAACACGAAGCGAGAGGAATTGAGATTCCAGGCGTCGAAATCTTTTTATTCAAAGGATTCTCCTCAGCAGGTAAAGCAGATCAAGCCAGAAGGATTGCAAGGCATGTACTGTGTAGAGACGAACCTGGACTTTGACGGTAAAGGCCCCAGGTGGGAGTCATCGTGGTTGGCTCGCCAGACCAGACCAGACCAGGATGCGGATGGGTCGCGTGTGCATCAACTTGTCAAGAGCGCGCCCTTCGGTCGACAAGTCTACATACTAATTATGTATCCGTACACCCTTGGGACGGAGACACACCCCACCCTTACACTCGCGCCGGTGTCCGCTTGTCCCTCTGGTGGTTGGCGTTAGAGTCGGGTGTCAGGGGACAACCTCGTCGTCTCACGTTGCGTTTGCGGAGGAACTGCGGAGTCTCCATTTTGTCGCTTACCTAATGGAGGATCAGGTATCGATAACTGGCTCCAGATAAGGCGGCCTACTGCGTAGATAAGATGTCGAGTTCTTTACCACTGGGACTCTAGAGGAAATGGAAAGTACGGAGTAGCATTTTGTTAATCTTGATTTAAATTCCCGGAAACCATATCGTCAATGTCTGTACAATGCTAGCACCCAATGACTCAAGACATCCATCCCGAACCATCGCCAGTATTTGAGACGCCAGAGACTAAGGCACTTTGACATCCCAACTGACATTTCCGGGTGCACTCCAGAACACTCATCTCTGTTCTGTATTTTACCTTTCGTGCAGTGCGTCATGTTGGGAGCGGCACGGCAGCAGGACGACCAAACCACTGCTGCAATGTTCTGCAGCTCGGGGGTCGATCGCATCCTGTGGTTGGGCAGAGAGTGCCTCAATGGGCGTTCAGCATGCCCGTCTGACGACTGACGGTGAGCCCGTCCACACCGCGGAATACAGGCATCACTAGACCTAACCCACAGTGTGCAACCACACACCCCCTATGTAACGCCTATTGACAATTGACCCGCCAGCTGCAGCCATCCACCGAGAACCAGAACAGAACAGCACGTCTCTGGCCGCCCAAATCTGCGCCGCAAGTCGTTACTGGACTACTACGTAGAGGAAACAGGCGCGGGATCCTTCTCAAACGCCGTCCCGACCTCATACTCTGTACACACATACAAAGAAAGCCGGCTTGAACAGAACGCGGCTTCGGCTTCGGAGACTCTTCAAAATCGCCGTTGAGTCATCACGGAAGCCGAGATCGTCTGGCAAATTTCGGACAAGAAGGTCCTTCTGGATGAAGGCCGCTGGCAGGCGGCTTTCCCGCCATAGCCGCCCGCGACGCGACAGTTGCAGAAGTTGAACTCTTTTGGAAAGACTATCCGAAGGATTATGACTTGGTACGTCCACGCGGTGAAGCACGGTCAAGAACGCGGCTCGGGATCTGACTGATGCGACGTATCATCTCCCACTGGAGTCCATCAGACATCGGTGGTTACCTCGTCTTTCATTTGCAGCCATAATGAACATGCTACAGCCACCATGTGGGTGAGCAGTCATAATCCGCCAGTGTCGAGTGATGCCGGAGACACATCTGCGATGTCGCAATATGATCGAAACTGTCAAGACAGTTTTCCCGAATAGGTCAGTTGAGGACCATGTCAAGGGCGCTGAATAGAATCGCAGATCGATTTCACGAGGTACGCTTAACGAATCCCAGCAATAGCAGAACCCAGGCCGAACCACTCTCAACAACTCGTGGACATCTCCCCAACTGCACACAACCGTCGGAGCACCACAAACCCGATATTTGACGTCAAGTATTCTCATTAGCTTTTATCGTCTGACAAAACGCAGTGCAAAGCAATGCCCTCTCTCGGGATGCGGTGATTCACCACCCTGAAAGTTTGTACACGAAGAAGATATCCCCGAAAAATCGACCATGGTATAGAACAAGAAATCCTCGCGCCGGACTGCCAAAAGAGAAAAAAAAAGATCCAAAACCCCGCTCGTTTCCAAACCCTCGGCCTCTGCGGCCCCCAACTCAGACAGCCAACGTCCTCAGGATTGCCGAGTGGCATTCGGTGCCAATGTTGGGCGTCTCGAGGACCGTGCGGTTCTGCGGCCCCGGCTTGAGGTAGCAGTTGCCCGGCGCGGTACCGGCGACGGCCGCGTCTCTCGTCGTCCACAGCGGGATGAAACTGACGCCGGCGCACGTGGCATTGCCGCCGAATCCCGGCTCGAAGGTTGTGAAGGCGGCGCAGGCGTCCATGCAGTTGTTGAAGTTTGCGGCGAAGAGCGACATGAGCGGGGGGTTCGGCGCGTTCATGTTACAGAACATGGTGAAGGTCTGCTTTCCGAAAACTGGATTTTGCTCGCGTGTCAGCTTGGAGATGCCCATACGTTCGTCGGAGCGGGAGAGGCAGGATTGGGACAACAACTACTCACAGTCTGTGGTGTACGTCTGCCCCGTCGTCGTCTCGTCGCTGTTGGAGCAGTTGTTGGAAATGGAAGCGAACCCCGTGGCCGTGGACGACGGGCTGGACACGGTGACGGTTTTGGTCGCGCCGCCGCCGGACGAGACGGAGGCCTGGAGCGCGGACAGCTGGTCGAGGGCCTCGTTGGCGCGGCTCGCCTCGACGCCGGTGCCTGCGGCGAGACCGATGACGGCGGCGGCGAGGATGGCGATGATTACGGAGAGGAGGAAGACGAGAAAGGGGCAGCCGCAGACGGTCTTGCGGGGCTTATGTTGCGCTGCGTCCGCGCCGGCGGGGTGGTAGGCCGAGTGTTGCGCGCCGCCGTATTCGCCGGCGTAGCCTCCGTACGCCGAGACCGACTCCTCGGGCTTGACGGGCGTCACGGGTTGCGGTTGCGGCGAGGCCGAGTAGGGCGACGTCGTCTGCTGTGGCGGGTGGTACACCTCGGGGTACGCCTGCTGAGGCGCCAGTTCTGGGCCTTCGTCATACTGTGAAGTCATGTTTGGTTTAGTAAGGCGATGTCTCCAGGGTTCGACAAGAGGGAAGGGATGTGATGGAGGATCCGAAAGCCGGGGAAACAGAGCCAAGAGGAGGGGGTGCTAAGGGGGACAAGCGGGACTCACAGTCGGGGCCATTTTTATATATTCGACTCTACCGCTCATAAGGTTTGGTCAAGCAATGGAAGAGCGTCAGAGCCAACGGTCAAGGAACAGGTACGAGGTATGTGTGTGTGGTGTGTGTGTGTACCGGAAGGATTCGCGGGTCGCAGGACAAGACATACAGGCACCCATACACAGCACGGCAGAGGCCTCGAAGCTAGACCGCGAAAGAAGAGGAAGGGGACGGGGTGGAGGAAGAGGAGAGGAGATCAGCCAAGCGAAGGAACAGGTGGGATGGGAAAGACATTAAAGCCCAGGCTGCAAGTAAAATCTGACGATTGCCCGGCGGATCCCCGTTGCGTGTTACCCATCCTTTGGGCTGATGGAGAAGACGGACGAACGAGTGAGCTGGGCCTCTCTTCTTCTGACGCTATGCTCATACGGATACTAGGAGGAGAATGGGAGAGAGGGGCGGCGGGATCCAGTCCACGATCAACTCACACACAAAACACACAATTCGAGAAACCACCGAGATGTTTGCAGGGGTTCTTTCATGGGGCGGGAACCGGGGGGGGCGAGACCCAATGTTGCCAATCTACTATTTGTGAACCCTTGCATCCTCTGCATGCTGTCTGCCGGCCGGTGGCTGAAGGCTGATGGTCTGTCTGCCTAAGAGGAGCTGAGTGATGGATTGGACGAGATGAGAGGGAAAGCGGTGTTGAAGCAGAACGGGCGCCGGGTTCGTGGACGAATCGGCGCTACTCGCCCTTTTTGCGATTTTGGACCGGTTCCCCGAGGCGTTGGGTGACGATTCGAGAAGCGAGCGACAATTAGCCGAACCGATACCAAGGCAGCCACGAAAGCTTGACCTGTACCGAAACGGAACTCGTACATCTATCATGTTTATGCAAGTTTGCGAGCTGCGCCTGGCCCTCTCAGCGATGCAGATGCGGCTGAGATTGACGGGTGTTGTCGAGTGAACTGAACAGGCAGGCCTCTTCTTCTCGCGGAATTACGGGAAAGCGGGAAAGCTCGTCTATGACCATGTGGAAATTGCCAAAGCACGCGGGGATAAGCAAGAAAGGAAGAAAAAGCTTTCGGGTTACACAGACGCGAAGCAACGCACGCTAATTAGAATCCGCATAGAACGAGATCCGATGACGAACCCCAGGCAACATGTTACTCTCCGTACATGGTAATGTGTTGGCCCCCTGGGAGCGCGTCTTCATATCGGATAAGCACCAATCAAGCCAGAAACCTCGAGAGATGGGCATCATCACGACATGCGTTCTGGGTTGGCCTTAGCGCTGACCGGCTGGCGAGGGGATCCATGATTCTCACAGAGAAGAGAAAGAGGGTTCGGTGGGTCGGGTGGACGTTGCAGTTGATTGCCTATTGCAACCCTGTGGTGCTGGGGATTTGGATACAACTGCGGAAAACCCATTTCCTTGTGGGCTTCAGCTTCAGCTCCGGCTTCCTCTCACACCATGGAGACGTCAAAGGGTCTATGATGGCTGTCGCGCCAACAGATCAAAGTGACAGACCATGGCCTTACGAGGCTGCTCTTTGGGTACCTGGCATGGTGCGCATACCTACTAATAGTATGCTACCAAGTAATTATGGATAGGACGATTGATGGGCCCAGCCCGCGTCCAAGATTAGCATCGCAGATGAAAGACCCAGGCCGTTTTGGCTGGCGCCAACGCCGCATCGCACCTCTGGCTACTGTTTTGGCCACGCTCCTCAAAACGGCTTAAGCCCTTCCCGCGGGCGCTACCTCACCACCCCCTTGCTTGGCCTGCCTTGACCTGGCTCGCAGGCTCGGTTTTTTTAGTGTACAGGTAGCTCGATGGGGGCCGGCGAGCTGGACGGTTGACTGGCGATGGCATGGCACTCATTGGTCCTGGCGGCGGGAAAACGTGGTGGTTGTGTGCTTCCCCGAACGACCCACACCCCATCAGGCACGACGACACACACGCCTGTGGCAGGATTGCCCGCATTTGATTGCACGACAACCGTGCTGCTTCCTTCTCGACGACCGTCTGGGAGAGCAGACGAAGAGTCACTGATATGCACTTTATTCGAATTGGTGAGGATTCGCAGTTCGGCCAAAAGCGCTCGGGGACCTCGACCCGACGGTGTTCGGCGACCAGAGGGAATCCGCACCCGTTTTGGATCCGATAAAGCTCCAGCAAGAACCCGCAAGGTTTCCACACATATTGCTCAATGGGGGAGTCGTTACGCAGTCGAGCGCTGGCTGTTGCGGGTTCCTCGAGATGGTGTTTTTTTTCTTTGGCGCCAAGAGTGGCAGCAGATGGGGAAGGGGGCACGAGATGAAATGAAGCTTCCGGGATATGCCCCCCCCCCCCCCCCCCCCCCCCCCCCCCCCCCCCCCCCCCCCCCCCCCCCGGGGAACCCCCCCCCCCCCCCCCCCCCCAAAGATAGGCACACCCAGATCCTTTTCTTTTTCTCTTTCCAACCCCTGCTCTTCAGCCCCCGAGCTGTGTTCTCACCATGCCTTGTGCAGGTTTACGAAAATCAGCACGCCAATCAATAATGTCCTGGATTCCTGGGATGCTTGACGAAATGCGCAGTAGTCCAGGCAGGCACAGGAGACAGATTCAGGGATCTCGGAAGAGAACACACATCGTCCCGCCGGTCCCAGTCACGACTCTTTTCCCCCTTCTTTTGCTGTCTGGATTTGAGTTGTGACTGGCCGAGAAGATGGTTGGATGGGTTCTGACTAAGGGACCGACATGAGTTCCAGTGCTGATGTGATGTGATGTTTGCTCTAGAAAACCAACGTAGTAGCTCATCCTTCAAAGGAGAGCATGTGGCAAACTGCACCTTGTCGGTCTACTGCTCATGTCCTGTCAACCTCGTCAGTCATACTGGGTTGCTCAGCTTCGGTCCGGTTTCGCGATGCCAGTTCTGCGGCACGGCTGCGTCGCATTCTACGAGTTCGTGGTGGGAGGTCATCTCTTTTCGTCAAGTCCAATAACGCGGTTGTCGGGACGGTCGCCGCCCATCGCTGCATGCTCTACTACAACTGAACCGGTCACGACGTGCTGCCGCGACTCCTCAACATCACGTCACTGCCCTCTGTCCATTGCGATGAGCGATGGTCGGACGAAATCCGATGATTCCAATCTACCTACGGTGGCCTGCCTGGCTCCAGCGTCGTCAAGATATCGATTTTTTGATCCCCATCTTATAAACCTCGGGATGATTCCGCCATGTGACAGCATGGCTCATCCCTGGGGATTCGGTAGGGATATTCCTTCTGTGAAAAACTACTTGATATCGTAAGCATTTTGACGATTGCCTCCATCCCTATATTTTCCTACCCTTGACGACTGGCTTTTTGGGAAGCAGTCTTTGCCAGCGCAGAACGCCCCCATGAGTCTCGCAAACAGTCATAAAGGCGGCGGCACAGTTCAATAAATAAAATGAACACGACTCTGTGAGACTGGGGGGAGGCGGCACGCCTAATCATCCACCAACCGCACGAAACGGCTGGCGTCCTTTTCGGGGATAGCAACCAACAAACAACGAAACCTGGGAGTTGTAATTTGCGCAAATTCCCCTTCATCGAAAGATGCCATACATGTAAGTCTTGCCTTAGTTGACTCTTCGTTGCACATAAAGATGTGATCCTCTCCGCGATCTCAAAGTCCGCTCGCTCTCCACAAACGAGAACAAGCCAGATTCAAGTCCCCGGTCTACGAGAAGAACCCGAGCCATGAAGTCGTTCTACATGCTATCCGCAACCGCGGCTTTGCTCGCCTGCGCGAGCGCGCAAACGAAAACATTCAGCGTGACCCCGGCCCGCGCCTTCTTCATCTACGACTCCCACCCGACACCCTACGTCGACGCCTCCGTCGTCGCCTTCAACCGCCAGAACACAACGTACGAGGTCGCGTGCCCGAGCGCCGCGACCGCCTGTAACAAGGAAGGCTACTACCCGGCCAATATCACGCACCAGGGCGGATCCATCTGGGCGGGCACCAACACGGCGACGCCCGGCATCACCAAGTCCTGGCGGTGCGATCTGAGCAGCGGCAGCGACGACGTCATCCCCGACCAGAACGGCCTGTGCTCCGTAACGACCGACGCGGGGGGCACGCTGACGGTGGACGACGTGCTGCCCGTCACCACGTGCTTCGTCGAGGCGCGGTCTGTCGTCGCGGCCCTGACGGCGGGACTGGACAAGGTTGCGACGGCGCAGTCCATCGACTGGCAGGTCGTGGGCGCAGACAACCTCACCTTCTACCTGTCGCTGTACTCGTCGATTTGGCAGTCCAACACGTGCCAGCCGTTTAGCAGTCCCGCGCCGACGGGCTCGTTGACGGCCTCGGCCTCGGCCTCGGCCTCGGCATCGAAGAGCGGCAAGACGACAGCCGTGACGGGGTCGGTGGGGAGCGAAGGGCTGCCGGCGGAGACAGGAACGGCGTCCGAAGCTGCGTCCGAAGCTGCGTCCGGAGCTGCGACGCCGTCTGAATCGGCAATGGGTGGGTCGGACCGGGTACTTGTCGCTCTCACGGGCGTGGTCGGGGCGGCGGTGGTGGTGGGTGTGGTCGCGGCGCTCTGATGGAGCGAGTTTGGACGAGAATCTTCGAGGCGGAAGAATGATGCGATAGGGAGTACTTCTGCAGTGAACACGAAAATTCGGACGCGGGTATACTGTACGCCATCCACGAGTGAGTCTGCGAAATGGTTCAGCCCTCTAACTTTGCTTTTGTGCCTCGGCCACGGTCGTTTGTGTACAGAATCAGAGCTCGGTTGAACAAGTTGCGAAAGGCAATCGTAACGCTTGAGGAAGGCGTATCGTCGTCAAGTTTGCCTGGCACGCGAGAAGAGAGTGTACCCCGCCTGTTCGGAACGAGCGCCTCGTCAGAGTGCGAAGTAAGTGTCGTGACGATTAAGGATTAAGCTTCTTGAAGAAGCTCCGTAGTTTCAAAGCTTCTTGAACTCGGTGTCGCGAAAGTTGGAACGCGTACGCAGTAATACTCCATACATGTAAGTCCTAATCGCCATGACTACCTCTGTGGCACACACCACCTTGGGTGGTGGTCAGGTGACCACGCCTGTATTAGGGCACCAGGCCCACTAGCTCAGATAGACGAACCATGCAGATTACACCTACAGATTATACCTATATATTATAATGACTAACGTAGCCTATAGTTAGTAGTATAACTTATAATAATCTATAGACTAAGTATTTATTAAAAAGTTATTCTTAATTAATTAATAGCTAATTAGTTATTAATTCTATCTTTTTTTAAATTTTATACTATAATATTAAGATATATTATATTATAACTTACTTTATTCTAATCTCCTGTAACTAATTACTAATTATTAATATCTAATTTTAATCTAAAGAGAGAGTTAGAATATATTATATATTATTTAGATATTATTTATATAGAAATAATTAATAATAATAATCTTAATTATATAAGGAAAATTATAAATATTATTAAAAAACTAATATAGCTACTAAGATGCTATCTATATATTTAATTTTCTATTAAATAAAATTCTAAGAGAATATTATAATCTATAGTATATAATTAGTATGATAAAGTAGTAATTTTTACTTAATATAATTTCTTAATTTTAACTATCCTACTTTAAATATTTCTAATAGAGGAAATATCCTAACTAGATATTTTATAGCTAACTAAGAGATTCTAATATTTTAATTTCTTATTTAATATTAATAGAATAATTAGTCTAATTAATTTTAGTAATAAAAATAATATTTAATAGATATTTAATATAACTAATCTTCTTAATATCCTAATTAAATAACCTTAAAATAAGAATAATATATCTTAATTTTTAGGATTTAGTAATAAAATTATAATTCTATTAATAGTAGAGATAGTAATAATAATAATAAATATAATAATAGTTAACTAATATATTAATATTATTTAGGATATTATTATTCTAATAGTAGAAGTTTTTAGCTAAAATAGAAAACAGAATATTAATAGTAATTATTTACTAAATAATAATACTATAAACTATATAAACTTTAAACTAATAGATATAGAAATATTTAACTTTAATATTTAAAATCCTAATAGATTAGGAATAATAATAAATAGTAAACTTATAATTTATATAGATATTTTTATTTTTATAGATAAACTAGATAATCTTACTATAATAAAAGGAGAAGATATTATTAGGAATATATAAACTTAATATCTCTAGTAATTAATTTTAATTTAATATTCTTAAATTCTATCTAATTGTAACTGAAAGTTATTAAGAATAATTTTAATCTTTATTATAATTACTAAACTTAAGGAATAATTTTAACTATATTATAGTAATATAATAATAAGATAGAAAAAAGTAATATATAGTCTGTAGGATATAGCTAATAGGAAGGATATTTTATTCTATATTTAGATTATAATATAAAATATAAAAATATATAATATTAATAATTTACTTAAATAATGAAAAACTATTTATAAATCTTTTAATAAATTAATTAAGTTAGTAGTTTTATTATTAATATTAAATATTATTTTAGATAGTTTCTTATAATTAGTATAAATTCAGAAGTTTATATTTAAGATATTAACTAGAGAGTAATATTCTTAATACTAATTCTATTTAGATAAGATATAGTAAGTTAGTAACTAATCTAGATATAATTTCTATCTGAATTATACTATACTTACTAACTAGAGAAGTAACTTATAGTAATTAGGATCTAATAGATTATAATAAATATAATTTACTAATAATAGAATATTATAGTCTAGAGATTAATAATAATAATTTTACTAAGGAAGAAATCTAACTTTCTAACCTAACTAAATTTAACTAAATTTATATATTTAAGAATATATATCTTATAGATTAAACTAGAATATAGATAATTAGAAACTTAATTCCTAGAACCTCTAGAAACTAATTCCTAAAAACTATAAATTACTACTAATATAACTAATAAAAAGTAAGATATATTATATAATAAATAATAATACATTAGAATAAGATACTTCTAGTTAGATTAATATATATTAGTAATTATTAGTTAATAAAGATTATATAACATAATATAATAAAATATTCTAGGATAAAATATAAAATAATTAAATATAACTTAAAGATAATTCTAATTTTATAAGTAATAATAATAATAAGATTACTAATTTCTTAATAATAATAATTACTATTACCCTAAGAATATATAATATTTATAAGAATCTTTTCTCTAATAGAAATATTTTTATAAGTATATTACTTCACACTAAAATATAATCTAGAATAATAAAAACTATAATATCTTTATCATAGATAATATAGATATTATATTTAAGTTAATATAATTTTTAATAAATATATTAACTAAAGTGGGAACTAGTTTTAGATTTTATATTTAAACTTACCTGAGATTCTAAATTATTTTAGATATATTACTAATAATATAGAAAGATTAATTAGATATCTGTAGGGATATTAGTTACTTAACTATACTAATAGATTAAATATACCTCACTAAATACTTTCCTAATTTAGCTATTAGGAATTAGGGAATACTAATCTCTATTAAGGAAATTAATAATATAATTTACTTTACTTCTAAGTATATTATTATACTACTTAACTTCAAAGGTAAATTATTAAAAGATAAGTAACCAATATTTATAAAAGTAATCTAGAAAGTGTTAATTATAAATAACCTAATAGTAAATATATTACTTAATATAGATATTATAAGTCTAGAGAAATTTAATATTCTTAATAGTAAAGAATATATTATTATTTAATTTTATAATATATAGATTTCTATAATAATTTAGAGAAATAAATAATAATATAATAGTAGAATTATTACTAATATAGTAATAATAATCTAGCTGGGATAGTTAAAATATATATTAGTAAGATATAATATTATAAATATATCTAAATAAAATCTATTATTTAAACTGGGAGATAATCTATTAATATTGGTATATATACTCTTAGCTAATATTAATATAATATATATTCTAATATATAATAATTTAAACTAACTATAAAATATTAAGACTAACTAGTTAGTTAGTAGATTAGTTTCTATTTAACTAACTACTTAAGTTTTCTAGATAGATTAAATTACTACAGAAGAAATATTAGATATTATATTAAAAAAACTTTCTTATACTAAGAAGCGATTATTTAGTTATATAGTAGTTAGAAATAACTATATTAGATACTATATAGAAGTTAAAATCTATAATAGATAATCTAATATAGAGGCTATCTTAAAAATACTAGATAAATAGACTATTATATTTACTAATATAGATTTTATTAAGGTAATAGAGAATAAATAGATTAGAATCTATTTTAAACCAGATTAACACTAATATATACCCAGAAAATATTAAGTTTATCCTACTGATAGATTAGTTAACTATATAATTAAGAATATAATTAGTAAGTTAGTTAACTTAAGAAAGATATTCTTAAATATAATATAAATACTATAGTTATTTTTAGTTTTTATAATCTAGAGAGATAATATAGATTATCTTAAGAAAATATTATTATTAGAAGTAAAGTTAGATAATCTAGACTGTAAAAGAAGAATAATTATAAGTATCTATCCCCTTAATAGTATTATTATAATAAATACTTATTTAATAAGAATAATAAACTATATTTCCTTAAGAGTAACTAATATAATCTATATTATTATATTTAATATAATTTACTTTTACTACTAATAGAAAGTCTATTCCTCCTATAGATAGCTATTTACTATTATAATATACTAAAGATAATATATATTTAATATATTTATAATAGGTTTTAAGAATAGTAATATATATATTAAAATAAGCTATAGCTGAGAGAGCTTATCTAGACTAAAACTAACTAACTACTTCCAGCTATAAAACCTGAGAGAAGTAAAAACAGATAGAAAATATTAGAAAAATATTTTAAAACTATAGAATTATATTTACAGATTTACAGTCTAAAAGCTAAGCTAATCTAAATAGTAAATCTTAGATTCTGGGGAGAAGAGAAGTTAATTCTTTCTATCTGTCTGTAATAAATCTAGCTATTTATATTTATAAGGCTACTTATATTATATAAATAAGTCTATTTATAAGCTTAACTTTATTATAATCCTTCCTATTTTTAAAAGTCTGCATTTTTACGTATTTAAAAATCTAGATAAAAATAACTAAAATCTAACTAGTTTTATAAAGTAAAAAAAAAGTCGAAAAAGAGATTTAAACTATAGCTTTCAGCTATATATATTATAATAGGGTTAGGTCTGTAAATAGGCTTATTTACGTAATATAAGTAGCCTTATAAGTATAAATAGCTAGGTTTATTATAGATAGATAGAAAGAATTAACTTCTCTTCTCTCTAGAATCTAAAACCTACTATTTAGATTAGTTTAGCTTTTAGACTATAGATCTATAAAAGTAATTCTATAGTTTTAAAATATTTTTCTAATATTTTCTATCTATTTTTACTTCTCTTAAGTTTTATAGTTAGGAGTAGTTAGTTAGTTTTAGTCTAGATAGACTCTCTCAGTTATAATCTATTTTAATAATATCTAGAGGTAGATTATTCTACTTTCAGTTTTTAAAGTTAGGATAGAGAGATATTTCTATACTATTTTAATAAATAAATATTAATATAATATAATAAAAATATAATATATTATCTTACTATTAAGACAAAATATATAAATAAATATAAAAACTAGAAAGATTACTAAAGAAAGTTATTTATAGATTTATACTAGAAATAAGAAGACTGAGTGATAGTTATATTTATACTCTTAAAATTAGTAGATACTCTAGAGACCTAGAAAATATTTAGAAACTAATATTTATATAGTTTTACTAAATAAACTTTTATAATTTTATATTATAAGATTATTATTAGTAGGATATTTATAAATCTAGCTTACAGATAGACTAGAAATTACTCTACTGGATATAATAGAAAATAATAATTATAATAATAATTATAAAATAATTAAGAAAGTAGTTTTACTAAGCTAATAAGTATAGTAAAATTAATTTATTTATTTAAAGATTAGTAAAAAGATAAATAAATAAACTATTTAAATATTTCTAATATAGAGAAGATAGTTAGGTAAAAAAAAGATTATTATAACTTAAATATCTCTAATATAGAGAAGATAGTTAAGTAAAAAGGAAGATTATTATAACTTAAAAGCTTCTTTTTTAGAGAAGATAATATATAAGGATAATTATATTTAGACTTTTAGATATTTCTAAAAAAAGAGAAGATAGATAATATTAGAATTACTATAAATTACTAATCTATTAAAATTTTTAGGAAAATTAACTAGTAGCTTTATATAGAATCAAATCAAAATATTATATAAATAATCCCAAGCGAGACTAATGATAATACTTTAGTAGGACTGATAACTTAATAAAAAGAACACCTATTAAGTATTTTTAAAAAAAAAAAAAAAAAAACTTTACTTCAGACGATATTCGCAGACCCACACTTTAGTTATTACGCTTATTTGATTATTTCCTTTTTATAAAGAGCTGGATTTAAACTTATTTAACTAGAAGGTAGCGCAAAATACTATTTATTTAGAACTAAGGAGTAAAAGAGAAGCTTTTATAAGTATATAGAAAAGTCTGTATATATAATATTATATAGAGCCTACTAGGGCCCCAATCGGGCGAGGAGGTTAATTTTAGATGCCTAAGTATAGCTCTAGCTAGATATCTGGGTATAGCTTGTAATATTATCCTCCTCCTCTCCAGCCGCCACCCAGCTGGAGGCTATAAGCTAGATCTCTATTATTATTTATAATCAGCCTATATATTACTTTATATCGCTCTAGGGCTACTATATCTATAATAGTATTAACAGGCTTCTATATAGAGTTTATATATCCTTCTTATTTAATAAAAACTTCTTATTAGTACCCTCTTCCTACTTAATATATCCTTACAGTAAGAATATTTTTAACTAGCTATTTAACCTCCTTATTATTATCCACTAGTAGTAGTAGCTAACTATTAACTATAATCTACCTAGGCAGCAGATTAGTAGTAACTCTCTAAAGTAAATCTATATAGAATTATAAGTAAATAGACTCTAGAGTATCTAGCTCTATAATATACAGTAAAAAGATCTTTACTATTATATATTTATAATATAGTTAGGTTAGCTTTCAGTTTAGCCTTAGTAATTTATAGTTAGATATATTTAACTATATTTTATTACTAACTTAATATTAATCTGTAGGAGACTAGATCCTATTTACTTAAGCTTCTAACTTCTATTAAATAGTAACTATCTCTATATAGATATATATTATTATTAACTATATTCTCTCAACTAACTAGTAAACTGCAGCCTCACTACTACTAAGTAGTTTTATATACTCTTTAGTAACTAGAATAAAGTTAATATAATACCTATAATCTATAAAGAAAAATATAGTCTCTATTATATTATATTATTAGTTATAGAAAGCTAACTATATAATAGGTAGTAGATCACTCTAGTTATCTTAGAACTAGTAGGTAAATACTCTTAAAACTACTTAAATCTCCTAATTATACTATTTTATAATCCTATCAGTCTGTAAGTAGTAACTAATATTTAATAGGTATATAATATCTATTAACTTATAGAATTCCTTCTAGAAGTAATTTACCTAGTTAGACCCTCTATTACTTATAATAGAATATAATATTCTATAGAACTTATAGTAGTAACTAAAGAATTACTAGGTATATACCTCCACCTCTATTATATCTATCTCCTCTAATATAGAAACCTTACTTAGTTAATTAATAATAACCTAGAAGTAATAGTTACCTTATCTTTTTATAGAGAGTAAATTAATAATAAAATCTATTAATAAATTAGAATATAACTAATTAGGTATTAGTAGGAGTTTTAGGAATCCCTTCTTAGCTTACTTCTAGATATAAATACTTCTATATATATTATAGTTATATATAAATTAGTAGATACTCTATAACTATCCAGATTAGTAGAACTATTAGCTTACAATCTGCAGTATATTATTATACCCTAAGTAGCCTACAGGGGAGAAGTTATATAATTTCTATACTAACTTAATCCTAAGCTTATTAAGGAAATTATTATTCTCTTTACTACTTAGTATTTAAAGTCTCTCTCTAAAAGTAAGCTATCTTAGTATATTAATAATATACTTAGTAATTTAGATTTTAATATAGAAGTTAGGAAGGAAACTACACTCTCCCTACTGAATTACTATAAAGATCTATTAATATAAGGAATCTCTCTTAGTAATATAATTCTATATCTCTTATAGATCTAATCTTCCTTCAAAAACCTAGGCACTATAATATTTATATACTCTACTTAGAGCTTTATAAGGATAGTAATATCCAGAATAATCTATATTACTTATCCCTATTACTTTTTATTATTCTACCCTTTAGGGATATCTTATTCCCTCCAGGAGAGAGTATTAGAAACTACTACCTAAACATCTAGTTAGTATTGAAAATAAAAATTATACTAAGATAATTCCTCTACTTACTAACTTTACCTCTCTATAAGCTATTATTTTTTTATAAAATACTTAAGATCCTTATAATTAGTAAGGATCTTAAACTTCCTAATACTCTATAGTTTTACCCTCTATACTTATAAATATTCTAATACTATAAGGAGTTCCTTATTATAAATTAGGTAATTAAATTTTATAGAAGTTAAATATTAAAAGTAGAAAGCTACTAGATACCTCACTCTAACCTTATCAGCTTAAGTTAATATACCTCCCAGAGTATACTCTAAATAGTTTATCTTTATTATTATTAGAATATTAAGATTAAATATCTATAAGATTAGTTCTATAATAAAGAATTATTTTAGTATAAGGAAAACTTCTTATTACTTCAGTCTCCAGTTAAATGAAACTAACTTCTAAGTTAGGTAGTTTAAAAACTCTATAATAATATTATACTGAAGTATAAAAACCTTATAATAGTTTACAAACCTAAGGAAACTATAAATATCCTTCAGTAAGCTAGAGGGAAGCTAGTTAGTAATAACTTCTAATTTCTCAGAATTACAAGAGAGACCCTTTCTAGCTATTATAATATACTTAATATACTTAACTATAATAACTAAGAACTTATACTTCTTAGGATCTAACTTAAAGCTTATATTAATAAAACAGTTAAGTATCTAGTAAACTTTCTCCTTATACTCCTTTTATAAACTACTAATATAAATAAGAATATTATTAATATATATTATTATAAAGTTATCTAGAAACTATTATAAATAATTATTAATATACTATTAAAATATAGTAGAGATACTAATAAATTTAAAGGAGTATATTATCTATTTAAAGAGACTATAATATATCTAAAAAGCTATTTTCTCCTAATCTACTTTATTAATTCTAATCTTATAAAATATAGTAATAATATCAAGCTTAATATACTAGTAAGTAGTAGTAACCCTCTAGAGAGTCTCTAATATAAGGAGGAGGAAGTAATAATCCTTATTTATAATTATATTAAAAACTTTATAATCTATATAGAAGTATATTCCTCTATCTAGCTTTCTTATAAAGAGGACTAAAGTATCAGTAGAGAAGCTACTTACTTTAATAAATTCCTTATTAAGTAAATCCTCTAGAGTCTTGTTAAGTATTAGAAGCTCCTCCTGTAATATACTATAAAAAGATCCCTATAGGAGGTTTAGTTTCTATCTTTTATTATTAGGAATTAATAGGATATAGTAGTCTATCTCTAGTTAGCTAAGAGGTAGCTAATATATTAAACCTAAATAGAAAAAATCTAGGAATTCCTTTAAAATATTTATAGAAATATAATCTTTTAGGTTTACCTCTACTTTTAGAGCTAATATTTTCTTAATATCTACTAGACTAACAGATATAGTTTAGTAGGAGCTTAATATCTCACTAATATACTATATAGTATACTAATAGATAAATATAAATAAATTAGTATTAAATAGTTAAGCTAACTAGATTTCCTTAAGCTATACTAACTTATCCTAGTGTTCTAAATATATTATTATACTACTTTTTTTATATATTATCCGTTAAGCTTCAGTATTATAAATAATATAATTATCCTCTATTTATAGCTACTTAAGATATAAAAGTAGTTATAGACTTTCTATAATATAGATATAAATCTTCTATATATAGTTACTAACTTCTAAAATTAGAATAGCTATCTCCTGGATGTCACTAAGTAATAACCTAATAATATATCTTCTTATTTATCTTTTTAATTTATTAACTAATAGGAGATAAAATTTCTTTATAAGGAAAGTATTAATAATAGTATAAATATTATAACTTATATTAATAAATATATTAATAAAGTAATCTCTATTAATTCTAATCTAAATAGTAACTAACTATTAGTTACTTATTTATTCTTTTTCCTATTATTTTCCCTATCTTATTACTTCTATCTTAATTAGCTCCAGAATCTAACTTCACTCTAGAGTTACTTTTTTCCTAAATCCTTATTATTACTAAGTGGAGCAGTATTATCCCCCTAGTTATCCCCAGTATAATCTAGAGTAATTATAGTTTTTATAACTTTTATATTAGTTTTCTTATACTTTTAGGCTCTGTAGTTCCTATAGATATAATTTTTCTTACTATACTTAAAATATCAGTAAGTATCTTAGTGGTCTTTAGAGTATTCCTCAGGAGTAGATGAGAAGCTACTAGAGCTTTAGTATTATTATTATTTCTTAACTACCTTAGTTATTATAATATTACTTTCTATATTATAAGTAGTAGGTCTCTAGTAAAGTAGCTAATAGTATACTAATAACCTCTTTATATATTTAAGCTTCTAAGCTATATTTTAAACTTTAGATAACTAAAATCTATACTCTATAAGAAAGTTAACTATAATAAGTAACTTTTTAAAGTGGGGGAGTAAGGTAGCCTCTAGTAGGAAGATCTAGACTATATCTAGCTATATATACCCTCTAGTATCAGCTAGAATTTTTTTAAATTAAAGT
The DNA here is from genome assembly GCA_001693025.2 of Colletotrichum lindemuthianum. Classification (NCBI taxonomy): domain Eukaryota; kingdom Fungi; phylum Ascomycota; class Sordariomycetes; order Glomerellales; family Glomerellaceae; genus Colletotrichum; species Colletotrichum lindemuthianum. The sequence continues at coordinate 282,718 of MASP02000144.1, read as the reverse complement.
AAAAAAGTAATTAAATATTTATTTTCCTTCTATCTGAAACTTTATAGCTAGGTAACAGTATAAAGCTAACTATTAGGATCTAGGTAAATTCTATCTAGATAACTTATAAAATTATTTAGATTATAAGAGTTTTCTAATTCTCTTACTATATAGAAAATTTTAACTACCTACTGAGGACTAGAATCTAAATAGAAGTAAATTAGATACTAATATTCCTAATTACTATTAAAGAAATAGTAGTTAATCTTAAGCTTAATTTTTATCTATTAGGCCCACACTTAATATTCCTTCCACTTACCTAAAAACTTCAGAAGTAGGAAAAGAAGTTTCCTCTAGTAGTTAGCTACTAGTAGGAATATAATAATATTATTAACCCTAAGGGTTATTATCCTAATAGATATTATTCTGGAGGTTACTAGAGCATCTTAATATAAACTAGAAATATCTATTATAATAACCACCTAGGGGTCACTATCTACTATAGTATCTCATTTTGCTAACTTATATAAAAGCTTATCAATCCTCTAGTAGAGAGAGCTTAAAATATACTGTAACTACTATTAAAATAGTTTACTTATAGAGTTACTACCTATAGGAATATCCTGGAGGGCTTTAGTACTCTCTATTATTCTTTATATTAGTTACTTATTATATAGTATTATATCCTAAAAGCTATACTTAACTAGATTATATACTTAACCAGTAGGAAGCTATATTCTACCTAGTATTATCTATATAGTAAATAAAACTAAATTCTAAATATATAAAAAGCTGAATCTAAACTTATTTAACTGGAAGGTGGCGTAAAATACTGTTTATTTAGAACTAAGGAGTAAAAAAGAAGCCTTTATAAGTATATAAAAAAGTCTGTATATATAATGCTATATGGAGCCTACCAGAGTTCCACCCGGGCGAGGGAGTTAGCTTCGGATGCCTAGGCATAGCTCTAGCCGGACATCCAGGCATAGCCTATAACACTTTTTTAAGTCTAGATCTTCTTTTTTCTTACTACTAAAACCTCTTTATTCCCCGTTTCCTAATAATATCCAGGATTCATACCTATTACTTCCTTTTAGGTTATAATAAGTAAATATTTCTATACTATTTAAATAAACCTACCACTAAACTAATAGACTAACTAACTTACCTTATTTACAGACTAACACTATTAACTATATTTAAATATAACTATTTATTTAATTACTACAGCCTTATAGATACTATAGATCCTATAGATACTATAGATTATATAGAGGCTATAGTTATACAGATACTATAGCTTCTATAGGCTATAGTTACAACTATATATACAACAAAAGTATCGAAAATCAACGAAAGCAACAAGAGAACTAGCCATATATACCACAGCTATATAAGCTATAAAAACCACAGATCCCATAGATATCACGGATACTACAGATACCACAGATCTTACAGATCCCTCAAATAAACCCCCGAAAATCACAAAAACGACAGCTACAGCTATATTAATCAATTTACAAGATCTACAGCTGCGTATAGCTATAACTGCATATAGCTATAACTATATAGGCTATAGCTACATTACAGCTATACATATACCACCCTAGGGCTCTCAAGGCCTCACGAAAAAGAAGAATAAAACCTAACTAAATAGGACTCTATAGTTATAATAATTTATCGATTATTATATATATAAAACTATATTAAAAAAATACCTAAATTTAGAAAGGAAAGATTACTCTAAGGAGGAAAAATACCCCCAGGGGTGATATATACTATATGTGGCGATTTTGATAGACCTCCAGCTAGGAGAGGTAATATTTATATATATAAAAATAGTTTATTAGTATAAATAATAAATAACGTAACTAAGGAGTTATATACATATATATATATAGCTAAAAGCTATAGTTTAAATCTGTTTTTCAATTTTTTTTTACCCTACGGAGCTAGTCAGGTTTTTGTTTTTATCTGGATTTTTGAATACATAGGGGTGTAAGCTTTTAAAAATAGGGAGGATTATAATAAAGTTAAGTTTATAAATAAGCTTATTTATATAATATAAGTAACCTTATAAGTATAAATAACTAGGTTTATTACAGATAGATAGAAAAAATTAATTTCTCTTCTCTCTAGAATCTAAAATCTACTATTCAGATTAGTTTAGCTTTTAGATTATAGATCTGTAAAAGTAATTCTATAGTTTTAAAATATTTTTCTAATATTTTCTATCTATTTTTACTTCTCTCAGATTTTATAGCTGGGAGTAGTTAGTTAGTTTTAGTCTAAATAAACCCTCTCAGCTATAGCCTATTTTAATATATATATATATAACCTCTTAACTATAAAGTTTTTATTATTTATACTAATAAACTACTTTCATATATATAAGTATTACTTTTCCTAGCTGGAAGTTTATTAAAGTTACTATATATAGTATATACTACTCCTGGGGGTATTCTTCCTCCCCAGAGTAGTTTTTCTTTTTAAACTAGATATTTTTAATATAATCTTATATATATAATAATTAATAAATTATTATAACTATAAAGCTATATTTAGTTAGGTTTCCTTCTTTTTCGTGAGATTTTAAAGGCTCTAGAGTAGTATATATATAGCTGTAATATAGCTATAGCTATATATATTACTGTAGGTCTTATGAATTAATTAATATAGTTGTAGCTGTTGTTTTTGTGATTTTTGGGGGTTTATTTGAGGGATCTGTAAGATCTGTGGCATCCGTAGTATTCGTGATATCCGTGGGATCTGTAGCCTTCGTAGCCTACGTAGCTGTAGTATACGTGGCCAGCCCTCTTATTACTTTTGTTAATTTTCGACGCTTTTGCCGTACGTATAGCTGTAGCTATAGCCTACGAAGCTGTAGCATCCGCATAGCTATAGCCTCCGTATAATCTATAGTATCCGTAGGATCTGTAGTATCCGTAGGGCTGTAGTAATTGAATAAATAGTTGTATTTGAATATAGTTAATAGCGTTAGTCTATAAATAAGGTGGGTTAGTTAGTCTATTAGCTTAGTAGCAGGTTCGTTTGAATAGTATAGAAGTGTTTACTTATTATAACCTAAAAGGAAGTAATAAGTATGAATTCTGGATAGAGATTCTATTGAAATAGAGTGAGATTCTAGATAGACTTCTATTGAAATAGGGTGAGACTCTAGATAGACCTCTATTGAAATAGGGTGAGATCCTAGAGGTTATAGGGAAATAGGGAATAAAGAGGCCTTAGTGGTAAGAAAAGAGAAGATCCAGACTAAGAAAAGAAAATAATTAAATAAGTATAATAACTAAAGTGTGGATCTATAAATACTATCTAAAATAAAGTTTTTATTATTATTATATATATATTATTAAACTATTATATTCTAATACCAAGTTTTTAAGGATATGGTTATTATTAGGATTTAGATTTTAAACTTAGGATTCTGAAATATTTTTTCTATTATATACTTAATATTTAACAGACGTTTCTTTTATTAAGTTATCAGTCCTACTAAGATATTATTATTTATAAGAGTAGTTAATAAGACTATTTATATAAGATTTTTTACTATTCTTTTTTCTTTATTATATAATATTTTAATTTGATTCTATGTGAAGCTGCTAGTTAATCTTCCTAAAAACCTTAATAAATTAGTAATTTATAGTGATTCTGATATTATCTATCTTCTCTTTCTTTAGAGGTATCTAAAAGTCTGAATATAATTATCTTTATATATTATCTTCTCTAAAAAGAAGTTATTTAAGTTATAATAATCTTCCTTTTACCGAACTATCTTCTTTATATTAGAAATATTTAAATTATCTATTTATTTATCTTTTTACTAGTTTTTAGATAAATAAGTTAATCTTACTTTATTTATCAGCTTAATAGGACTACCTTCTTAATTATTCTATAATTATTATTATAATTATTATTTTCTATTGTATTTAGTAAAGTAATTCCTAGTCTACCTACAAGCTAAATCTATAAATAACCTACTAATAATAATCTTATAATATAAAGTTGTAAAAGTTTATTTAGTAAAACTATATAAATACTAGTTTCTAAATACTTTCGAGGTCTCTAGAGTATCTACTAGTTTCGAGAGTATAAATATAACTATCACTTAGTCTTCTTATTTTTATATATTTGTTCTTAATAGTAAGATAATATATTATATTTTTATTATATTATATTAATATTTATTTATTAAGATAATATAGAAATATCTTTCTATTCCAGCTTTAAAGATTAAGAGTAGAATAATCTGCCTCTAGATACTATTAAAATAAATTATAGCTAAGAGAGTTTATCTAGACTAAAACTAACTAACTACTTCTAGCTATAAAACCTGAGAGAAGTAAAAATAGATAGAAAATATTAGAAAAATATTTTAAAACTGTAGAATTATATTTACAGATCTATAGTCTAAAAGCTAAATTAATCTGAATAGTAGGTTTTAGATTCTGGGGAGAAAAGAAGTTAATTCTTTCTATCTATCTGTAATAAATCTAGCTATTTATACTTATGAGGCTACTTATATTATATAAATAAGCCTGTTTACAAGCTTAACCCTATTATAATATTTAGAGGATTATAGATAATCTACTGTAGGGAATAGTAGTAAATTCCTATTATAATAATATTATAATAATATCTAAGGGTTTTAACTAATATATTAAAGATTTTAATAAAGTATTTAGTAAGTTTAACTAGAGAAATATTTCCTTAGGACTAGGTAAGTTTCTTACTAGATATTTATTTATAATTATATTAAGAATAATAGTTAACTTCTGGGGATTAATAATAACTAAAGGTAAAGTTAAGATAATAAAAATAATTAAGTTTCCCACTATATTATAAGTATTAGAGAGCTTTATTAAGTTAGTAGGCAGTTTGAGATATTATATTTAAAAATTCGCTATAATAACTAAGTTATTAGAAGATTATAAAATATTACTATTAGTAATATACTAATAATATAATAAGGATAAAATATTAGAAATAGGTAAGATATTAAAGTTAGTATATAAGTTCTAAGTAATTATAATTAATATCTTATTACTTATAGCTAAGGAAATTACTATATTTAATATAATTAAGAAGATTTTAATATTAGAGAGATTACTAATATTCTTCTCTTTATAATATTAATTATTTATTAATTTTAATATTTTACTTATCAGTATTAACGTAATAATATACTATATAGATAATATAATATAGGTAAAACTAATAAAATAAGCTAATAGTAATATCTCTAGGATTAAGTATCTATCTTAAATATCTATATAACTAATTACTTACCTAAGTTAAATATTAAGTAAAACTAAGGAGAGATATTAGTTAACTAAACTAGAGGTATATAGTTTAGTATAGATTATTATAAAAATATAATATTAATTACAATAGATAGATAAATTACTAGTTATATTATTTATAGATTATAAAACTATTATAAATTTTAGTTTTTATAAGATACTAAATATTTCTAATTCCATATTATAAATTATAGTAAATAAGAAGCTAGTTAGAATAATAGAATATTTTATTTAATTTAATATCATAATCTTATATAAGTTTAGTAAGAATTATTTTATACTAGATATTTTAAGTAGATTAGATACTAATAATAAGGCTAATCTGGATACTCTAGAAGTTTTAGATAAATTCCCTAAGTATTATTATAATATTTATTATCTATAAAGTAAGATAAATATCTTATATATTACTAATAATCTTATAGGTATTCTACTTTTAATAAGATTAATATTATTAGCTTTACTACTAATAATAATAGATATATTAATTAGATTATCTTGATTAAAACTAACTATAATAATAATATAGTTAAACTTAAGTTTTTATAATAAGATTATCTAAAGTTATAATAGTAACTCTATCTGGAAAAAACTATTGTAAATAATATAAAATAATATAGATCTAGTGAAGATTAATCTGACTAATATAGCTAATTTACTATTTATAATTAATAATAAACTTATCTGGAAGATACTAGATAATTATTAATTTATAAAATTTTATATTCTAAGAAGTTATTTTGTTAATATCTTTAAAGTAATTTATAATACTAACTATTAAGAATATATTAGAATTAGTAAATAACTATAGGGATTCTATAAATATAATAACTTAAAAGTATTAAGAGGATATTGAATAAAGTATTTAGACTATTAAGTATACTAAATATATAAATATAAAATATATAATAATTTCTAATTAATCTGACTATTATTATATTTATATTATATAATAACTATTAACTTTATAATAATATTACTTATCTCTAAACTTAATTAAGATATTATCTTAATAGTAGTTAATAAATTCTCTAAGGAGATTCAGTTTATATTAAAATTATTAAACAATATAGTAGATATATAAGATACTTAATTATATAATAAACTACTTATTACTAACTAGAGAATTCTAAAGATTATTATTAGTAATAGAGATTTTCAATTTTTTACTAGATTCTAGATAGTTAAATAGAAAGAAATAGAAATAAAATTACTATATATAATAATATATTACTTCCAGATAGATAGATAATCTGAGAGAATTATTTAGATAATCTTCTCTATAATTTAATATTATATTCATAGTCTATAATCTCTAAAATACTAAAATTAAGTTATCTTACAGATCTAATTTATATATAATTATATAAAATCTTTAGTAACTAGTTAATTACTAAATATTATTATATATAGATTTATATTTAATAATATTATAGAAACTTTACTAAATACTATATCTAAGGAATAAACTTATAATAATAAGTTATATATATATAATATATTAGTAATTATAAGTATAATAGTAAAATATTATTATAATTATTAATATATAATAAGATTTTTTAATATTAGAAATAAAGTAATACTAAAATTATACTGAGGATACTTAATTCTGTAGGTTATAATAGTTAGATATAAATATAGTATTTAGATAGTAAAATCTTTCTAAGTTATTAAAAAGATTAAGTAATTAGTATATTAATTAGAATTCCTAACTAAATAGAAAATATATAATATTATCTCTATTAACTATCTTAAGCTAGCTGTAGGTTTTAATTCCTATAGATAAACACTACTATAGATCCTACTAATTATAAATATATCTAAGGAAGTTAAATTAGTTATAACCTAATATCTATTAGGAAAGATAACTTAATATTTAGCTAAATTTAAGTATTTAGATTCTAATTATAATAAATAGTTACCTGAAATCTAGATTCTAGAATATCTTCTCTAATTTTAATAATCTAATATCTAATAATAGAGATAATAATTATATTATATAATTATAATAACTTCTATATTATTCTTTTTTTTTATTTTAGTAAGTAGAATATTAAGTTATATCTACTTTATAAGATAGGAAACTATCTACTTTTTCTATTCAGCTAACTGAATTTTACTAAACTACTATTTAATATATATTTTATAAAAAATTAGAAGTAAAAACTTTTCTTCTTCATATATATCTTATAACCTAAAAACTTTATATTTTACTTTCTTATATTCTCTATAGTGAATTATATTATATAATAAGACTAATTATATATCTAATAAATAAAATATTTAACTGGGGGATATAATTAATTAACTAATCTCTATTACTAATAATATAAACTCTAATTATTTTAATATTAATATCTCTAAATTTAGTAATAATTCTGTAAATATAGTAAATAAAGAATAACTATAGAAACTAGGTAAAAATATATAATTAATACTAAATAGTTAACTAACTATATATTTTTCTAGATATATTATAATATAGTAACTATTAGTTAGTAGAGATATATTCAGAATAATAATATTAGATAATTTAACTAAAAACTAATTTACTCCTATAGAAAATACTAATATAGCTAAGAAATATAGATCTAAATTTATATTTACTACTAATATACTAAGTAAGTATAAGAAAAGAAATAAAAACTATATAATTAATATAATATTTATATCTTAAAAAATTAATATTAATAGAAATTTTATATAAATACTAATAAGATCTATAATTTCTATATTTAATATAAATAATAATTTTCAGTTTACTAAATAAGTTAAATAGATTACTTATACTAAATAACTTATAAAATTTATCTATATTAGTAATATTATAACTAAAGAAATATAATAATAAATACTTAACTTTATTAAATTACTAGTTATAAAAATAATTAAATCTAAATTTTCCTATATATTATATAGGAAAGTAATATTCTACTTTCTTATAGATAGTAAAATAGATAAATTAGAAATATAAACTATTTTTTATATTACTTAAACTAATATTATTATATTATAAAAAAAGAATTTAGAAAGAAAAAAAATATCCTAAAAGAAATAATAAAAATAATAATTAATATTTATAAGAAAGATAATATAGAGTATTTTAACTAGAAGGAACTAAATAGAGTAACTAATCTCTTAAAACTTAATAGAGAGATTTTTATAATTATAAAAACTAAAAATATAATTTCTAATATAATTAATATAGGTTCTAATATAACTAATATAATTCCTATTAATACTAAAAATTTAAACTCTAAGATAAATACTTTAGAATTAGAAAGTAAGAATAGTAACTCTAAACTTAAAAATATATAACTAGAAAATTATATTAAAAATAATAATTTATATAAATTCTAAGATTTTATAGGAGAGAGTAATCTTAAAAAACTAAAAGAATTTATAATAGAAGAAAGATATTACTAAATTTTAGAATTCTATAATATTTTTAATACTATCTATAATTGTTAGTTTAATCGTCAGGGTAATCGCATGCCGTACGTGATCTCGTCGTACGGATGCAAACTGGTGTTCTAGTATTCGTTATTTGTCAGAAATAATACTGCCGTGGGCCACCGCCATGGGCGTGGCCTAGGGCAGGCACACCTCCCGCGGCTCCTGCCACCGTAACGCACACGTTACAATAACAATAATAACGTATACGCCCCCTCATATACCCACTATATTTACAACAATTAAAAGTCTCACACTACTGAAAAAGAGTATACTTTTTTTACGTCGTTTATCAATTGATTCAATCCCTTTTATATTATTTTATCGATTAATTTGAACATCACGATAGCTTCAAACAAAACTAATAAAGGAGTATTCTTTCTATATAACCCTGAAGATTAGCTATACTGGATCTAGCATATTAAGACCGCTGCATGCAACTGTAACCTATAGGCCTATATTAACCCTAATAAAGCTATAATATCTCTACTGTCGAAGCCCGAAATACCCTCTATTACTCTATTTATAGCTAAAGCTAACCCTAAAGTAATAATAAAGGTATTTTCTGAATTATTATCTGAAGATCTGTAAATATATACCTAACTTTCATATAATTATTAAATAGACTTTTAAGAATATAACTGAATTAAAGATACTGTAAAGGAGGTTCAGACCCTTATCTTAACTATAATTACCTCTAAGTATTTTACTTAATACTACCTTCCTGATAAGACCCTTAAGTAGTAGCTTAAAGCCCTCACAAAGTACACTATATTACTATCAGATTGGTAGCTCCTTAAGGCCTCACACTAATACCTTAAATACCTTAAATCTCCTAATCTTGATACCTAGGAAGATATTTGATAATAGCTCTCATAATAGGAGGATAACTTCCTTATTATATGCCAGGCTGGCTTTTTGATACCTAAAGTTGAGGCTATAAGCCTATAGCTAAACTAACTTTACCGAATACTCTCTATAAGCTCTATTTCAGTATAGGTAATAGTATACGAGATTTAAAGCTGCTAGTTAACTATAATACCTAATTATTATGAGATCCTCACTAGTATTTAAGCTACTATACTCTTAAGAGTTATAAAGCAGCCCTTACCGCCTACCACACTACTTAATTATAATAATACTACTACAGCTAAACGTCAGCATACTTAATGCTAAGTATACAGCCTTTTAGCCTACTCGCTCGACCGCTATTATTACCTTAATAACAGTATTCAGCCTCCAGGATAGCGTCCGAAACCCGCAATACTTACGGCACTTACAGCAAAAGGTCTCAATAAGAGGTTTGACGATAGGAGGCATAAAGGCCATTAATACCCTTGTGGGGGGTGGAAGATTCGTGCGTATAACAATACCGCGGTGCTACTACTTAAAGGTCCCCTCTGCCCTAAATAGCTTCACACCCAAAATAGGAGGTATAAGGACCACTTAAGTAATTAGTAGCCTCATAGGGGGTGGAAGATTCGTACGTATAACAATACTATAATACTACTACTTAAAGATCCCCTCCGCCCTAAATAGCTTTATACCCAAAATAGCTTCATACCTAAAATAGCCCCTATACCTAAAATAGATAGCTTCAAGCCTTTTATTATTTCGATCTTTTATTATTTTAATACTTTTTATATCTAGCTAGCTATATATTTTTTAGCTGGGGGGTGGATTTCAGCAAATATAGTCTGTAAATAACACTACTCTTCCTACTGAATACTAGAGGTTTAATAAGGACGACGGAGCCAGGATTACTATAAAGATAGCTATATATTTTTACAGGTTTTTACTATTAACGTCTGAGAGACGCTTTTCGAGAAGACGCTTTTTACTATTTTGTCTACTAGTTTACAGGCTCTGAATAGCCTCATTTTGTATATATTATTTCACGTGGCCAGCCGTGCCGGCAATGCCGCATGGCTGGGGGGGTGTGTCAGAAATAATACTGCCGTGGGCTACCGCCATAGGCGTGGCCTAGGGCAGGCACACCTCCCGCGGCCCCTGCCACCGTAACGCACACGTTACAACAACAATAACAACGCATACGCCCCCTCATGTGCCCACCGCATTTGCAACATTATTGTTATTGTTACGTTACGTGGCGCGCGGCGCCACGTAAGGCTCTAGATCTACAGCGTGGCAATTACTTACTAATTGCCACACTACTAGGCTACGGCTGGCGCCGGGTGCTAAGCACCTATGGCCAGTAGGCTATAGAGGGCATACCGCCACATACGTGGCAGCGTGTATAGTTACCGCATGCCCTACGGCATAGTGTAACCGACACTGGCAACTTTTCTTTTTGTCGCATACCCTGGTGCCTATCTATTTACATAAAAAAAAAAAAACAGTGCCTTTTGCAATCTACGCCCTTTGCCTGAATAACGTCTGAATACCTATTTATCTACTCCACTTAAGTCACCCATCCCTCTATTTAAATAGTTATATAGTTCAAATTGATAAATCTCTCGAGGGTGCAGTTTAGAGTGCCCTTCGTGAAGGTATTAGTAATATTATTATCTCCATTAATCCACTGCACCTCATAAAGCTTACAGTATTTATATAACTATCTTAACACTATAATATTAATTATTAGACACTTCTCTTTAGTAATACTAAACTTTATAAAATACTTATAAAGTAAGTATAAGTTAGTATATATAATAGTTAGAATCTGAGGGAGCTTTTAGTAGTTAAGAATCTTCTTAAGTGATATAATTATAATATAGATAAAGTTTATATCAGCTATTATAGTGTAAATCTCTAAGGTAAGTATACTTCTAGTAACTCTCTTATTTTTAGTAGATAAGTAGTATATAAAATTACTATAGAAGTTAAAATAACTATTACTAATTATAGTCTCTTAGTCTAGAATTATTATAAATCCCAGTTAAGATAAGAGGTTAATATTATTAGTAAAAAAACTATTAATAAAAATATAAAAATATACTTTAGAAAGGTTAAGTAGTATAAAGTTGAGACTTCAGTTAAGATACTCTATTTACCACTTAAACTATTTATTAAGTATAATAATATTATCACTTAAAGGTTATTACTCTTACACTACACATAAGAGGTTAAATAGAGCCTCTAGTTAGTATATAGAGGTAAGATATATATTATATATATATTATTTAATATATACCTTCTTAAGTATCTTAAGTATAATATATATATTAATAAAAGCTAGTTTTTACCTTTAATACGTTTAGTATAAATATAAGTAATTACTATAAAGTAATAAGATACCTCTATTAAATATAAAGAATATAGTCTCTAAGAGTATAATTTTAAGCTTTACCTTAAATAAGACTTTTTTAAACTCCTTATCCTCTTAGTGAGAGAATATTATATTAGAGAGACTGAGGATATTATCAGTTTATATACTAATAAGGCTGAAGGCGTTATTTTAAGCATACAAAATAAGGAAGTATAGGTTATATATTAAAGTCTCTATTTATAACTACTTCTTATAGTATATAGAGTAAGTTACTTATTAGTAGGTTCCAGCCTTAGTGAGGCTATAAAGTAGCTTAATAATAATTATTATAGAGTCTGGAGGATACTACCTTTTAAGGTGCAAGGATAGATCAGCTATAATATACCTTATAAGCTCTATTTTAGCTTAAGTATAGACTTAAGTAATATTATAAAACTATATTATTATACCTTTATACTTAAGGAGGGTTAAAACTACAGCTAAAATTAATCACTAGCTACTCTGTTAGATCGTTAGCAATTATGTTAAAATCTCGAATTTACTATAGTCTCTAAAGCTTTAAATCATAAATCTTAATTTCTTATATATCTTATTAGTATCCTTATTCTTAATCTTATTAATAATATAAAACTTAAAATGCTTATAGCTTTTATAGAGGATAAAATTATATTAGATAATCTTTATAATACTATTATTAATAATACTCTTAACCTCCTTTTTGATTAACTCTTTAAATAGTAAGCTAGATATTATAATTATACTTTTTACATAGAGAGTAAATAAGAATACTAAATCTAACTGCTTCTTAACTGTAAGGTATACTATAAAATAAGCTTCTTAGTTAAACTCTAGAGATAGTAAACTAACTATATACCTGTAGGTTATATAACTTAGAGGCTCTAGTGTAATTTAAGTTATTTATAGTTAAGGCAGTAAATTATTAACTACTTAGGGAGGGAGGATATTATTATCTCCTGCAATAGAAATAATATAAAGTATTAGCTATATATTTAGAGCTTTAGGGATAGTTACAGATAAAATTAGAATAACTATATAAAATTATAAACCTCTATTTACTATTAAGTTACTTAAAGATCTTTAGCTTAACTGAGGGTTAGTATATAAAGCTATAAATACTAACTCTTATAAAACTATAACTTTAGCTATATTATTATTAATCTCTTATTTATTACTTTTAAAATACTATTTTATAGCTATTAATTGAAACTCTTAAGAACTATAAGGTAGCTTAAGAATGTAAGTCTCACTACAGATAGCAACGAGAGGATATAGCCTTTACTAGCCTTTTTTCTCTCGCTATATACGTATAAGAGTCTGGAGTAGAAAGGTTATTACGTAAGAGGTATTAAGGCTGTTACGTGTTACTAAAGCAGTATTAATAGTGTGTTTAGCATACTTACGGCGGATCTCTTCTGTAGCTTTACATACAGCTTAAGCCCAGGTAACAATATCCAGAGAGGAAGCTAAATCTTCCGTGAGGCATAGGTACACTCTAAATATAAGTAGAGTGGGTATGAGGCTATTTAGACTAGTAGTGTTATTAATTGCTTTATATACTACTTAAAGGGATACCTCTTAAGTAGCAGTAGGAAACTTTATATAGTAAATTTTATATATACAGCAGAGAAGTATATAGTAACACTCAACTTTACTGACACTATTATATATCTTAATAAATATAATATAAACTATGAATCCTATAGTTTTTACTTCTAATCTAAAGTCTTCAGATTAGAAGGTTATACTTACATCAGTAATAATATAATTAGGAGGACTTTAGTATATATTAATCTAATATACCTTAAGGGCCTCTTATATTACCTTTACTGATAGATTAAATAGAAATTAAGCAGCATTAAATACTATAGTAGTATTAATAATATAAAGTATATTATAGTTATTAATATAGATAATATTAATAATAATCTTAAAGTTGAAGTTAATATCACCTTAGATAGTAAAATAAAATTACGAGGAAGCTACACTATATATTTAGTAGTAGTAGTAATACCTCTCGAGAGCCTTAAGAGTATACTATTTAACTAAATATCCCACTTTAGTGAGGATATTATAGAGGTATATTATAGCTAGATGTCTGAAGTGGCAGTAGAGTCTCTATATCTCTATCTCCATAAAGTATATAGAGGTAATTATTCTCTCCTTATTAAGAAATATCTATAGATACCCCCATTTTTAAATAATAAGCATGATTTTTTTACCCTAGTGGAACTTATTATAGATATTATTAAACATAATACTAAGGTAATCTATATCTATAAGATAGAGTAAAAAGGATATATTATATAAACTTATATAAAATATAATAACACTAAGTAATATAAATATATTAACTATTCTAAATATTATAATAAAAGTAGCTTCTCTAAAATATATTATAACTAATTTACTTTATAGAGATATAAAAATAATAGAGGAGATAATTAACTACTTTAATATAATAAACTGGGAATATCCTACAGTTAAGAAGTTAGTAGTATCTAAGTTAGGTAAAATACCTTAAAATATAGTATTTAAGTAGCAGCCCTTAAGTATGAAGGTATATATAGAAGTATTAGGAGTGATAATATTATCTATAAGTTTACTGCTAGTAGTGACACTTTTAGTAAGGATATAGATTATTACCTAATCTTAGAGGATTCTAATAATTTTACCTCCATCTAAAGCAACAAGCCTCTTACTGTAAAATAATATAAAAAACATCTCTAGAGTAGATTCTACAGAGTAGCCCTCCTTAAAGTTAATACCTATCTAGTACTATATAATAATATTTTTATTAGTATCAACCTCTAGTATAACCTTAAGGCTATTATTATTGAGGCTATTAATACTTTTATAGCTTATGAGAAAGGCTTAGTATACTACTGCAGAGTGTACCTTAAGGTTAGTAGTTAACTTATACCTATTAAATAAGGTATACCTCTCCTCGAGAATATACCTTATAGACTAATAACCAGGTTTGCTATATATATAGTACTTTTAATTAGTATAACTACATATAGATATTAGAAATAAGTAATAGCTACCTGGAGCGTAAAGCTATATATATATAGAAATATAGCTACAATCTTAAAAGTTACCTTAAGGTGAGTTATATATACAGTCAGTTTAAAATTAGTCTCTAGCTACCTTCTAGTAGTTATCTCTATTATCTTATATATATTATACTTTTTAGATTAATAAGATATTACTTACAGTAGATCTCAACTAATTATAGAGACTCTAAGAGGTTACTATAAAGCTAAAAAAGGCTAACTAGCACTCTAATATACTGCAGTATACACTTATAAGCTGGAGGTAGAAAGTATTATCTATCCGGATCTTAGCAGGGAAGGTTTTTTAGATACATATAAGCTTTAAGATTAGAAGCTTAAGGGTCTCCTTTTTACTTTTATTAGAATTCTCAGTAATAATATTTCAAAAAATAATATTCTACCAGTTAGAGAAGTAGAACTATTAATTCTTATTATTCTTAAAATAGTTCTTAACCTACTAGATTATTTAGTTAAATATAAAGTTAATATTTAAGTTACTTAAGTAGTTAAAATAAAACTTAAGAATATTATCTTTAAGTATAATTAAAAAGAGCTCTGCCTATATATATTATAAGATACTAAACTTAAAGTAGTAATCTCAGAATATATAGATCTTTAACTTAAGAATATTATAGAAACCTCTACTATATTTTATAATCTTATTATATAATTTTGTAAGGTTTATAATATATTTAGTAGATATATTATTAAAAAGGATAGTGGGGTTAACTTATGGAGGTTATTTATACTACCTAGGCAGCTACTAGCTATAATCTTAGTGGTCCTCTCACTATTAGAGAAGTTTTAATATAGAGGAATAGAGGGTTAGTAAGACTGAGGGTTGAAATAGAGATCTCTCGCCTTAAATTATAAATGTCTAAGTTAGTTAAGTTAGTAGTAGATATTTTTCTTTAACTACTTATAGTAGGAATATTATTTATACTAAGTTTTTAACTTTAGGTTAGACTTTATAAGAGAGTAATAAGATATACTATTTAGCTATTATAAGGTTATTTAACTACTCTAGAAACTTTTAGAGGTTCTCTCTTAATAGGAGAAAATAGCAGCAAAAATCCTTAATCTCTAGAAGGATCTATAGGGTAAAACTATTTTACTAAGTAACTTAATATAAAACTAAGTAGAAATATTTACTATTTAGCTTAATTTTAATATTATAGGTAATAAAGTAGTCTCTAAAATAGTAGACTATATTAATACTACCTAGTTACTATATTACCTCAGGCTATTTAATAAAATTATCCTAGAATATTTAAAATAGCTTTTAGCTATAGAGTTCTAATTAGGCATAAAAAGCTAGTTAGTATCCTAGGTAAATATTAATCTTATTAATACTGTTTATTATAATAAAGTTATAGTTAATCTTCTGGATCTATCTGAAATACTCTAGGTTTAGATAAAGTGAAATTTTTATTAGTATAGGAATATTTATAAGTGAGGTTATTAATAGTATAGGAATATCTTAAGTAGGTATTTAACCTGAAGGGGTTAATTTGGATATTATTATGAAGACTAGAGAGGTGTAAAGTAAGAGAGGATTATTAATTTAGCTGGATCCACACAGAGAGGAATAGGGAAAGAGTTTTTAAGAAGCTATATAGGTTTCTCGAGAGGTTAAGATTAGAGATACTATAAATTTCTAATACTAAAAAGTCTAGCATTACTTAAGGAAGGTTATTATATTTACTAAATATATTCTAGTTAGTAATAATAAGGATATAAATTTAAACTCCTTAGTATAACTATAGGGAGTATCTTAACTTAACTAGAGTGAGGGTGTGAATTTAAACTTCTTAATAATAGTCTCCTTAAGAGGTTAGTATATATTTAGAGGCTTCTAGTGAGGTCCTAAGGTGGGGAGAGTCTGAAGCGTCTAAGTAATAATCTCACGATCTTTCACCTTATATAGACCTTAGGTGTAGGGTTTCATGATTGCTTCTTCTAGCGTAATAGGTTTTGCTGATCTGTAGTATAGTGGTATAATAGTTAGGTTAACTACTGATTAGTGTTAGTTTAATTGTCAGGGTAATTATATACTGTATATAATCTCATCATACGGGTGTAAACTGGTGTTCTGGTATTTATTATTATTATTATTACGTTATGTGGCGCGCGGCGCCACGTAAGGCTCTAGATCTATAGCGTGGTAATTGCTTACTAATTGCCACGCTGCTAGGCTACGGCTGGCGCCGGGTGCCAGGCACCCGTGGCCAGTGGGCTATGGAGGGTATGCCGCTACGTACGTGGCAGTGCGTACGGTTACCGCATGCCCTACGGCATAGCGTAACCGACAATAATATTAATATATATAATATAGTATAATAAATATAAATAGTAAATTTACTATAGTATACTGAAATTAATATTATAGGGGATAATATAGTAAATAAATAAATTAGAAGATTTATAGGATAATAGCTATATATTAATAAGGATATTAATATATTTTTTAGAATGGGGGTAACTATAGTATATACTACCTTAGGTGGTAGTCAGGTGACCACGCCTGTATTGGGGTACCAGGCCTACTAGCTCAGATAGACAAACTATACAGATTACACCTACAGATCGTACCCACACGTTGTGACGACCGACGTGGCCTACAACCTCAGTCGCACTGAACGATAGGTTATGGAGCACCATGGCATTGGCAGAGTGGCTTGAGGATCGTTTTCAACCTATATGTTCACTGGGCGGAGGGAAGAGTATGGCCGTCGTCCAGCACGAGTCACCGGCCCCATGCCATCGAGGTTTCCATGAATCTTGTCAGCGAAAGATCCTGGTCTGGTCAGGGGACCTCGGCTGCGATGATATGCGCAGGGTAGCACGCAAGGTGGGTTTCTGAGGCTCATAGGGGCCTGCAGATAGTGTGGTCAGTCAGGAAGGTTTCGACATTTGAATTCGATTTCTCACCTTTACTTTATGCATGTCCACGGCTTCAATTCGGCGTACGTCATCATGGCCGTCGGTCTCTTGATAGGACAACGACAGCTCGACCTGGAGATGTCTCCGCCATCAGCGTGCTGTGTACGGAGTAGCCCGCGCCAGTTAACAGTCTTGATACTCGGCGTCAACTGCTGGGTTTTTCTGACGGCCCGACGAGAGAAGACGGAGCCCAGAGGGCCAGAGGGAGCAGATCCAAATTGCAGTGTCCAGAATTAGGTCCGTTTCCGTCTGGGCTGCGTGGCGTTGCGTGCGTTGCGTGCGTTGCTACACAGTACGTAGGTAGGGGCGTTGCACAGACAGCCAGCAAGCAGGCACAGCCCAGTTCTCTTCAGCGCACCTTCACTGAGCTCCAGCTCTATCCAGCTCGCTATAGCCGCCTTCAGGTTTGGCTCCTTCCAGCCCTCTTCTTCTCTCGCTATGCTCAACCTCAAGAGGATATCCCTCCATCCCATCCTATCAGCTCGTGACAGCGTCATTACATGCTATCTATGCGTACAGGCTACGACTGCAGTTCCTCGTACTCCCGTTTACGCTCCATTCTCTCAGGAAACTACAGCATTCCAGTCTCGCTCATCCGCTTGGCTCCCATCTCGAAATTGCTTTTTCTTGCTCCTTCCACCCGCATCAGCCGATCTGGCCGTCGACCTTTGCTTTTCCCCCTCTACCCGATTCGACATCTGATTCGACTCGACTCGAACCTTAGGTCGTCGGTTGGTCCGGGGATTCTGGAAGCCCAGTGCTCGCACGACCAATGCGACGAGCCAGGTTGTCGGGGCCAGATTCTGGATAATGCCTTGTCTACGGAATGCTGACCCTACGCCCGTCGGCATCCAACCTTTCGTCTTGCCATCAACATCCCTGCCTATTCTACGAGCCTTGTCATACTCCTTTTGATCATCGTCGACAAGTCCAACTCTGCCTTCCGACAGTCATCCACCGTCCTCCCACGACGCCTGCGGCAGCAACAGAGGCAGCAGTCAACGACGACGAGCCCCGTCGCTCACGCCAGCGGTTGGAGCTTCGAACTGCTGCTGAAGCTCTCCACAGCTGTCGCTCGTTATCGTAATCTCGTCGCAATCCGCTTCTAGCGCTTGCCGTGCCTCGGCCCCGCCACGACGTCGGCTTCGTCCCATCTTCCACAGCCCCCTCCTACCGTCCAAGCTTTATCTCGACTACCTACCATGCCTACCTACCTCTGCCACGGTTTCCGTTGGGATCGTCGCAGTATTCGAGTATTCGTCGTCGTGCAAAACATTGATGACGCCGCCCCCGAATGGATCGTCTCGCCCAACTCGTCTCCCGCCATTCTTGAGTCATTCTACTCCCTGTTCGACTTTCTGCCCGAGCCACCGTCAGAAGACACCGACGCCCAGCGAGAGAAGAAGAAGCGCAACAAGTCTAAACCTCCAAAAGATGGTCTTCTCCGCAACGAGTACGACGTGCCGCCATCGACCGTCCCTCCCGAGGAAGACGACGTGCTGCAAAACACGTGGAGTGCTGTCAAGCTGCTCGAGGAGTACGATCCCACAGACCTGACTTACGTCAGTCGACCGTACGCATACGTAGCCGACCATGTGGTACGCATAGACCTGAGCAACTCCATCACGGAGGAGATCATGCGCTACGAGGAGCGGTTAAGCGACACGAAGGCCATGGCCAGCGCCCCGAGTGACGACTTCGCCAAAACGAAAAAAGGGTCTACGTCGGGCAAGAAGGCCGGCTGGTTCGAGAAGTTGCGAGACCAGCTCCAGCGCGGTGAGGACATCCGATGGTACGTGGTGGTCTGCGGTGACGAGGTGCGCGATTTCCCCGTAGACATGACCGCCTCCAAAGAAGAGCATGCCAGGGAGGCAAACCCACGAGAAGCCGAAAGTGAAACTCCCAGAGGTCGCGATCGGAGCGCAGGACCGTCAAGGCCGACCCCCTCGCCGAAAGACTACGCCTCCAGCGTGCCAGCGAGTCAATTCGCATCAGCCATGGCGCCGCAACAACAGCAAGTGTCCCCCAAAGAGGCGGGGTTACCGTACGGCACCCTGTTCCAACATCCCAATATGAACACCGACCCTCCGCCGACGCTGTTGCAGCCGAAGTTGCAGACGAAGCCGTCAATGGATTTTAGACCAAAGACTCCCAAGGGCGGAGGCTTCAGGAGGTTGTTTGGAAAAAAGGGCGACGAGCCATGAGAGCCGTCGACAATGGTCGAGTGGCCAATGTACTTGTATCTGGGACTGTCCAGGCCACCATCGACTTCTTGCATGTGGCTGGACGCCATCTGCCCACGAGGGCATTGCTGAACACGATCAAAAGCGAGCGAATAAACTGTTACACTATTTCAAATCAATTGAAACAGAAAACACAAAGATAGTGAATGACCCCTGCTCCCTCGTCCTTCTCCCGCACCACCAACCCCAGCCGCAGCTCAGTGGCACACAGCGAGCAACCCCAGACCCCAACTTTCCTCAGAAGCGAAGCAGGGGTTGGCTTGCTACGTCATTGGGCACGCTTCCTCGCTTTACCTACTCTGTTCCGCGACCGGGTACTTTAAAAGCAGCGCGTCCGGCTGGATCAATCGGAATGTCGACGCGAGCTAAACCCTCGGAGACACTAATTCGCGGCGTCAACGTCGTTACTTGCCTGCCGTGAACTCTCTGCTCCATGACTTGACCACGTTTTCTGTCACAAATTGTGACGGTGTCAACCTTGCTTAAACGCGCGACTTCGCCATCGTCATGGCGGAATCTTCCAGACTAAACGTACCGGAAGTGTCTCCGGAAGGCGAAACATCGCCATCCTTTGCCCAGTCGACGGCCGAATTCAACATTGACAGCGATTTCGAGCTCGACGATGCGGAGGACCTGCAATACCACGAGGCGCAGGCTGGCGGGGAGGCCTACGAGCTCAAGAGCTTGATGAGATCATCCAAATCCGAGAGCGGTGAGGGATGGGGCGACGCGCAGTCGCCGCGGAGACGGAGTACGGACACGGTCGCAAGCTTCCAGTTGTATACCCCCGACGAAGAGAGGGCCGTCGTCCGCAAGTTTGACCGTAAACTCGTCCTCTTCGTCGCGTTGCTATTCATGCTCAGCTTTCTGGACCGGTCGAGTATGCGCCCGCGGTCACTACTGTCTTGCCCGTGACGCTGACTTGCCGTGCAGACATTGGCAATGCGCGCATCGCCGGCATGGACGAGGACCTGCAGTCGCAGCCGCCCTGGGACGGATGGTATTCATGGACGCTTACGGCATTTTACATCTCGTACATCTCCTTTGAGTGGATGTCGCTGCTGTGGAAGATTATACCCGCTCACATTTACGTGTCCATGATTGTGCTGTCATGGGGGGTCACGGCCTCGCTACAGTCCGTGTCCGTCTCGTATCCGATGCTCATTTTCTTCCGAATACTGCTGGGAATCGGGGAAGCCGGCTTTACTGGAATTCCCCTTTACCTGTCCTTCTTTTTCAAGAAACAGGAGCTGGCGTTTCGCACAGCAATCTTCGTCTCAGGTGTGTACCGTTACAGGCAGCAGCACGTGACACTGCTAACAGCGACAGCTGCACCACTGGCGACGACATTCGCCTCATCTTTGGCATGGGTCATCACAAAGCTTGCCAGGTACGGACCCATCGCACCATGGCGTCTTTTGTTTCTGGTGGAAGGCTTCCCCTCGGTTCTTGTAGCCGCCGTCGCGTGGACCATTGTCCCGGACAGTCCCGAGACGGCGTCATATCTCACGTCGCGCGAGCAAAAGGTCGCGCGCCTGCGACTGCGGCGCGATAAGCCGCAGAACAAGCACGAGAGCAAGACACGTCGCGGTCTCCAAGCTCGCGAGGTTGCTGCAGTTCTCTGCGATCCCATGGCCTGGATGACGGCGGCCATGTTATTCCTCACCAACATGGCGTACTCTTCCCTGCCAGTGTTCTTGCCAAAGATTCTCACCGAGATGGGACATTCTCGTTTGGAGTCTCAGGGTCTCAGCGCGCCACCGTACTTTCTGGCCTTTCTGGTCGTCCTGCCGACTGCTCACCTGTCTGATCGAACGGGAAACCGATCGGCGCCCATCATTTTTCATGCTCTGGCATCGGCCGGAGGGTACGGCATGCTGGCGCTGGCTGAGCCACTCGGCCTCTCGCCGCCGCTGCGATATCTCGCGGTGTACCCCGCTGCCGTTGGCTTCTTCAACGTCGTCACTCTCACCGTGACTTGGAGCATCAACAACCAAAGCTCGGAGAGCAGGCAAGGTGGCGGGTTTACCCTGATGCAACTTGTAGGCCAGTGTGGGCCGCTCGTGGGCATGGGGTTGTATCCCGACCGGGACGCTCCGTTTTACGCACGCGGCATGATGACGTGCGCATGTGCGATGCTTGCTGTGGCTGTTTTGGCATTGATGTTAAGATTCTATCTGACTCTTTTGAATAGAAAAATGGACGCCGCATCAGCGATTGGCGATGCAGAGGAGGGGCAGAGGCTCGTCAGGGCCGGTTCGAACACGAACGAGAGGTTTAGATATATGCTGTAGTTATATCGGCGTCATTAGTCTGCACTGTCGACTAAATAAGCGGTCACTTGGAGGTCTCCAAGCTCGACTAAGATTATCAGCGCCTCGCGCCAATAGAAATCCGCCGGTACCTGACCCAAACTTTGCGTAGCCAAGAGCACGAAGCGAGGTGAGGTGAGAGGTGAAGGAAAGGTGACGTGAATTCCGCACGGGCCAATCGAACTAGCCGTGGAGAAGAAGGGTTGAACGTGGATTTAAAAAAAAAAAAAGGACCTCGGCCCCATCTTAGGACGTGCCGTTAACTCGGTATCCGAACCGCCGAACCGGAGTGGGTAGTTCATCCAGTTGCTCTGTCACATCCTTGAAATGCGATACCGGGAATAAAGTCTTCAACGTCTCTATTCTTTGCTCGTATAATTACTCCATCTTCCAGTAGACTGTTGTGCCGTAGTTTCTTCAGCAAATCCCACCTCGCCGCAGGGGCTAGAGCATCAGCATCAGCAGCAGCAGCAGCAGCAGCAGCAAACATGAAAACGCAGAGCCCGGACGTGAAGCACTTTTTGGCGATACCGTGGGCCGCGGCGCACATCAACGCGCCCAATACGGTCCGCGAGACGGCGAGCTCGCGGTATCCCAAGGAGAGCACGGAGGACGAGTTGTTTGCCAAGACGTTGCATACCGACGGGACGATTAGCGCCTTTTTAATGTTTCACACGCGGCCGCCGCCGGTGGTGGCAGCAGAAGCAGCGGCTGCAGCAGCATCAGGAGGGGAGCAACGGCGACGACCACGAGAAGGACAAGAGCAGCCGCAGCAGAAGGACCAGCAGCTCATCCGCGAGGTCAAGGCTCTCCTCACCCTCAACAGCGGCGTCAACGGGTACCCCGGCGTCTCGCACGGGGGCATCGTGGCCACCATCCTCGACGAGACGATTGGCCTGGTTTTCCCCGTCAACAAGGCCAACGGTCTCGTCAGCGAGGGGGACTACATGACGGCGTACCTCAACACGACGTACGTGAGGCCCGTGAGGACGCCGCAGACGGTGCTGGTGGTGGTGGAGATCATCAAGGTCGAGGGGCGGAAGTTTTGGATCGAGGGGAGGATCGAGGATGAGAAGGGGGATGTGTTGGCCAAGGCGGAGAGTCTGTATGTGAGGTTGAGGGAAAGGTTGTGAGGGTCTGGGGTGAGGGGGCTTTGAAGAGTTGAGAGCTGGTTTTGCGAGGAGGTTGAGGAGGATGGGGGGCTTATAGAGGAGTAGAGTCTCCGAGGAGGAGGATATTTGCCATTGTAGGCAGCTTGCGTGCCTGGATGCTATTGAGCATTACACCTGAGGCACCATTATCAACTCACCTTCCTCAGCTCCTTCCCTAATATTGAAGTTCAATGTCCCTGCCGTCACCATCAGAGACGGCTAGTCGGCCGAGCGGGAAGAGCTGATTCGACTGCCAGGTTGACGTTTCCCTGCCCACTGACATGAGCTCCTCGATCCATCCGGCATAGAGCCAATGTTGGTATCTTTTTTACCTCGTCTTCTTTATCCCGCCTGGCTTGTTTACTTGACAAGGCTTTTTTGATGCCAAGGGTATTAAGACCTAGACTTGTAGCTCTGTCTTTGCTATTTACCCACCCTTACAGGCTAGATAGAGTCAGGAGGCCTTCCTCTATTTTGGTTAGACATATAGCATTAGAGGGTGATTGCATATTGGGGGTGCACGATGGTTTCGTGGTGGGTTGAGCAGGTACGACGGTGAAGGCTTCCTTCCCATTGCGGTGCTTGCTAAGCAATGTGAGAACATATGGTTGTAATTTGTAGCAGCAGCGTGCTGTATAAGTTTGAACAAGTTTGACTACTTGAGCACCTCCATAAGCGCTCTCCTATCGGCAAGGACATTACTCTTACCATAATACCAGGACGTCTCCGTCAATTGGACGTTGCCAAACTGGTTGTGGACTACAAGGATAGACCGCCCTTGAGGGGCAGAAAAAAGCCACCAGACTATCTGTCTACTTTATTTACTTCATGTTTCTATCAGTTTGTGGCAGAAGTTCAAGATGGCCACCAAGTAGTGCCAGCGAATTCAACCATGCCCAATTATGGCTGGTTTCTGGAAATCTCACAGGCCAATCACTGTATAATACGTACTCAGATACGATAATTGTCAACAGACGAGGTTTTGGATGCGAAAAACCTTGCCGCATGCTTGACACAAATAGCCGGGTTAATCAGAACAAAGACTGTCTTATCAAGTAGACGACCTAGAAGCATTCAATGTCGTCCAAGTCGAAGTCTCAGTAAAGTCCACCAGACCACCTTCGGTCTCCACTTTCCGAATCTGCACTGACCACAAGGACACGCGCTAAACCGAATCCAGCATCCACTCTCGAACCTCTCATCCAGCCCCACCTAAAATTTCATCCTCCATGATTCTTCTTCTTCATCGTCAATTACACAACCGCAAAATCACCAACCTCGGCTCACGGCGCCGCGATCCCACGTTTCGCCGTTTAAACAGAGCGAGCGTCAAACACTACCTCTGGAAACCGTAGCGACCGGAAACGTTTGTGAAACAGAACCTGACCAAGCGACGCCGGATCCAGGACACAACCTTCACCTCAATCTCACCCTTCATCCTCAGCATGGCACCCAAACGCGCCGCCGAGGGCGGCTCTTCCTCAACGGACCAACAACCCAAGAAAGCCCGCAAGGGATTCCGCGTGGGCCCGGATAACCTTCCGGACGGACCCTGGCGTAGAAAGAGTCCGTTCACATCCATCTTCCATCTTGCAAGACGCTCATGCTGACATCGCCACAGTCGAAAAGAAAAAGGCCGAACTCATTCACAAGGCCAAAGTCAAGAAACAATACGCCAAAATCAAAGACCGCGCGCTGGCCGCCGCCCAACCTCCAGCACCCCAGCCCGAGGCCCCTTCAGCACCAGCTCTCGAGGAATTTTCGGCAGAACGTCGTGAGAGCCCGTCATCTTCAACCTCGCCCTCGCCAGCAACAGATGAAGCCCCGGCGGCTCCCGCACCGCCCCCGGCCCAAACAGGGCCAGAAGCCTCAGAAGTCCACCCCACGCGTCAAGACCTCCTGCTCACGGAAACCGGCGAACTGCCCAACCCAAACACCATCGCCGTGAAGCGCAAGCACGGCGAGACCGCGCCGGCCGGCGACGAAGATGACGCCGCCGCCGAGGGCAACGAGGTGGACCGCTACGAACCGCGGAAACCCCGCCGCCCGCGGAAACCGGGCTACTACGAGAAGCAGCTCGCGCAGGCGGAGCAGCGCAAAGCCGAAGCCGAGGCCCGGCGCGCCGAGATGCAGCGCCGCCACGAGGAGCGGGAGCGCAAGACGGCCGAGCGCGAGCGGTACCGCCGGGCTATGGCCAAGGCCCGCAAGGGCGGCGAGAACGGTCAGAGGAAGCTGGGCAGGGAGAGCGCGCTGCTGCTGGAAAAGGTAAAGCGCATGGTTGGCGACAAGTAAGCTGCTGGTGCTTTGCGAGTTTTCACGGTAGTTGGTGCTTTCCGCGTCTTTACGCTTGACAGTTTGATACCACCTTACACATCTCGGGATTTGAACCATGTAATCAATCACACTCCAGGGTACGGAATTGGTAAAAAAGTTCTTCTTTTCAAGCAGGGGCTAGGCCATTTTGCTCGTTTGCAGCATGCTGCTTGAAATGCGGCCCCTCCCATAAGCACTTTGCAGCCTCATGCTCCCGTCGCGCCCGGCCTCATTCTTCGTCCGCCGTCGTCTCTCTGCCGCCTCGGATTCAAAACTCGCCACAATCAAAAGTCGTCAGCACTCGGAAACGCCTTTTCGTGCCCCCAAAGCAAAGAATTTGGATATCATGAAAGCGTCCGGATAGGAACAACACCGAATCCAAACGCAAAAGTCAATCGTCGTCGGCCCGGGCGGTCGTCTCGAGCCAGTGTCGGTGTAGAATCAGGGTCGAAGGCGTATAGTCGTGGGTAAGTGGTTATATACAGGTTTCCAACTTGGCTCTGGTCATCTGAAGCCTCCTTAATCCGTGAAAATGGTATGGCTGTTTTCGATGACAAACTGGATGGCCAGGTTCTTGGCGTGCATGTCTGTCATCTCCCGCTCGAGACTGGTGTCTCTCATGATTGTCGGGGCAAACACGACTGCCAGGTTCTTGGGAGACATCTGGGTTTGTTAGTCACGTTCCGCCAGCGCGGATGGATGGGGGGCTCACCAAGTTCTCGGGCTCACGTTGGGCCACCCGGGCAAGGTGAAACATGAGGAACTCTAAGCAGTCGCGGTGGCGTTGCGGCATGGTGCTGAAAACATTGTGGAGGTGATCGCAGCGCTCAGTAGCGTTCGTGATGGCTGGGCAAGTCAGTAAGATACGTTGACAACCAGCGGGTCGCTCACCATTAGACTCGAGGACTCTATCGTAGACGTCGAATGTCAACAGCGGCATTGGAAGTTTTCTAAAGTACTGCTTCAAAACACTCGTGACCGCAGTGATGTCGAGCCCCGGATCAGAAATGTCGTAGTCTTCGCTCTTATCAAACCCCTCTTGAATCATCTTCACCTGCGAGTTGCCGCCAGTCTTTCGGTAGATGCCCTCGACGTCCATACCGCGCAGCTCGACCTCCTCGATGCAGCGGGTGACGACGCTCGGGATGGTGCGGCGCTCGTAGTCGGCGCGCTCGACAAGGTCAGAGCCGAACAGCGTCGACGGTGGTTCGGCCATGGTGGGCATCGAAACGTTGGTGGTGGACATGGATTTGCCCATGTTGTTCTTCTTGAAGAAGGCGAACCCCTTGTCGGATGGCTGCTGCGGCGCACCCTTTGGTGCGGCGGCAGGTGTCTGGATGGCCGGCGCCTCCACCTGAGATACCGTCATGTTGTACGGCATACCGATGCTGTCGCCCGAGAGGCCTTGTTGCGGGTGCGGGCGCTCACGGTCCTGGAATGCGACGACGGCACGATTGACGCCCTTGGCCACGTTTTGCGCCATCGTCTTGGACCCCTTCTTCCAGTTAAACTTCTTAACCTGCCCCTTGCGAATGTCCACAACTGTCGGTCTCGCCTCCACGACGGGCTCGTCCGCCTCGTGGACGAGAGTCGTGGTCATGCTCGCCGAGTCGGCCAAGTTGAGCTGGGACGACGAAAAGACCTTGCTTTGGCTGTAGATGCCGAGGCCGTTGGGCGACTTGAGCTCGCCGCCAATCTGCGACTTGAAGCGTTCCTGGATCTGGTGGGTGAGATCATTGTTCATGTCGGCGAGCTGCGCGTTCTTGGAAGACAGCTGCTCGAATTCCAGCAGAGCCCGATCTCTATCGGCCATGGCGTGGTTCTTCTCCTCGATCAACTCGTCGCGCTCGGTGTGCAGCTGCTCGATGGCTGTGCTCATCACCTGCTTGACCTTGTCGAGCTTCTGCACGAACTCCTTGATGGCAGAATCCTCCAGATCGCGTGGGTCGACGGGCGTCTTTGTCTCTTTTGCGCGTTCGACGTATCCTGCCAAGACCTCTAGCTGCCTGATCATAATCTCGGTCTGGGTGTCCAGCACTGAGACGGTCTTGCGCTTCTCGATTAGCGTCTTATTCAGCTTCTTGAGGTCCTTCTCCGTGGAGAACTGTCTCTCGAGCTCCGCCACGCGGTTTTCCGAGTTGCGCAGCTGGCGCTTGAGGAAGGCTGGGTCGTCGCTCGAGTGAACAGAGATGGGACTGCTGATCTCGTGCCCGTTGGGATCCTCGACGATGGGCGTCTTCGGCCAGCGGGGTGATGATGTACCGCGGTTGTTTTCGCTGATGCTCCTCGAGTGACCAGTCACTTTGTGAGGATGTTGAGGGTACTGAGGATGCTGATGTTGACCGGATTCGGTGCTGTTGGTACGACCGTGACGAACGGCATTTGATACGCGACGGAGGATGGACGAGGAACCTTCGTCGGTGCCAAGGATCCTAGCCATGTCCTCGTCCATACTGAAATCGCCACCGGCGCTCCATCTCGGGAGCTTGGGCGACACCTTTCCCTCGCTGTTCGCATTCGCCTGATCCTTTGAAGGAGGTTTGGGAATGTTCGCAGGGTGGCCGGGTGGTTGTGGAGGCGCTCGGGGCTGCATGTATGTGTCGCTGAGCTTGTGCTCTGCCATGGTCGGGCGCGCGGGAGCGGAGAGGCCCGATGAGCTTGTCTCATCATATGTGTTGGACCGCCCGGTTGGCTTCCCGTTGGCTGCGAAAAGGTTAGTCGGTGCGTCTGCATTACGTCAAACACGTTCGAGGGCACATACCGTTGCGCGAAGCAGTGGGCAGTTCTTTCCTGGGAATAGACTTGGCCGTCACGTCTGTTCGAGAAGAAGAGATGGAGTCCATCGAGGGGCGCACCTCGCCTTCATCGCGCTGTCTCGAATCTTGGGACGATCGACCAGTCCCGTTGCGGGGCGGGGAATCGGACGAAGATAGGTTCGGGAACGGCTCCTTGTCCTTGCGCAGGACGCCCTCGCTGCTCTTGGCGCTCCCGCTCTCAGGGGTCAGGACGGCTGAGTGCGATGCGCCTCTAGGGCTGATGAGCTTCTTGCTCTTGGGCGCGTCCTGCAACTTGAAGTCGTCAATCGACGGCGACAATTTGCCAGCGGTCACCTTTTGCGTCCTTTCATCGTTACTGGAAGACGAGCGCGGGTCCCGCGACGACTTGGAGGTCTTACGCAGGGGCAGTTTGACGGATCCAGAGTCGTAATCGGACGAAGGCTGGCGACCCTTTTCCTGGAAGGCGATATGCGGCGTCGATGCCGAGGAGTCATTCTTCTTATCCGTGCTGGCCCGAGAAACGCTGAAGTAGTCCTTGTCCTGCTTCTTTGAAGAGACGGACGTGTTGTCTGCGTTGGTCCGCTGGCCGGCGTTGGGGGGCGACTGGTCCAAGGCGACAGGGATGAAGAAGCCATCGTCGCCGTGACCTTCGGCGCCGTTGTTCTGGGGCATGATCGTCGAGTTGCGGTTGTTGCGGTAGTTCGTGGGTGGAAGTGACAGGCCGTCCTTGGACTCTGAGCGTTCAGGGGAGCGGGAGGGCCTGCTGCTACTTTTGGAATCATTTCTGCCATAGGCCGGGCGTGGCCGAGGAGACAGCTCGGTGGGCGTGTCGGAGTCAGGGTCGACGCGGGTATCGGAAAAGGCGTTTGGAGGAATGGCATTGGGGGGGAGGGCGGGTAACGACTTGTCCGTGATCATGGGCGACCCATCCTTTTCCCTCGATTTTGCTTGAGCAGCGGCTTTTGATTTTTTCCTCCGCCGCGCCATAAGTGATTCGTGACAGCTCATGCAAAAGATTCCCTGAGAGGTTCGCGCGTATCGTAGGTTCTCAATCTTTCTCTTACAATTGCGACACCGGAAACAGGTCGCGCAGAACGCCTGGTCGCCCGTCAGAATGGCGAGATCCTCGATCTTGTTGTTACAAGCACTGCAGCTATATGTGCAGTTGTTGCAGATGAGCGAGCCATCGCCGAGTAGGAGCAGGTTCGCGTCGGAGTCGAGTAGTGTGCCGCAAGTGTTGCAGCGGAAGCAGTTGAGATGCCATCGGTTCCCGGCTGAGCGTGGAGGAGACTCGTTAGCTGAATTGAACTTGGACAAAGCAGGTGACATGGCCATGGGGGACAGCATGGCCGTGTGGGAAGCAATTGACGATGTTCAGACGATAGGGCATAAGGCGAAGGGGGCAGGAGTAAAATGAAGGGGGAGAGAGAGGCAGCTAGACAGATAGATAGACAGACATACCGAGTTCAAACGCTTTGCCCTCTTCGAGGATCTAGTCAGATTGGGCACCGCCGTCAGTACGTGCTCGCACACGGCAAGAAGTTAAGGGTGGGCCGTCATACCTCGCCGCAGCCTTTGCAAGGGAAGACGTCCTCGGTGTCCATGGGACTCTCCAAATAGTCCTCGACGACGGCGGTCATGACGGGCAGTTCGTCCTCGTCCAAGGACGTCGTCACGACACAATTATCTAGCGAGCGGGGTGCAACGTCTCGGCCAAGGTCATGAAGGGAGCGTCGTCGACAGGGCGATGGGTGAGCGAGAATTCAGCCAGCAGGATGAGCTTATCATGGACGAGAGCCTGAGGTCGGCAGACTGTGCGACTCGTGCAGGAGCTCGACAGGCTGGGCGTGGACGTCGGCAGGTAGCGTGGAGTTGAAAGGCGCTCGGTGAGGTGCTCGGGGCAGTGATAGCGGCGAGACCAAATGACGGCGGTAAATAGTGTAGAGTTGGCAGGAGGCTGTAGCGGCAGTCGAGTAGTGTAGATGGCGCGGGAGGCGATGTACCGTCGAGGTAGCGTTCGTCCGGCTTCGTATTGGGAGATGGAGTTGATTTGGCGAGGAGACTTGTGAAAAATGCTTTCCGCACTCGTTGACGCTGGTTCTGGATCTGGCGATGTGCCTCTGAGGGCAAGGAGAAAAAAAAAACCGGAAGAGAGGACGGCGCTGGAGGGCGGTCTGGCCACGTCTGGCCAAGTCTGGTTATGGGTGGTGTTGAGCCAGAGCGAATCGTGAGTTGAGCTGAGGCAGTTGAGGAAATTGTGAAAAGGGCGAGATGATTGACGAGACAGCCTCTCGTCTCGCAGGCGAGGCAAAAGAGAAAGCGCAGCAAGACAACGGCTAAGCTGACACTGGGCGGTGGAACTGGAGATTTTGATCAGGACCCAATTAGTCCCTCGAATCGTCCGGGGGGGGCGATGGGGAGAGGTGCGACAACGACGAGGAGGGCAAACGAGACTATGGCTAGCCAGGGCTTGGCTGGTGGTCTCTCTCTGTACTGGTCTGCAAGTGCCTCTCATGGGGTACCTAGCTGAGGTGCTCGTGGTACCTGCTCGTGGTACCTCAGGTGCCTTCCTCTGTGCTCATCATTGCTGCAATTACCTAATACCTAGTGGGAGGAGGCCAGGTACCCCACAGAGGAAGCCGACACGGATTGATCGCATCAGCGAGGAGAGGGCGATAACCCAATGTCAACCAGCATCACCTTGGAGTACCCAAGACGGAAGGCAAGGTACGTTTACCTTACCTGCATAGGTAGGTACCTAAGAGGAAACAGGGGGATCGGAGGGACTTGGACTGCGGACAGGCTGGTTCAGGGGCGACAGGATGGGATTGCCAGGCACTTCCCTAGGTAATTACTGCAGTACTCCGTAGTCGTGGTGAGCATGCTGTGGGAGTATACGTGTACTGGGTTGAGGCGTGCGTAGCGCTCAGCAGCTGATCTGCCACTACTGCGTAAGTATGCTGATGGGTACCCACGGTATCTACATATTTACCTCAGGACGGACGAGGGTGGGTGCCTTAGGTAATAATTGACGAACTGCCGTCTGTCTACCTGATCAGGCAGGGTCACCAGCTGTTGCGCGCGGGCCTCTGCAGCACTCACGCAGTCCTGCTGCCTACAGACTCTGGCAAACTACAAGCTACCTAAGTAGAGAGGTACAATCAGGTAGGCACATCAACGTCATGATAGAGGCCAAAGTGAAGGCGGGATGCTAGCGCGCGCTGAACGCCGAACAGAAGAGCCCGTCGTCAGTCACATCAATCAACAAAAGTCAGGTCAGAGCGGACACTAGTACCGCCAGCAACCCTACAGCGGAGGTGGCGCTGGATGTGGAATTCGGGAGAGGACTGACGAAAGAAAGGTACAAGATGCGTTACTTTACGCTAGCGTCGTGGCCCCTTCTCCCCCTTCCCATGGGAAGTGGTATGGGGCTACGGAGACTGTGCAAAAAGTAGTAGTGTACGGATACGTGCTACAGGTAGGGACGTGGACGGGATGATGGGGAAGACGGAGACGGAGACGGAAAACGTTACGGAGACACGTCCAATGAATTATTCTGAGCTGAGCAGGAGGAGCATTTGATAATATGGAAATATGCGGTGCACTGCGGCCTGCCAGGTATAATACCCATGTACGTTGGACGAGGCAAACAATCAAACGTGCATCCATCTCCAGAGATGACCCCAGCACAGAGGCACATCAAATAGGGTATCGCGCGTGGCCGCGAAGTATCTCACTTGTGGTGTACTCTGAACGTGTTTCCTACCTGTATCTACGTAGGTAAGGTAGTGCCTAACTATGCTCTTTACAAAGTATTTACAAACAGCGGATTGATACGGTACGTAGAGGGCCTGGTTATGTAGTACTGAATTAAATGTAGCACGGAGCATGCTGACCTGGCAAGGAGTAATGGAGTTCCATCCCAACCTGCCTTGGGTGTCTTGGTTGTTATTATGCCGTCTCCAGGCCCCTGTGAGCAGCTCGACTGTGGGTGAACGATCGACTTTGTCGTTGGCTGCTTGGTAATTCATCCTAGGCATTCTTGTGTCGGAACAGAAGGGCCGCAAGGTATTATCATGTTCCCGCGACAAGCATAGGTAAGCCGCAGTCGGGTGCTTGGTGGAAATGCAGGGCAACTTGCATACTGGCAAGCTGCATATGCGCATATCGCCAATACTGATAACGCTTACGGTAAATTACGGCAGGCCCCTGAAAGACCCCATCTTTTCTCTAGGTGCGCAGTAATGCGTGTACAAGTGAGAACTCTGTGCTCAGGGGTCTTGCTGTAGTTTACTCCGTACCTTACATCGCAGTAGTCCATACGGATAGGTAAGATGTATTCGCCCCAGCACGGCAATGATGGGTAACAGGATGACTGGAATTGAAAACACAAGTGGCACAACCCCGTAAACTCCAGTCTCTTGCTGTGTGGTTGCTGCCGTGTGTCTGTGTCTGGGGACAAGGTATCAATGACCTATCGAGGTGCGAGATGATCCGAGGCGAGGTGGTCAGCGTCCGACACGACCACGTCTCGTTGGCTAGGCCTGCCTACTTGAGACTTGAGTGTCTGTTGTGTGCAAGTAGCTCAACTCAACTTTGCGTTGATGGGGTCATTCATTGTCCGATTAAGATTACGGCTCGTATCGGGCGGGATATTTCGAATTTGCAACCCATATGGATCGACTGTGACTGTGACTGCGAGGACCCGCGGGCCGGAAGCTTCTACAGATAGATACAGAGCGAGCCTTTCTTACGCAGTATAAACACAGTAGGTGGATAGATGGACGATCTGCATCGACAAGCGAGCGCGCTCAAGTCGAGTTCTCTCATTTGTGCCGCATTGCATATCCATGCAGAAAAGACTAGGCGTGCTGCAGCCGTTCAAAAGCAGCACAAACCCAATGTACATCCTTCCCTTGACCAGCAACGGCTCCCGGACTTGTGCAGGTATCCAGCAATGATCGCCGTCACTCTCGGGAAGGGGAAGGGTGTGGTCAGTGATCCGACACAAGCAAACATTGTCATCGGCCACCCGGTTCGCGCGTGTTGCGAGGGTGTGAGGGCACGGAGGCACACACGGAACCGCACAATCATGATGTTGTTTGCTTTTTGGCGGTTGCCTGGGAAGCCACGATGATCCGTCGTCCCATCCAACCCCCAACGTTGCAGCAGACCAGTCAATTGGGAGCTCCTGGAGTGGGCGTGCAGAAATCGTGGCAATTGGGATGAAGTAGCAGGTGCAAGCGCAAAAGCATGTAGATTTAGGTATCTGCAATTGAGTCTCTTCATACTACCCACTACAGTAAAGAAATGACCGCTATGATTGTGCCGCGCGAAGTCATTCGCACCGTTACCTGCAGGTCCGTAATCGTAAGCAAGGACGCGGCGTAGCTACTTGTACGTGCTATACACGTAGCAGGATGCGGCCCTTTCTGCCTCTTTTGGACCACACTCCAGATGCCGGAAAACAATGGCGAGTTGTCGATGCGCAGTCAAAATTGCTTCCGTGGAAAACAATCTTGTGCCACTCTGTCAACCGTGTTTGTTCTTCAAGCGGGTAGCGTGTTGGCCGGCCGGCCGAGCACTGCAAGGGGGGAAGCAGGAGGCAGTCGCGATGCAAACAGACCCCGATTGACCTACACAGTAGAAGTGCCGTTTGTGTCGATATCGGATTATCAGACGGGCGACTGACAAGCGACGGATAAGCCCGCGTGTTTCTGCTTGTCGTGGCTCGGGAATTGGCTGTCACAATGGGTGGCATCGATCGCAACGGCCAGCCCGGTCTTAGATTGTATTCGCGCCAGATGTAGGAAGAATAAGTGGCTCATGCTGGTGAAAGGCGCAGACGTTCTGTGATTTTGTCACGACGATGGATGTTGGTCTGGCCTTCTGGATCAGCGGCCAGGCTCAGGAACTGCGCGCTAAAAGGGGGATGGGCTTTTGGCGGTCAAGAGGCTCAGCTCGTGGGCTGCCACCTCGCCTTGGGTACGGTTTAGAATACCTGACCTTGCTTTCCTCGCAGTGTGCTGCCATTTTGTCCGTTATGTGAGCAATGACACGACGGCGTGAACCCCTGCTAGGATTACTGTCGTCAATCGAGCGTTTCGCGGAGATTTTTTGGTGTGATTGATGATGCCCTGCCAATTCAAAGGTGCCGCTTTTGCAGACGATATTACGTATACTCACTGCATGCTAAGGTACCTATCTTAGTATAGGTGCCCGTAGTAATTAGTGTGTACAGTATATATATGCCTATACACAAGTTATATGCATGTAATCAGTAGTATACGTACATACATGGCTGCCGGTGGTGGATCTCCAAGATGAAGCGGTGGAGACTCATCCCGACGCAGGGTCCAGCCAGCAAAGTTCCGTAATGAAATGTGACCTCTAGGCTTGGGTACAAGTCTAGCTAATGTCATTGACTATACGTACGGATCCCCGGCTATCTTCAAGCTTCGGGGCAGCTTGAAGTTGAACTGGGGACACAGAGGCCGAGATGAGGAACTGTTTCTGCTGGAATCGCGAGACGAGACATTAAGTACCTCTCTTACTCTCAGCGCTACAGAGGCACATACCCCCAGCTGCAAAATCTCCACCATGGTACCGTTTCAGCTAGAGAACCCCCGCCGCAGCGCCACCACAGCAAGTTCGGCTCCTGGTCTCCCCTCGCTTGCCCTCACATAGAGGAGGCAACACCACAATCCCACGACTCCTTCGCAGTTAGATACCTTCATCTTGGAGGTAGGCACTTTGCGGCAAAGAGTTCGCGGTGCATTACGCATGTAGTAGGCATCTGACGCGGTAGTGCGAATACAGCATAGGTAGGTACCTCAATGTGCCTACAAGTAGGCTGGTATCTCAGGAAGCGGCACTCGTTCATCATTAACCCTGCAGTCGATCCTTCCCCCCGCCGAACGCCTTTCCCAATGTTATCGCTACGTACCATTACCTTGACTGTCCGCCACTGCCACACAGTGTCTTTTTTCCTTCCGCCAGAATTTGGTTCTTTCCCGTGCCCATCATCAACATGACCTCGACACATGATCTAGAAAGAAGATCGTGGGGCACTGCAATCGCCCGCGGTGTTCATCAAGCCGTCGTCTCAACGCGCCATTTTCAATACTCCAAATCTCGGACCGTCGGCTTGCTCGAGTGGGCCGTGATTCCCATCCCGCCATTACGAGTACTTGTACGCCTTGATGGGCCTTCCTGGCTTTCTTTCATTTCAACGAGCAAGGTCCGAAGATGATCTGGTCGTTGACAGCCCTACCGTTCCGAATACATCGTCAGTTGCCATCGAGATAAGCTTCACCCTGGCACTGGCGCACTCAACATGCCATCTCATCGTCGTCTCCTTTCGAGTTTGAGTGTTCTTTTATACTCGCAGTGACGCGCATATTGCAATCGCCTGACTGGACAGCAGGCCTTCTTGTGTCCTCTCGTTTGTTTCAACCGAAATGTCACCCTACCAAGTCAAGCTGCCACCAGCACCAGCGACTTAGCTTTGGCGCAGTCTCCTAACAAACGCTCGTCTTTTTTGCTACGTTTCAGCTACACGTTCACGTTCGACTGCGTCCGTCCCGGTCCTGGTCTTGCTACACAGCTTTGGGCAAACCCTGTGCCGCGTGCTATTGGTGCCTGGCTATGCTTCTTCTGTACGGATATACACCAGCACCGGCCGACGTCCAAGAAAACCCACGTCGCTAGACTTGCCCGTCGCTACCAACTTGCTGGTTACACGGCACACAGAATGACCGCTCAAGACCTTGCTTGATTGCCCCATCGCACGACGTTGATCACCGCCATATCCTGTACTTGTCTCCGGAAGTTGGGCACTCTTGAAACCTTTGACGACTCCTGTATCTGCAGCGTTAATTACAGCCTTCCGCTCCTGGGTCATCTCCTGGAAGCCAACGGTCGAGCAAACGTTGTGTGACCCAAAAAGGGCCAGCCTCCCACTTCTATTCCCCTGCTGGGCTGTTGGGCTGCCTCTCGAAGCAGGGACTCCTCGTCCACGGTCGATGGGAACTGCAGGTCGAGAGTTTACTATGTAGAGACTCCGTGCCACGTCAAACTGCCTGACAGCTCATAAGTCTCGTGCCAAGGAACCCTCAAACTGTTCTCCGCAGGGCGCGACCTTGGGAAGTCAGTCTAGTGCCTGTCATTCGCTTACCGCAGTGTTCGCAAACCACTGCTCTGATATTACATCCTCTCGTCTGCGGACATTGCAGTTGACATCGACGCCCAACGATGGAGACTCGCTCGTTAACGCGTCCCTGGCTCCGGTCTGTTGTGCTGTCAACGTCTCGAACGGTCGAGCGCCACCTTCTAATCTGGATCCTCCATTCTGGGGTCTTCTCACCTCCCATATCGACGTCAAGACGGCAACAGCCAACGGATTGCAGCCTGAGCCTAGCGGGAGATCGTTTGATGCCCGGATGCTCGCCATCTCGAGCGACCAGCATCCTGTTACCGACGACGACTTTTGAAAGCCTGTGGACCCGCCGGGCCCCTATTTCCGCAATGTACCTGAAAGGGTCACGAATGTGTGCTGCGGAAGACCGCGTAATCCGCAATCGTGACGTGCGCCGTTGCCTTGCGATGCTCCAAGCTTCACCCAAGTCGACATTCTTCAGTTCGACAGCAAACCCCTGTCGCTTCACGATCCGTACTTGGTAAGTTCGATTGCAGATCATCCTGGAGCATCGACGAAATGCGACTGCCACACGCACCCGCGCATGAACTACCACGCTGACGCCAGTCCGTCACGGCGCATATCGCGCGCATCTACGTCAAAAGCGAATTCCGCTCAGCGGTCTGAATGGCCGATGGAACGTGACAAAACTTGAAAACTTGGGCCACGGCCGCCGGGCCATAATCGTACATCGCATAAACCGGCCCCGGAGCTATAAGTGAGATGGCACCCACCCGCGAGGTTGGTGAAGCCACGGCTTTCGACAGGCCTCTTTGGGCTGCAGACGTTGAGACTCCAGAGCCGCAACCGCTCAAGGTCTCGACTTATGCGCCCGCCCTTCCGCCGCGGCCTCGGGATCAGGACGGAACGTACGATGCTGGCTTCCGTATGGGTTTCGTAGATATATTCTCCGACGTGCGCTCTAGCTGCGAGGTACCGCCATTGTCACACCTACGTCGACGACGGATGGATCAGACATGCATGGCTGCGGCTTAGCCAACTCGTCTGACAACTTTCTTCGTCGTTTTCGGGAGGCATGTAAATGTGAACCATCACTAAAACCGCGGAGACTTCATTCTCCTTTCTCAGCGGGATGCATCCCATTTCCCGCCCCGGCCCCGGGAAACCCGCTCTCTACCTGGCAACATCCATGCGTTGCCATCATGCCGCCTTCTCCCAACCTTTCCGCAGCTAGAGTGGTCATCCCACCGAAACACTATTGTCCTCTTCAGCTCGTTACTGGTGCATCGCACTGCCACGTACGAGGCCTCGCCAGCCTGACGTGGATAATGGTTTTTTTTTCCATCATCCCCCTTGTCAACATCTCATCCCATCCTATAGCAAACCACCTAAACATTCTCACATCAGTCTGTACTTCTTCATCACTCCGGCACTTGCAACTTCGCCACAACCCCTTACCCTAGAACGTTCCAAAAATAATCATCCACCCTCATAGATGGGAGCCGCCATGCCACACGCCACGCGCAAGCCAGTCGAGCGCTAGCTCCAATGATTTCATTCTGTCCATCTCCCAAGAAAACACGCTCGTCACGTCATCAACAAGTGCGGCCCACATGGCATGTGCCGTCTTCTCACCCCTCGGATATTGTCATCTTACCTAGCAAGGCATTGGGGGGGAACCCGGACCAGGCATAAATCCTTTGATTTCTGGAGCGAGCTAATCTAAATTTCTCACCTACCCGAACATCGGCTGCTTTGCGCCGGGCTTAACACACAGTCCTTCATCGCTGAGACAGAGCAAGGAGAACGAAGACATGGTAAACTCCCCGAAACGCACCAAGACTAACCCCGGGGCGCCGGGTGGAAGTCGGAAGTGTGGGTCACGAGTGCCGACCAACATCCGGAGCAGTTCCAGGTCGGGACACGAAGAGATAGATGTTGGTACAGCACACAGCTAGCCATGGCCGGCGATTAAAAACATCGATACAAGAAACGGCTTCCTACATGTACGCAACCAAACAGTGCTTCTCTGGTAGACCAGCACCATCCCGTCGTAACCAGCCAGCCTGCCAGCCTGCCAGCCTGCCAGCCTGCCAGCCTGCCACGCACCAAACGATAAGAAGAGAGTCAAAGAAGAAAAAAAAGTCCGCTTGCTTTTTGGTATCCCCATCCTCCCCCGTCCCGAATTTCGTCCCCTTTGACGCCGGATACCTGGTCCCGTCCATGTACAGATTTGAAATATGCCGTGCCCGGACGCTACGCGGCGACGCTGCCCTCCCGCTGTTTCTTGGCAATGTAATACGTAATGAGGTTCTTGGGATCGTCCTTTGCGCCCTTGATGAGCTCCCAGAACGGCCCGTCGCCGATCCGCGAGTGAAGCGCCACGCAGAGCTGCACGGCGCCCATGCGCACGCCAGAGTCCGAGGACTCGAGGCACCGCCCGGCCAGCGCCGCCAGCTGCGCGAGCTCGCCGCCCGACGGCATGAATCCCGTGCGCTTGTCGAGCAGCTCCTTGAGCACGTGCAGGCCCGTGGCCAGACACCGGCTGCCCTCGACCGACGTGTCCTCCTTGCCCTGCAGGAGTTTGGTCATGACCACGATGATCTCGGGCGGATCGCCGAGGCCCACGAGTTCTTCGGCGAGGAGCTCAAGGCCGCTGACGATGCGCACCCGTGAGTCGTAGGCGCTGCGTGTCGCCACCAGAGACTCGAGGCCGCGCGAGACGTGCGGTTGGAAGTTGTCCCGCTCCTTCTTGAGCAGAAGCTTGATCGTCGCAAGGATTTGCGCCTTGACGTCTTGCACCTTTTCCGGTGCGAGATTGGCAAGCGGCGCCTCGAGGTACTCGAAGAGACCGCGGAGGAGAGCCTCAAATTTCTCATCGGTGAAGACGGCCTTATTGTCTCTGATGATTGACTGCAACTTCCTGAAGCCGTGGACGTCGAGAGACTTTGCCTTGACCCGAGTGACTCCGCTGTCCAGCAGTCTCGACGTCTGGCGAGCCTTGTCCGGCGTTTCGGGTGCGCCGTTCAGTTCAGCGTGCCCGTTGAGTGCTGGAGCAGGCACTTCGTTGATGGGCTTATCCTCGAGCACAGGTCCAGTGGTGGACGGAGTGGATGGTTGTTGTTCTTCGACGAAGGGGTCTTCGAACACCTTGAGGCCGTTGGCGGGTGCTGTGCCGGACTGGAGCTCGTC
The DNA here is from genome assembly GCA_001693025.2 of Colletotrichum lindemuthianum. Classification (NCBI taxonomy): domain Eukaryota; kingdom Fungi; phylum Ascomycota; class Sordariomycetes; order Glomerellales; family Glomerellaceae; genus Colletotrichum; species Colletotrichum lindemuthianum. The sequence continues at coordinate 242,567 of MASP02000144.1, read as the reverse complement.
TTCCTTGGCGGGCGTAGGTAGTGCTGGAGTTACCTCCGCTGCAAGCTCGACCGAAGCTGCCACGGGAGGTTCGGGATTATGTTCGGGCTCAGGCTCCGGCTCAGGCTGCACCTCCGCGGGTGCCCGAACAGGGGGGCTTGCCACCGCTTGCGGAATGATTTCTGCCGGAGGCTCAAGAGAAGTCTGTCGACTGGGGCGCGCTTCGGGCTCTGGTGTGGGTTCTGGCGCAGGCTCTGCAGGCAAGGGGATCTCAACAGAGGGAGCCACTGCGACAGGACCATCTGTTGATTGCCTCGGTGTAGCCGGCAGAGGAACTTCTAAAGCTGCTTTTGGCGGCGAAGCCTTCAAGCTTGCTAGATTGGGCACTAACAGGTTGAGGTCCTCATTGTCCTGTGTCGGGCTACTAAACGGCATCGTGGTCTGGGACCTCTTTGTCTTTGCGGGGCTGGTCCGGGGCGAGGCACGAGGCGACGACAGCGATTTGGAGAAGGCGGGCTTTGCGCTGGGTGATGCCACGCTCGATTCGCTCGCATGCGACGTGTGTCCTGGGCGCGTGCGGGTGGCGGTCCGCCGCGGCGAAGGCTCAACCTTCTTAGGCGTGACGTTCTTCGACCTGAGGCTTTCCGGGCTCGGCGCCTCGTTGGAGGGCCCGTCGTGGGTACGCACCGAGTACGGCCCAGCCGTCGCCGGTCTTGCTGCCATTTCCGGCCTCTTCTTTGTGGGGCGCATAGGCCGAACAGACATACCACCGGACACAGTTGACTTGGCCGGGTGCACCTGGCCAGCTGTGGGGGCGCTCGGCGCCGGTTGCTGAGGACGGACCGGAGAGAGGTTAGCCATCGCGGATCCTGGGCGCGGAGGCAAGTTTCGAGATGCCATTGTCGCTTTCTTTTGAGCCATCATCGTCTCCCGCAAGCTGGGCTTGCTGCTGGCCATTGTGCTCTTGGATAAGCCCAAGCCGGGTCTAGCGCGCTCAGTCTCGACCCGTTTAGGAGCATTGGGGTTGTTGGGGTCCTTGTCCAGGAGCTTCTGAGCATTCGTGTCCAGAGCGTCTTTGAGCCTGTGATACTATTAGCGGGGTGCGCGGCGGAGGAGACTTTGAGACCTACGCTTCGGCTCTGGCGGGCCACATCTTGGCATAGATCCAGTAAGTGCTGCGCATTCTCTCCCTGACGCCGGGATTTGCGTCGGCAAGCCCTCTCTTGATGGACTTTTCGACCAGTTCCAGGCCGCCGCCGTGCTCGATGTGGCTCTTGTGATGTGCCTCCTTGTTGAGAATCGTCTTTAGCCAGCCGGCCGCATATGTTCGAGGCTGGACATTCTTGTCCTGGCATGCCATGGACACATGCTGCATGATTCGCGAGTTGTACGTTACCCTCCCGATTATAGTGTCGATTGTGGCATTTGCCAGCTGGGAGCTGAGCTTTTTTGTCGCGGCCGAGAGCTTGATGAACGTCTGCATAAGAAGCTCGACCAGAGGATCCATGCCGGGGCCAAAGGTAATGGCAATGTCTTGCACCAAAATACAGCCCTCCTTGGAGAGACTGGTGCGCAGCGAAATAATAGCTTTGATGATACCGTCGAGCAGACCCTTGAGACCCAACATGAAGGCCTCCGGATAGTCCTGAGGGACGTTCCCGGCAATGAGCCTCCGCAGCTTCGTCATACTCTCCTCGCGCTTCAGCCAGTTCTGTTCCGTCTCTCTCCCTTCGAAGAACGTCATCATTTCTCTAAATATGTCATCCAATTCGCGTTGGGTGTTGACGTAAGCAGGCTCGACCTCGCTGCGCGCCTCGAGCGCCGGCGTGACGGGTCTTTCGCTCGACATTGACGTTGTGCTGGCGGCGAGCTTCGGCCTGGGGGCAGCTGCCGGGGCGGCGGGCTCGTGAGGTGTCTCGGGACGATCGGCCGAGGGTGTAAGCTCCTTGACGATGGCTTGCTCGATCGCGGGGCGGACCTTGAAGCTCTTGAGTTGTCGCTTCAAATCGGATTTCGCCGCGTTGGGTGCGGATCTTGTATTTGTTAGTATACGCGATCGAAGGCCTCCCCATAGCAACATACCGGAATAAACCAATGACGGTGGCCTTTGCGACATCACGCACCATGCCATCGGCGTCCTCGAGCAGCTCCATCAGAGTCGGCACGTAGGCGCGGAACTGCATGCCCTGCTCGTCGTGCATGTAAAGCAACCAATGCATGCTGGCCTCCTTGGCTCGCGGGTTCTTGCCAACCATGGCGACGTTCCGAACGGAACGCTCGACTTCCAAGGGCGCGGCGGCGTACATTGTCGTCAGGGCCTGGGCGGCGAGGCTCCTAAACTTCTCCTTTGGGTCGCCCAGCTTGTCGACGACGAGAGGCAGGGTATGCTTGGCCTCCTTGGAAATGTGCTTTGGCTCCTGCCTCGACAGCCTCGTAAGCAGGTGATTCAGGGCCGTGAAGCCGGCGTTGACAAGGACGGCATGCTGCGAGACGGAAGCGGTGCGCAGGCCGTCAAAGACTTGCGGAATGAGGAGATCGGGGACATTGTGCTGCTTGATGCCGGACTTGATGCCCGTGACATGCTGAACTTTGGCGTCGATGCTCGCGTCGGTGCGGAGGATCTTGAGCAGGCCTTCAACCTGTTCCTCGGTGATTTTTTCAGCCATTCCCCGCAGAACGAGGGTTCGGCTTCGGTCGGAGATGTTTTTGGTATGCCTGTCGCGGGAGGAGATGTATATCAGCTACTGTTATGTTCTAGGTGCGATAGGATTCGTCTCGAGGAGAGCTCGACGACCGAAAGCGCGCGCGCAGAAAGCAACCAGTCAAGACAGTCGACAGTTGAGCAACGGCAAGACGAGAGCACATGAGTCGCCTAGCGCAACCGGGGGAGGGGTGTCTGAAACCGACAGAGCTGGACTGGTGAAGGAACCATCGAGAGAAGCTTACGATTTGTAGAGTCGCGTCGATTACGGGGGGGCACGAAGGAGAGTCCCCCAGTGCGAATCACGTCGAGTGGGAGCCGAATCTGGTCAGGTCGGGTCGAGCTGTTTGCACTTTTCGGGCGCAACTTGGTGATGTTTGCTTGCAGATGGTGTCTCGAGCAACAACATAAGGGGGGGATCCCAACACCCTACACTCAATCAAGGCAAGGTGAGGTACCTGACGTTGGGTACCTGTTCTGTGCTCCTGCTCTGTACCTGAGCGCAAAAGCAGCCGCAGTTGCCCCGTGCCACGAGGGGATGGACTTTGCATTGTTGTGCTCGATTCGAGCTTGTGACTGGCCAGCGGTAGCATTAGTGAGCAGGAGTGGAGATTCTACCCACTGTTGCCGCGATGGGACGCTAGGAGAGCCGCTAGGCGCGAAACGGGCTGGGACGTCTGTGGCCATGTACCTCAGGTTCCTCTTGTACTTGTTGATCGTCTTTGGCGTACAGATGTAGAAGGAAGCAATGGAGAATCCTCTTTCCATCTGCTTTCGTGACTAATTATTGCATGGATTACTATCGAACCTCAGCGAATACGAGAATATCCAGCTACATGAACTACCTACTGCAGCATCTCAACCCTTGAAATCATGAACAGACTGCGGACATCAACTTGGGACTTGTCCCGCCCGTCACACATGTTACGATAAGAGCCGGAACCCCTGCATGGTCCTCCCCGCCCCGGAAGCGACTTGATGCTCTGGGCAAGCTGCCTAGGTTTACGTTAGGTCCACGATGAGTGATAGACAGCCGGTTTAAGAGTCCGAACATCACGTCAAGGCCGCCTTGCCTAGCTCCCGCATTCCATGTCAGTGCCAGATTTGCGTGAACTTTCCTTGTCTCTTCAACTGATCGGTTCTCATCTACTTGTACAGATACTGCATTGCTAGCTACCTTGAAGGTCAACATCGTCGCCGAAAGCTTTATTTGTACAGCTGTCCATCCAACTTAGTCTCAGCTTGCCGCAAGTAGAGCACTTCGCCTCCGAGTCCGTCCACAAAACAAACCCTACTAAACCTCTGCCGCTTACGCGTACATCTGGCTTCTTCTTTGTACGACAAACAACCTAAACATCACGGCTCAAACTGCCACGTCTGCGCCTGCGCCCAACCACCTCAGCCCTCAGAGCAAAACACACAAACCTCCGGCACCCGTCTGCTTGCTCCCCCAGACTCAGCGTCCCAGCAGATGGTCCTCCCATCCAACACGACACCAGCTCCAACGCCCAGCGCTCTGTTTCTGCCCGCAATGTCGTCCACCACAGCACCCTCCTCGTCCAAGAACACCCACCCGACCCCTGCGCCCCCCGCCGCGACCCCTCTTCCCTCCCGCCCAAAGTCCACGGCTCAGGAGCAGCAGCCCATCCCCGCCGCCGATCGTCCCCGGCCCTCGGACCCAAACGTCAAGTTCGACCTCCCCAAACTCCGCCTCGAGATCCGGGACCTGAACCACCCGGCGGCGGTCCACTTCCTCTCCGCTGTCAACACCAGCCATGCCCTCGCCACTGCGGTGACCTCCGTCCTCACCCTGCTGTACGAGTCGCCGTCGTGCCCCACCACGCACATCCCGCCCACGCGCTCCGTGACCCTCATCCTCCGCGACATGGGAGGTGTCGCCTACACCACGGGCTCCGACCTCGACGACGATCACAAAGAGATCCACTTCAGCCTGCCGTATATTGCTGGCATCGCCGCCGAGCGCCGCACTGACGAGATCATGGGCGTGCTCACTCACGAAATGGTTCACTGCTACCAGTGGAACGCCCGCGGCTCTTGTCCCGGCGGGCTTATCGAGGGCATCGCGGACTGGGTGAGGTTGAACAGCCAGCTGAGCCCGCCGCACTGGAAGCGGGATTCTAGCGGCAACTGGGACGGCGGGTACCAGCATACGGCCTACTTTCTCGAGTACCTCGAAGGCAGATTCGGGAAGGGTACGGTGAGAAAGTTGAACGAGAAGCTCAGGAAGCAACACTATCGCGAGAAGGAGTTCTGGACCGAGGCGCTGGGCAGACCTGTGGAGCAGTTGTGGAACGATTACGGCGAGAAGTTGAAAGATGACGAGGCGGTCCTTGTCAATAAGGACGACATTTCCGACGATGATGTAAGGCTCGGAAGGCTTCGTGCCGCGGATGAAGTACCATTGCAGGAGTGAGACTAACGGAGCTCGGCGTGCGGATGACAAGTAGTGTCGTTACGGTTAGTTTAAGAGTGGTCAGTGTACTGCAGATTACAGTCACACACGACGAAAGAGTGCAATGTGAGAACGAAAGTCGGTTAATCCAGTTGCCCATCCCACCTAGCTTCTATAAAATCACTATTTCCCAGTCCTGTTGATCCTTTTACGCCTTTGCCTGACCGTTGTTATCGCCGCGCCGACATTGAGCCGACTTGTTTGACCGTATGCTCGAGAAGAAAACCCCTTTGAAGACCCCAGCTGTACAAATCAGACGAGTGCCTATGCACGAGCCGGCGTAGGAGCCTCGGTCTCGCTAACCACGCTGCCCACCTCGGACCAACTAGCCGGCGTCATCATGCCCTCGCTCTCGCTGAGCACGTCGTAGTAGCGACCAGTATCGCCCGCCCGCGACGACGCAGCGTCGTTGGCGACGTCCTCGCCGGACCCAGCGAGGGACGCCGAGTCGGTGGGCGTCAGCTCGCCATCGCTGACGAGTTCGGGCTCGGACATGGGAACGGGCGGCGACATGGGCAGCGGCGAGTAGAAGTCGGAGGGGCTGGAACCCTGGGCCCAGGCCTGGATGGAGGCGTAGGCGTCCTCGCGGTCCTCCTGGCCGGCTGTCATGTACTCTTGCTCGTCGAGCTCGCGGTCCAGGGTGGCGGAGCGTTCTGGCTGCTGGGAGGAATGCGAGTGCTCGGTGGCGTCGACGAGTGCGGGCAGGGGAGGGATGGCGGTGGCGTCGCGGGGTGTTGGCTCGTCGTTGTCGCGGGTGGTGGCGCTGTAAATGTCCGACATGACCTCGTCGCGACCGGGGGAGATGTGGTCGGGCTCGTCTGTTGCGTCGAGCTCTTCCGGGTCGATTTGGTTCTCGTCGGCAAAAGGGTTGGCATACAAAGAAGCGTTCAATCCGCGGACACCCTCGGCGGTAGCAGCGCCGCCACGGCGGCGAACGAAACCCGCGTCGTCACCACGGATGTTGGCGCCCGTGTTGAATACAAAAGTGCCCCTGTCGCTGGTCTCGTCCTGCCTCATAAAGTCGTCAAACGAGCGACCGCGAACCGGGGCGGCAGGTGGCAATTCCCCCGACGCGGAGAGCTCGGCCTCCATCTTTTCCTTTTCCTGCTTGGCAACTCGCAAGGCGTTCCAGTAGAGCAATTCCTCGCGCTGGCGGCGGCGGGTTTCGTCGTCGGCGTCGACACCGACGTCCGCGGCTCCTCCGCGGCTTTCCAGGAAACCCTCGGCATCCTCTGGGCGGTTGAAAACAGGCGAGCGGTGGTGGTCGTCGGTGGCGGGGTCGATGTTCTCGCCCAGGGAGTGCAGGGCGATGGCGATGCGCCTTCGCAGATCCTCGGCGTAGCGTCGAAGTTCGGGCGACTCGTAAATGGCGATGGCGGCTGCTACGGCGACGGACACGGCGATGACGCCGGCTGAGGCCAGGGCACCATTGTTAACTCCAGGCATCGCGAGGGTGTTTGACGGGGCAGATACGACGCAGTGTGTGTGTACAAGTAAAGGTGTAAGGTAGTATTGGGGTGACGGCCGATGCAGGTACGCAACGGAGGAGATACAGGATGGAGATGGATGGAGAAGACAGAAACCAGCGAGGTCGAATAATAAGTTTCAACAGCTCGACTACCAAGATTGGCCACGCGACGGTCAAGCTGTGCTTGCTTGCGTAGGCCTGGAAGCCTCTTTCGCCACAGGCCTGACCACCCTGTTCAGGCAACGTGATTCGCAACAGCGCGGGGTAGCGAAACGAAAGACCAGAGAGCAGCAGATCGTCGGGCGGTATTTGGTGTGGATTGGGGGAATAGCGGAACACGGGAGTGAGCATGAACATGGGTGTGGGCAGTACAAGCGATGGGAGGCGACAAGGGGGTATGAATTGATTCGTCTTGGGGTACAAGAAATGTCACTCACCTTTGGCAGCGAGTGGCACTGGCATTTCGATCCTCTGATCGGCGACAAGTTGACGGAGGGGAGGAAAGGGAAAGAAACGACCAGAGGTCGAGAAGAGAGGAGGGAAGAAAGTCGTAACGAATGTCGTAACGAAAGATGGTGTGCGGCAGCAGACTACTTTAAGATAGCAGATAACGCAAAGAATGATGGGTTCTGTTAAAGCTACCTTGGGCGGCAGACAAGGCTTGACATGCTTTCTGAGAAAGGGTTGTCATGAAATCGCAAGTACATGAATGGAACTCGTCACCTCCGGAGTCAAAATGCGGTCGAGGTTCCCATCCGCGGTGCAAAGTTGGCGACCCAGGTACCTCGTGGCCGCTATCCAGGTGCGGACGCCACCCTCACCTGGCCGAACAGATACCTCTCGCAGTATCGTGCTAGGGGAAGAAGAGGTCGACGCGAAGGCCTCCCACAGCCAATCACCACCGCTGACCTTGACAGGGCGCCCCTTCCGGTCAAGGGGGTGTCGTGCCTGATAAGATGGACTCGCCGGGGGCCCCGTGACGTTATCCAGTGCGCCTCGCAGCAGGCTTGGACATTTTGGTCCGAGTTCGTGGCGCGGTCAAACGCTCGAAGAACCCATTTTTGCTGGCCAGCGAGAAAGCTGGCGTAGGCTGGCTAGGGGTAACTGATTATTAATTAGTAGGAAGGCCACTTCAGGTTCGACGCCGTATGGCAAGCCACAGTGGCATGGACGTTTGCATTGCCGTTGGAGTTGAGAGGACCTAGGAATTGCCACACAATAGTTGGGTTGTTGGATTCCAGCCATTAGTGTTGGTGAAGCTGGGGCACGTTACTAGTCGTTTCTCCTGTGCTGTAACTCCCCCATCCCATCCCAAATGTCCACCGTCGAGTCACTTCACCGCTCCGGTGACCAATTAGCCCCTGGTACATTGCAGGGCCGTTGGTCTCAGGCTCCCTCCTCCATCGACATCTTTCCTCATTGCTGCGATTCCCTCGCACGCGCCCAGCAGGGGACGATGAAGAAGGGTAATTAATTCCACCACTCTACTATTGCGAGAACGAACTCGCTACCAAATGCCTCGCTCTTCGCATCAACGAGGCATGAAACTTCGATAGTTCAGGTGGTATCCGTACCCCGCGCGAGATTCATGTTGTGAGACAAGAAGCTTGGCGCCGTCCGTGTCGTCCTGCGGTGAGGCACGGTGCACCTGGCGGAGGAAGCACGCGGACCTCCGGGTTCCGGATGTTTTGCTCCACTTTTACCGACCTTTCGGATCCGGCCCGCAGCGAGGCGACGGTACGGCCCACAACGGTTGCGGTGGCAAAACATACCTTCCGGGTTTTTATCTATCCATCCACGGTTCTCATCTATTAGGTTCTCTTCTATTACCTAAGCTCGAGTCTTCCATTGACCTAGGGCAGCCCGCCCTGTGGTGGCTTCGGATTCACGTCGGATCTGCAATGTCACCGTTCAAACTTCGAGTCGTGTGCTGTCAAAAGCCTCAGTTTCTTGGTGATTTTGCTCACCCTCGGGCCAAAGTCAAAATAATCTAGCATCTTGACTTTCCTTCAGTGCTTCTATTCTTCAGTAACGGAACTTCTGCAGTGCACGAGTGCGCCGTGTGAAGAAAAGTCATCAGTAGTGTGGATGCCCCCGGGGCCCTGGATGGGCCACAGGTGTGACCCGTAAGTGATGTCAACAGGATATCATCAGAGTTTGCAAATGCCTAGAGTGCAATTATGCCTGCAGTACAATCACGCTGCCGCCAGTCGCCCAGCTTAGGCAAGCCGGCGATGACTTGATATTTTGAACCCACCATAGATATTCTCAGCTATTTGATGGCATCCATGGTGGAAGAGCTGTTTTTCCAATGAGGCAGCCCTCAATCTGTCAATATTCACTTTAGTGTAATCGAATCACTGGCATTCGGCCAGAACAAACGATGAATATGGCGACGCCCATTGAGTGAGCCTCGTCATGATAACCAGCAAACCCCATCCGACATTGTCTCTCGAATAGCTTCAAGATATTAGGGGGTAATCTCCATCTCTTCACCCGGACAGAGTTTTACCCATTTTGAGTGTTGTTCTCGAGTACCAGTCTCTCATGTCGCGAATTAGGTGGTCCATCGACGCAAAAGACATGATCACGAATAAACTTCGCAAGACAGTGTGAGGTGGTGATTGATCCAAGTACGAACATTGAAACAGATGTTGATGGGCCGTTGATCGTATTCAAAGAACGTTTTTTGTACCTGTCGCCTATTTCCTGCTATTCTTACCAATAAATGGCAACAAGTGAAGCTTGAGGGCCGTGAACTCCTTCATTCCCACCACGAAGAGTGTCGGAAGACGAAAAGAGACGAAAGCAGCGAACGTCAGCATCTCACGAGAAAAAGCCTCCAAAGCATACCTGATTCCACAACCTTCCCTCACCACCGCGAGCGGTCTCCACTTGAACCATCTGGCCTCTTGGCTTCCATTCATGACGCCGCGAACGAAATAGTCCTGGCTGGACTCGAGTAGTCAATGACGACCGGGCTGCATATATTGAAACTCAATCTGGTCCGACACTTGCCGCTGCGTCAAACCCCTCATGCCCCCCCACCCCTCTCTCGCTCGGCCACCTTACTCACGCGATCCGCAGAGGTTCATGCGGGGGAAAAGTCATTGTATCCCGCGTGGCTCTCAGGGATATGGATCGAACCAGCCCGTCGATGACGACTGACAGCAGCCGCTGGGAGCGTAGATTGGCGTCCCATGAGCGACTGCCCTTGGCACCTGACCTTTCGACATGCATCGTGGAAGATCGGTTCGGAGCATGAAGCGTAGTTTCATGATTTCCACGACTTGAGGAAATGCGAACTTCAGTCACCTTATTACAAAGTTAACAGTTGATGATCAAAGCAAGGTGTAACAAAACACAAGGTAAAAGTGGCGTCTACCCTAGATATCAAAATCCGCCTGGTTTAGTTCATAACCGTAGGCGTCGGCGGGCGAGATGAAAGCAAGGCCGACGCCAAACGAGCAATTTCGCCTTCTGAGTTGCTGGTGGGAAGCCTACGCCTAAGCGCCTCGGGACCGAATCGGTGCTCCTCGGAGGGCGGGTTGGGTCGCCGCTCAGATGCTAGGTCGCATGCAAGCCCGCCGGGTCGTGCTGCGTTTGGAGGCGGTTCTTCGTCAGTTTGCATGTGCTCGACTCTGAAATGGCCCTGCTAGAAGCCATCAGGGTCCCGTTGGCCATAGATGAGAAAAAAGTGTTGAACTGGCGCTGCTTTCTCTAGATCGGTTGCGACCCTCCAACTCCCCGAGTGCGCCGACTACGGGATGATTAGGAGCCATATTCTACAAGCTGGACGGATTAATGTGGCTTTCTGTTAGGGCACACCTCTTTGGCTCATCAATGCTGTGCTTCCGTCTGAACAGTCACTGGTTCTCGGTGGTGGAAGGACATGGACGGAAGTGTCGGAAGCTGGTCCACTCGAACGCACGGTCGAAGGATTCGGGGCTGCACCCAGATCGAAGAGAAAACAGTGATTTAATTCCCGTATGTAAAACTGTTAACAAACATGGTATCGGAAATCGCCCATCCTTCAACGCCTTGGTATACTGCATGGAAGATAATGAGCTTGTCCTTGCCGCTCGGACGAACACCCATCACCAACTTCCAGTCCCAATCGACGTCTTATACTACCCCCCAATGTTTCTGATGATCACTGCGCGCCGCTTGTGCTTCCCATTCGAAGAAGCAGTTGAGCGAAGACGCGCCAGATACAGAAGAGAAAAAACCCAGACGTCTCACATACTCAAAATGAAGAGGCGTTCAGTTTGCTGAGCGAAGGAGGTTGGATGTGGAGATTGGTGGTGAATGTGTGCCGTCAACTCCGATCAAGGTTGATGAGGAGCAGAAAGAGGCTCGCTTTTTAACGCCGTGATTGCGCCGGGTTGGGATAATCCTGGAGGGTGTGTGACACAAAAGCCGCCTTGGCTGACCAATCAGAAACACCGGTACGCCTGTCAAGCTTCCCCATTAAGAATTGCAGGAAAGCGACGTCTAACTGGAACCGGATGTGCCAGACTTGGTGCTGCTTCTGGAGGACGACGTAATTGACACTGTTGACTGGCTGTCGCTCGAGTTGGTTCTCGAAGCCCTCTTTCGCTCGCTAAGCAAAGTGTCAATACGGTCATTATTTCTGGAATGATGGTGGGGGGCCGTCTTACAAGGCAGAGCGTTCCTGGAGGTTGCACTCGAAGGTGGCATTGCCAGACTTGATCTGGAAGCGGATACCGCTCAACATGTGTTGCTTGAGCTGGTCTTGGTTCTTGGAGGAAGGCATTGTGATGGTTGAGAGATTTGTACGAAGCAGATGAGTAGACGTAAATGGGTGGTTGAAGAGGGGATATGGGCCGAGGAAACTGCTTTAGCTTAACGATAGACAACGATAAGATGGATAGGATGATGAGAGAGGGAAAAGATCGAGGGAAGGGGGGAGGGAAAAGAGCTTCGTCATATAGAAAGGGTGGCTAGTCCGCACAAAAAAAAAAGAGGCTGCCGACTGATCCAGGGCGTGTGGCCACCTCCATATCTTGAACAAGCTCGAAGGAAAAAGGGCCCCAACACCATGAACTCTGGACTCGGTTCGGGTTTGAGTTACGACCGCGTATGGGTAGAGCAGCGGGAGCGGATCGAACACCCCTGCAGGCAGTTTAAGTCGAATTGGCCGTGCAGAGAGGGCAAGGGAAGCCGAATGGAGAGACATTTAGTTGAATTCCGGGGAGACGAAGTATCTAATGCGTACATTTTACTTAATCTTATCCCATACTGTGATATTACTTGACCATAGAGTGACAAAACGATGGCCGTCTCTTTTGTAGTTCCGTCACCCGGGGCTGGTGGTGATTAGGTACCTTGCACCAGCACCATAACCTTGGAAGGTCTCGCATCAAAGACTGACAATAGCGAACCAAAATGTGGCAGAGCGTGTTCCTGGACCCACGGCCGTTGTGGGAGCTGGGCTTAGAGACATGAAGCTGTGATATCTGCCCGGCTACGATTGCCGTAGAAAGTGCGGGCTTATCAAGTTGGTGGTGGCAAGACAAGATAGGGTGTATCGTGGGTGTAGTGCTCCGTACACTTACCTTACCTGCCTTGCCTACCTACCTACGTGCCTACCTTCCTAGGTAGGTACCTAGGAAGGTACCTTAGTATTGTACGTGTGTGTTGTACGGATACGTTCCGCAATATTCTTTACGTAGTACTCATCCAGGGCAAGCAGGTACGTACACAAATAGCTAGTACCTTGTCAACTTTTGCGCTCTTCTCCCCAAATCGTCGGAACCCTCTTCTTGGCACGATCAACTGACCCCCGTCGTTTTCCCCGTGTTTTTTCTGTCCCCGTGGCTATCTACTTTTCATTCGTGCTCCCCTCCTTGACACCAGTCAGTCTGCCCGCGTGGGGTCCGCTGCAGTGAGACATGAAGTGAATACCGTGGGCACCAAGAGCGTCCTCCGTCCGGACGCCCATCCATGAGGGTGCCATCCTGGCGGCTTCGTCCTCGCTGGCTGGTCATTTCGGTTTACGAGAAGGGTGAGGCGAGCGGAGGTCACTGTGCTTCGATAGGCAGGCCCAGACTCTGTTGTTCAACCGCCCTGCTGACTATCGATATGTCCGGACGTTCGACCCAACATACTGAGAACCCTTGCAGGTAGAGACGACTCAAGAATGCCTTGCAGAAACCTACACAACATGAAATTAACGCGACAGGCCACACACGGAAACGGGCAGAAACAGGACCTGGGCCTTTCTAAACGACCACTCGACCTCGTGGGGTCATGATTGAGGGGTAGTGAGGTGCTTTAACGAGAAAGGACAGGGAATACGATGCCACTAGCTACAGGTCGAAAGGAATGCTTCCAGAAGCATTCCACCGCCCGCCAAGTCTTTACGAAAGCTTGGCCTTGTCCGAATAGCTGCCGATTCAGGTGCCATCCCATGGCTTTTTGATGCGCTTCGATGCAGCAGGTCTACGTCTTGGCATTGGCGTCCGTCTGTCGCTTGCTGGGGCCTATCCATGGTCGAAACGACATCTCGCCATTGAGAGCGACCGCGTGGGCAGACGAGACTGGCGGCAGGGCGTTGCTGGGAGCAGTCAGAAGCTTCGCGCTGGCAGCACAACAGCCGAGGCGAGGCCAGTTAAGCCGTCTGTGCCGGTCGCAGGAAGAGAGAGACAAGCACCTTAATCTGAGAAACGTTTGGTTTTGTTTGAATCCCGGACGGGCGAGGGAGAGCCCACGCACGCCCTGGGCGCTCCCATGCACTGCTGCATCCAACATCTCCCGACGATCCCCATGGGGCTGCGTGGAACCTTTGTAACCGACATCGACCAAAGAACCCGAGTGCCGAGACAGGCTCCATTCAAGATACGGGACGATGCTCGCTTCGAGCTCGAGGAATGTCAAGGCATGTGTTGAACAGCGCCAGATGGCGGTCGTTCTAGCCGCAGTGAACGACTCGAACTTCCATTGGACTTACGTACAGTATGTAGACGGTCATTGCGGAGTAAGTCTTGTCGTACTCGGTTGCTTTCCGTGTTGCTGACTACCTATTGGCTGCCTCGGAAAGCTCGGGTATGGTGCATTTCTATTCAGCTCAACAGCGGGCCGTTCCTGATCCAGACTCGACGGTCTGTTTGCCGACGCTGACTTGATGGCGAACCAAGATGTACTTGGCGACCTACATAGCATGGTGGAACGTCGCTGGCTTCATCGTGACATGGCAACTGCCAACCCTCAGCCGCCAAGGCACACTCGAGATTTAGCTAATGATTATGTTTCCTTGTTTCAAAGCCAATTCAGTCTGTTCCTCGACGGCGCTCCGTCCTTAGCAGAGCGCCGTGTTTCTTATTCATCTGAAGGCGCCTGCAGCGGGTTCAATCCAGGAACCCGCAATTTAGCATGATATTATCGACGCGCAGGGACAATCAACCCACTGTCCTTCCTCACTTCTGTTCGATCATAGCAACGTGAAAAAGGTGCTGATCGACTTTTCGCTGCGTAACACTGACATGCGCCCATGTCACAGGCCGGTCCACTATCACCTCAATGTCGTGGAAACCTCCACAGAGGTGAGAGGGCTGGTTGAAAGGCCCAGCTCTCATATGGCGTCTCCTTGCGTGATGATCATCGAGACTGGCCGCGTGTCACGACCTGGAAACATAGGACCGCTTCTTGGAGTAAGTCCGCACAACGCCGTTGGCTAACAATACGGTGAAGGATCTTGGGAGCAAGGCACTTGGGCAAGACACGGGCGAGGAAACGTGAGGGGACGCGTAATCTTCGTCTTGCTGGCGACTTTGCAAGACAAAAATCTGGTATGGATGCATGTGAACACCCTAAAGCTCGGAGAGCATGAGGATGCTGTGACACAACAGACGACGCACTGGCAAGCGGGCCGGGCGGCTCGCATCTACCTGCAAAATGAAGCCTTTTCACGCGACCAAATGCCATGGCTTGATTTTAAGTACCATCCAGTAGCGAGTACCAGCTATGCTCCAGACTGGGCGGTTGAAACCTGGGGTTTTCCGCCTGGTTCACTGACAAAAATGAAAATTATGTTGACGAACAACAGCCACGATGCCTGGCGGGTTGGGCCAGACAAGGACTGTGTTGTTTTCGCAGTCACCTCTAAGCCCCCACGACCTCCTGGATCAAACAAGTATGAATGCCATAAGTGCATGCCTCATATCCACCGCATTCGCCGTGGGTATGACAGACCCATCCGGGGCCTCAGATGATTCTCTGTGTTACGGGGACAGGGCTGACACCGCCAATTGGGCTCCATCATGAAGCCGATTCCGCACGCTAGGCTGTCATCACGTCGTTGGCCGCGGTTGCGTTCGCTCTGAGACAAGGCGGGTTGAGCCTCATTTCCCGCCTTCTCCTGCCGCTTGACGGTGGGAGCGTTTAACGTGTAGTAACGTCAGGATTTACTTATCTCCCTCTCATCTTTTCTTGTTACCTTAGTGAAGGGACCTATATATGCGTGTCCAACGGCTTGGCAATTGTGCACTGCAGGGGATGGTTCACGGACGATGTCTTCTACACGGATGCCAAGACCTCGTCGAATTTCGCTTATTCAGTGTACGGATTGAAGCAGCCTGCCACGATCTGTTGTATTTCTTGGCGCATGCAGTATCTGATCCTGGCTTGCTGGATGTTCAGCCCGCTGAGACTTCATTCAGACACGATCAAATTGTCATCTTCCAAAAAGGCCAAGGAGAAACCAGTGTGACAAAACGAAGGATCGAATTCCAAGCTATGAAACGTGAACACTGCTTCTATAGAGGTCAGGAAGTAAGCCCAATATGTAGCTCAAACACATAAGCCCCTCTAAGCTATCGCCAAAGAGATCATGCCGACTGGCTTGGGGAACGGTTGTCTCATAGAAAGGAAGCTTACATGTTTCGCCGATCACTCACCTTCATCCATTTTGTGATACTCTCCAAAAAATGACAACCCCCCTCCTCATACATGTGTGCTTTCCAGGTCTTTGTCTACAAGAAACTGCCTATCGAGGCTGGCTGGTGGTGGTATGGTGATCTGACTGTATTATCGATCGACGGCTTGTGACACTGCGTAAAACAACACAGATATTATCCAAATTAATTAAAACCAGATGATCCATGGTCAGAAAGAAAACTTAAACCTAGTATGTTGCATCGGCTCAGGCTGGATTGAGTGTTTCGCGGGGACATCGCCCTTACCGAGCTCACCGACGTAGACCGAGAAGTGATTTATTTGGGGACTTCGGTGAAACAACGCCAAGTTGGCTCGGCAGTGCCGCCCTCCAGTTGACATTAGGCCACCCAAGCTCCTGATTGCCACTCGTTTTCTGCCCACCGAACTGCTCTCCTGTTTGCGCCGTCGCTCAAAGGTCCTAGACGGACTCCTTTGTCCATCGCTTCCTGTCGGCTTTTTGGAAATTTGACCTGTCCGACGTGACACGAATAGTTGCGCAAGCCTTGCTGCCACGGCTGGCATAGCTCCCTGGCGGTAACCCCAGCCGTCACTCGGCCGGCGGGGACAGGCACGCTTTCAACGACACACCGAACGACGAGACCCCAAGATGTCCGACTACGAGCGCATGCTTCTGGACTTTTACCAGCTGCCGACTGCCTACCCAAACGAATGGCCCGAAGAAAAGAACCAGAGCGATGCGTCCGAGGACGAGGAGGACACCAAGGACGAGAAGAAGGCAAAGCTGAACCGCCGAAACTCGCGATACCAAGCCCTGGAGAGGGCCGTCAGCAACCGAAGCAGCACGATACCGGGGTCCCAGTCCGAGAAGGGCGGCATTGGCAACATTGTCCAGCGTGATGAGTCCGATCCATTGGGCACCACCGACAGCGTCGTTAGGACTCTCCGACAGCTGGGCGTCCCGATCCAAGATGACCCGCGGCTGCGTGAGTGTGCGAAAACAGAAGACTGCGATACCGTGCTGACCCATGCCCAGGCAATCGCTTCCTCCTCTCGTCGACCACCTTCTCCCCCTCCCTGTTTCTGTCGCAGATGCACGCGACCGCCGACACCCAAAGCTTGCTGGCCGGTCTGGACACCCTCTCCCAATCGATCGATCAAAAGTCTGCATCACTTAAGGTCCTGGTGGAGACGAACTTTGAGCGTTTTGTCAAGGCGAAGGCCACGATTGATAATGTGTACAAGGAGATGAAGTACCGGGGCGCGGAGCCCCCTCAACCAACAACGGGTCGCGCGCGAGCTCACTCTCGGCACGCCAGTCGCAGCAGTTTCCGCAACAGTAGCACCGGCCCTGTTCTCGGTAACTCGCTTCTCTCCCCAACCTCCGACGCGCGCAAGAAGAACGCGCTGGTTAAGGAAAGCGAGTACGGCGTTGCGGGCATCAAGGCGCCTCTGCTGGACGTCTCAGCCAAGGCAGAGGACGTGTGGGGTCCGGCGCTGGGAGGCCGCGAGAAGGAGGAGAACCTCAAGGTGGTCTCGGCCAACCTCGAGCGGTTCAAGGAATACGTCGAACTGAGCGCATCCATTGCCGATAGCATCAAGCGCAGGGATTACGAGAGTTTGGTCGAGGAATACAACAAGGCCCGGAAGTTCCAAGACGAAGCTCGAAACCTGGCAGCGAGAATGGCCACGAGCCCGTCGTCAGACACGCAGCTATACCAGGTCATTCTGGCGGCGC
Organism: Colletotrichum lindemuthianum; assembly: GCA_001693025.2. Classification (NCBI taxonomy): domain Eukaryota; kingdom Fungi; phylum Ascomycota; class Sordariomycetes; order Glomerellales; family Glomerellaceae; genus Colletotrichum; species Colletotrichum lindemuthianum. Next base: position 225,292 of record MASP02000144.1, on the reverse strand, counting down.
GCATGTGGCACGACGTCGACGAGCAAATTCAGGCCTTCAAGAGAGACGTCTGGAGGAAGCTCGTCACGCTGCACAGCGTCACGAGGGCCGATAACCTCGGACAGCAGGACCAGCACATGGAGTTGATCGGCCTGCTTCTCGAGCTGGGCGTGGACGACAATCCGATCTGGGTCTGGTTGCTCAGTCGATACGACCACCTCAAGGGAAAGATCCAGTCTTCATCGGATCGCGCCAAGATCGAAGTCGAGGTCCTCCGCCGACGACTCGCCAACGCCGAGAAGCCCGCCCCGCATGCGGTTGCAACCCACCTCCGCTCTCTGGGCCGCGTCGCCGTGGAGAATAAGATTGCATCGTCCGACTCACCAGACGTGATCGAGTTGTGGGAGAAAATGCTAGCCTTCCTTACCGGCTTGCTTTCTGCGCAAGGCATACTGGGAGAGGTGGTCGACTTTTGGCAGACGGTGCAGGCATTCCTCGATGGCAAGATCCAACGCACGCTGCCCATCGGGCACAATGGCGAATCGCAGAACCACCACCAACTAACGGGGCAGGGCGCCGAGGACCTGCAAAAGGGCACCCTGGAGCTGGTCGACATGATCCGCGAGACCGTCTACGTCTTCTTCGCGGGGCCTCCGCCGGAAGATATCTCACTGCTGTTCTCGCCCCTCCCAATGTCGCCAAAGAGCCCGCCGTCTACTGGCGCCCTTACACCCACCGGCATGAGAGACCCGCGTCTGGCCCTCGACCCCAACAACATTCCTCCTCCCTCGCCAAAGCGTGGCGAGTCCTGGGAACGCCTGGCCTTCTGGCCACCCTGGTCAAACTCGGTCAGCGGCGTCCACTATCTCGCAAAGATGCTCGCACTCGTCGGCTCAGGGGCGTCGGATCTGGCGAGCATCGGCCCGGTTGCCAACGCAGCGGACGCCAGCGTCCTAGACAGACTCAAGTCGCTCGTCAACATCTCCCGGGAGAGATGCGTCACGGCGCTCTGCGCAGCGTGGAACAAGGATGCCGAGAACATCAAGTATGTCGAAGACTGGCAGCGGTCGCCGGAGCTGGGCGACCTCACGCGCATGCCATCGAGCTTCTCCGCCTTCGAGGGCGCGCTGCTCGCCGGCATGCAGAAGATTCTCTACATCTCCGAGGCCATGTCCAAGCCTGGCGCGGGGGATATTGTCCTGCCGCCGCCTAGCAAGCTCCTGCAGATGGTCAGAAGCCAATACGTCACGACGCTCTATAAAGCGTTGAGCGGCATGGTGGAAAACGCCGAGCGCTCTGTCAAGAAGGCCGACGACGACTGGACCACGGACATTGACGGCACCATCGCCATGAGCACCCCGCCGGCGCCTATCGGCGGAAGAGCGACACTCGACGCAGGAGACAGGGTAGGTCAGTCGTATTACTCTCGGTCCAACGCTAACAACTGCAGAACGTCCGCATGCTCCTTACTCTGAGCAATCTCCAATCCCTCCGCGCCAAGGTCGTCCCAGGTCTCAACTCACAGTTCGAGAACGCCTTCTCCGTGAAGCTCAGCGACGAGTCCAAGACGATCAAGGACGTGCTAGGCCAGATCGACGCCCGACTGTTCCAGTCCTACACTAGGCCGGCCATCGACTCACTCCGCAGCATTGTGCAGGCCGGCGTCTCCTCGTCCGACTGGGTGCCCGAAACCGGCCACAAGCCGCGCGAGGCCAGGCCCTACGTCTACGAGGCCCTCCTCAGCCTCGTGCTCGTCCACAGCCAGGTGTCGACGACGTCGCCGACACTCACATCCCAGGTGCTGTCGTACCTGCTCGAGCAGACCAGCCGCGAGCTCCTCGACGCGTTCCGCACCCGCGAGCGGTACACTCTGGAGGCGCTCATGCAAGCCACCCTAGACGTGGAGTTTGTCGCGCAGACGTTGAGCCAGTACACCACGGACCGCGCGTCGCAGTTGCAGAGCGAGATTTACTCTGAACTCGACGGGCGCACGGATAACGAGGCCCGCGCGAGGTTGCAGAGCGAGCTGCCGGAGATGCGCAGCGTGCTGAAGCGACTGAGGGAGGCGAGCAAGAACGAGTTTGCGTGTTTCCGCAAGCTGAAGCGTCCGGGCACGGCGCCGGCGAGGACGGCGACTGGCGATTCTGTTGCTAGTGTCAAGGGCTAGAGGCCGCCTCCGGAGTGCAGTCACAGGCCTGTCCGGTACTGAAAGAGGAGGGTGATGATGGGGATTCTGGAATGGCTGTGATTACCGGGGCTGTGTTGTTCGGCTTTGCCACGTCACGCTGGCATGGGAGCATAGAGTGATGTGCATGTTCGATTAGGCGCAATATGAGCCGAGGGTTTCAATGTCGAGATGATTCGTGTGTCATTTTTTACTGCTTCACATAGTAAGAACTCGAAATATCATATGACAAGTGTCATGAACGTGGTTGGCATTCGTGAGCGTCTAGTAAAAGGGTATCTACGGGGGCAAACGCCTCCTCCATCGGAGTCGACGGGGTTTGTAGGTAGGTGTTTGTACGGGGCCGTCTATAAGCAGTGGAAAAACAAACGTTCTATCATGCCGTGATGTTCTCGCTTTTACTTTTCCGTTCCTACACGCTTTGCCTCGCCGGGCGAAGAAACACAGATAACTTTTTGAGACTTTCTTTCCCAAACAGTCATGTGCGGACGAGGAAGTCGAGGTTCATCCGGAGCCTCGCCTTTTTTGTTTTTTTGTTTGCTTTTTGACGCCAAGTTCTGTTAGTCCTTGCTCGTTAGGGAGTCGTCATTGGTCACCAATCCTTTTCGTCTTCCCGTTTTTGGTATCGAAGAATTGTGTGTTTTGATAGTTTTTTTGGTGTCATGCAATCATTCATCGTAGAAAGACAGGCTTTTCCCTTCTCGTGCATTCAGCTGATACCGTGGTTGATGTCCGGTCCAGGGTAGTGGTTGTAGTGGTAGGGCCCCGCAGGCGGCGAGGAAGGTGGGAGACTGCTGGAATACGCTTCGTACTACGAAAGCGCCTGGGCCAGGGGTTCCGGCGCCGGGGAGACGACGGGGATGACGGCGTCCGGGGAGGCGATGGAAGGCGATGTGATGGGAGGAGGGCCTGGAGGAGGAGGCGGGGGAGGAGTGGTGTGGCCGGAACTGGTGGGCGCGCCGATGTGGTGGCCTGCCGAGCTCTCGCCCTCCTTTGGCGGGAGGAGGACGTGGCTGCAGAAGTGGAGTTCCAGAGAGCGCGAGGTCTCGGGGCTGAAGGCGCATGTTTCGAGCTTGCGGACGACGTCGTCATCTGGAGTGGTATGTTAGCATCTGACTGCGAGAATTCGAGTGGGATGGGACGACGTACAGTCGAGGTTCAGCGCGTTGAAGAAGCCCACCACCGAAGCCACCTCCGCGTCACCCGTATCCATAACCGCCAGACGCCCGTCAAACGCGCGCATAGTTTTCGGGTGCGCCTTGCGCAGCGTCAGCAGCATCTTGAGCAGATCCGCGATGTTGCGCCCCTGGTCGACGTACGACCCCGGCGGGCGGTCGAGGGGCCAGCGCTGGCGGAAGTCGTCCATCTCCCAGACCTTGAAGGTCCAGGTCGTCTTCTCGAGGCAGTGTAGGAGGATGAGGATGGCGAGGTAGACGTCGAAGCGGATGCGGGCTTTGCCGTTCTCGAGGCAGCGCTGGAGCTCGCTGATGAGCTTGTTGGAGACGTTGTTGGCGCGGCGCTCCGCGGCGGCGGAGAGCTGGAACGTGATGAGGTTGTAAATGTCCTGGTCGTCGCTGCCGGCGAAATCCTCGGGCCCGCGGGGGGCGACGACGCCGTCGCGCTCCTCGGATATGAACCACCCGCGCTCGCGGTCGAGGATCTCGATGAGGCCCCAGAGGTCGATGGCGAGCTTGAGCACCTTCCCCGTGGCCTTTTCCTCGGGGAACTTTTGGGCTGAGTCGAGCACGACCTGCATAAAGTGCGAAGGTCCGCGCTGGATGAGGGTCGGCAAGATGAGCTTTAGAAACTCCTCCATGCGGGCCGGGAGGTCCTCCTTGTCTTGGTCTACCATGACAACATGGAACTGAGGCGTCGGAGGCGGCGCGGGTTCATCCCCGTTGGTCTGCTCCGGATTCTCGGCGGTGATGGGCGGGCGAGGAGTGACTAGAGAGGCGAGGGTCAGGCTGGGGCTGTCCTGCCACAGAGACACGATCACGGAGGTGCCGTTCGACAGGAGCTGATAAGACTGCCGCGCCTGCTTGACTCTGGTTTGTGCCAACACCACCAGCAAGGCCGCCGAGTACAGGGTAAGCTCTTGGTTGAGGCGGGTGCGCACGCAGGGATAGGTCCAGTGGCGAGGTCCTTGGATCTTGCGGCACTGGTCGCAGGGATCATGGGTGCCGCACGTCTTGCGGAGGATGCGGCATCTGATGCAGGCGCCCTTCTTCCGCGCGGCCTGGACCTCCTTGCGCCGGACCGGCGTGTAGGATTTCCTCTTGTGCTCGCTGGAGAGCCCGTTGCCGATGGGCATTCTCGTGCCGCCTCTGTGCGGAGGTGGGATTTGCGCCACGGGAGCATGAGTCGTGGGTTTGGGGTTGTGGTTGGTGGTCATGTAAGTCATCTCTCCCCAGGGCTGCTGTGGCACGTTGCTGACCTCGGGCATCGAGTTGTTGACTTCTGGAGGCGGCATGGGAGGGCTCATGACCTGAGGCTCGCTATGCTCGGCGCTGAGTTGAGGGTCCATGAGAGTGTGAGTGAGTTGGGCAGTGGCGGCGGCGGCGGCGGCGGCGGCAACGGAGATGTTGGACGAGTCCAGAGGCGGATTGCTGGGATCCTGGGTTGCTGCCTGAAGATGTTCCAGTTTCTCTTCAGTTGTGAGATAGCTCAACGGGTTGGTGTTGTGTTGAGTCGTCGGTTCTATCGGTGTCAGTGTTAGCAGGTGTGGGAAGTAGCCTCAGAGCAGAGGCAGCCTTTTGTCCCAAGACGAAACGATAAAGCGCTTGCATTACAAACAGAAAGAAAAATGAATCCTCACCTCTTGTCTCACGCGGAGGCCGACTGTCGTAGCTCACGGGCGGGTTTTCCAGGGTGAACTGCTCTTGGACCTCAAAACCGATGCCAAGCTGGTTGACCGCCGTCTCAGCAGCATCCCGGCCCATGACAGACGGAACTCCCACTTCGTTCTCTCCAACCTGTCGTGAAGCTTCAGCTAGCGTGCGAAGGGCGGACCAGCTGTCGGATTCTTCAGGCATGGCGGCCTCGAGTTGGTTGACGGTGAGACTTATGGAACGCGGTGCCGAGGCCCCAGAGTGAAGTCCTGCAAATTCGAGCGTCGCGCTAAGACGTTCTTCATGGGTAATCGCAGGGCACTTCTCGGTGATGTGCTTGTGTAAAACCTCACCGCGACCCTTGGGGAAGTTCTCACCGCATAACTTGCAAGTGTGAGGGTATCGGTTGCTGGAGTCTGGCAACTTGGGGCCGCGGGTGAAATACTCCAAGATCACGGGGTTCGGTTTTCGCCCCATTTCGACGGTTGGGCGTCCGGCCTGAACGAGCCGGTCCTGGGCGGGTGTCCTTCGGCTCTGCGCATGAACTGTTGACCGCCAAAGGTCGTGTTGATGAAAGACGGCAGAGCGCTTGAGTCGCGGTGACCGCCTTTGAATTCTGCCCGAGTGACGGTTGAAGTCGACGAATTGCTCGCAGAGCAGTGCCCTGAATAAGCTGAAAAAGCGCCGGCAGTATGGCAGCAGCCCGTATACTCTGCATGTAAGTTTTTGCCTTTTTAGCCTCCACAGCGCGCGACACAAGACCAGTTTGCGCAACTTGGCTGGACCTCGAAAGCGATGCGATTCACAAATTCTGCCAAAATTTTACACCGCTCAGTCTTTTTTGGGTGAGGATGATCCGAGATTGAAACCTTTCGGATTAATGATGGCGGGGCTCGACACGTGATGTGACAGGCAAGCAACTAGGTTGTCAGCCAGCTGCCACCGGCTGATTTCCATAGAGAGGTGCTTCCTTCACCATGACTTCTGGAGTCCCAGTACGATAACAATATTGACGACCAGGACAACAATCATGCGACCTGTTACGATGAAAGATCCATATATAAAAAGCAAGAATGTCAAGAGCTCGATAGCCTTATTCTTCTTCTTTTCTTCTTTTTTTCTTCGGATCATCAGTCAAATTAGTCAATGCCATGCATTGGAACTTTCAGAGGTCTGCTGTCTGTTCAAGCCAAGGCTTTAAGCAGCCCATCAACATCTCTTCCCATCAGCAATGGTCGACCACAGGTGATCGAAAAAGCCCGTTAAGATGCTGTTGGAGCTTCCCCGTCGATCTCGAAGTGACTTTCTTCTTGTCCCCATACTAATCCCTCTGATCAGTTGCTCGCTTCAGTCCACACGTGCGTTGGCGCATCCCTTTAATAGGGCCAAAGTCCCTTCCTTGCGAACCGGTCTTCTCCTGCAGCATGCAGCAGTCTCCAAGCGATGCGATAGAAAAATCATCAGTTGAAAAAGTTATACCACCGCCCAGATCTTTGAGAACCCCAGCGATGCAGATCATCATTCCATGAGCTCAACTTGTCCATCGCTAGCGCAGTGTCTCATTCTCGACGTAGCTGCAGTCAACTGACACCGCCTCGTGTCCGCCTGTTCCTGGGAATGGGGGCCGCGAGCTAAGCAAAGCTGGGGTCCTCGGCAGCGTTGTCGCTTAGTGGGTCGCCGGCACGGGCGCCGTACAAGCCACATCCGAGGGCCGAGTGCTGCCCCGGCCGTGTGAACGAAGACAAGACGAAGTGATGGTACTAGTGAAAGGGTATGGCTGGTCGCTCACCAACAAGCCCGGGTCTCGGCATCTCGACGCCAGGACATGTCTCCCATGGCCTGCGCAGCCCGCCAGTCGCTCCGTCAGTCGGTCGGTCTAGACGTACAATATCCCCAGGTATTGTACGTCCAGACCAACCATGGCTATTTCATCCCACGATTAAAAAGTAGCAAGTACTGCGTGAGTACAGGCCTGCCAATGATAGCTCGCTCGCTGGAAACCAACACCATCTTTGCAATTTCGCCATGCCCAGCGTTGCAGTCGCAAGCTGCCAGACCAGACCATGGCGCTTAATAGTTCTTGGCTGCCTCGGATGCTGCGACAAGCGAAGTTGGAGACGCCGTGAAATGAGCCAACACCGCCATGACGAATGCGTTCAAACACCAAGCCTTGTGCGCGGCTCACGGCACTCCAGGCGTTGTGCACCGTCATCTGCAGCCGTTGAACCCGTCTTGTCTCAAATACCGCCATCTGCGCCGTCTCTTTTCTTTTCCGGCTCGCCTCCTATTCTTCACATATTCTCATCATGCCATACTAGAAGTCGTCTCGTCCAGTCAAAGTCTTTAGTTCCGGCACGTTGCTAGTCCCTCATAATCCACCCCGCGATCCGCGCAGAATAGAACACCACCTCGTGGAGGCTCCTGCAACGGTGTTTCGTTTTGCCTAGCCTTTTGTTTATCGGATCCTCTTCGTCGTTGTCTGCCTTCCGCTTTGGGACGCCGTTTATTCGACGTCGTCGGAGGGCTTGATCCGGAGACTCGTAGAAGCTCACATGAGGCTTTCAAGTCTTGAGAAGAGGTATAAGAGCGCTGTGTTCGCGGAGAAGTAAGACTGCAATATTACCAGGACAAGACAGTTTCGTCCCCAAGGTGCTAAAAAGCGCCGCTTCACTTTCTTACACATGGCCTCGGCCGTGGCCGCGCAGTCTGTTGATCTTCCCGGTTATGTTTTGACCGATGTAAGTAGTGCTGGTTGTCTTCATGAACCCGCTAACACTTCTCAGACTGGGTCCGTCGGTGGAGGCAACACATTTCCCGGCGTGTCCAGGCCGTTGGGCATGGTCAAACTGGGACCAGATCTAGAAAATGGTGTTGACGCGTACTCTGGCTATCTGCCTAATGGTCACTTTATCGGCTTCTCCATGCTCCACGAATCCGGCACGGGTGGTGCGCCCAAGTATGGCGTCGTCAACCAGATGCCTATCGTTGGATCCATCGAGAACCCCTTGACTCAGAACACAGATACCCGTGCCCAACCAGATGAGACCGAACTTGGCCGCTACAAGTCGTATCTCAGTTCCGGGGTTACCGTCGAGCTGGGTGCTGCCGAGAGGGCTGGTTTATACCAGTATACCTTTCCTTGCGAAGGCGAAGGCTTCAAATATGCCAACAGCACTGGCAATAACCACATCATTGTTGATGTGTCTCACGTTCTCCCATCGTACAGAGGGCAGGGACTGGGGCAGAACTACCTAGGAGGCAAGATTGAGGTCAAGCAGGGCGACAACTTTCACTACGAGGGCTACGGGTACTACGATAATGTAAGTGACCTCGTTGAATTAATCTGGATACTGCTGACCCGTCTCAGGGCTGGAACCGTGCCGAGGAGTGGAAAGTCTACTTTTGCGGCTACTTTGACCGTCCAGTGTCGTTCAAGACCTTCCTCGGTGTCGACCGCACGTCGAACCAGTTGGCCGACTATGGCGTCGAGACGACGTACGAGTCCAGGACGCAGCGGCTTGGTGCAGTCTTCAGCTTCAAGGATAGCGACGTCAAATCGAGAGTGGGAGTCTCCTTCATTTCCACCGCCCAGGCCTGCAGTAACGTCAAAAACGAGATCCCAGCAGACAGGAGCTTGGCATCTGTCAGGCAAGCCACCCGAGACGCCTGGAACACGGAGGTGCTTTCCAAGGTCACAACCTCGGAGAAGAACACGACGAAGCTCAACCAGCTGTACTCTGCGCTGTATTTCATGAATCTACTTCCCACCAACAAGACAGGCGAGAACCCCTTGTGGGAGTCTTCCGAGCCATACTACGACGACATCTTTACCTTCTGGGACACTGTAAGCTCTGCTTTCCCATCGCGCCTCGAGACGATACTGATGAGTCGTAGTTCCGCTGCACGACTTCTCTCTTGCACATCCTCCAACCCGAAGCCTACGAAGAATTCATCCGCTCCATGATCGACATCTGGCGCCACGAGGGCTACGTCTCGGACGCCCGCTCATCCTTCTTCAACGGCGCCGTCCAGGGCGGCAGCAACAGCGATAACGTCCTCGCCGACGCCTACGTCAAAGGCGTCCGCGGCAAGGTCGACTGGACCGACGGCCTCTCCGCCATGCTCAAGAACGGCGAGGTCACCCCGCCCAACAACAACGACCCGCGCGACCGCTCCAGTTCTACAAAGGAAGGCCGCGGCGCGCTGCCAGACTGGCTCGAGCACGGCTTCATCACGCCCAGATATGCCCGCGCCGTCACCCGCGCCGTCGAGTACTCCACCAACGATTTCGCCATCCACCAGGTCGCCAAGGGCCTGGGCAAGTCCGACGTCGCCGAGACCTACCTCCGTCGCTCGCGGAACTGGCGCAACCACTGGAACGAGAACATGACGGCCCACGGCTTCAGCGGTTTCATCGGTCCCCGCAACGCCGACGGCTCGTTCCCGCCGCAGGATCCCCTCAACTGCGGCGGGTGCTACTGGGCCGAGGCGTACTACCAGGCCACGCCGTGGGAGTACTCGTTCAACGCGCACCACGACGCCGCGCACATGGTCACCCTCGCCGGCGGTCCGGAGCGCTACGCCGAGCGCTTGGAGAAAACGTTTGAACCGGGCGCGTACTCGGGCAACGGCGCCTTTGGCAATACCATCTTCAACCCCGGGAACGAGCCCTCTTTCGGGACCCCGTTCTTGTACAATTTCGTGAACAAGCAGCATCTCACCGTCCAGCGGTCCCGCTTCGTGGCTAAGTCGTACTACAAACCCACACCCGACGGGCTACCCGGAAACTCCGACGCCGGCGCCATGGAATCGTGGCTGCTGTGGAACATGATCGGTCTCTACCCCCTGACGGGCCAGACGACCTTCCTCGTAGGCTCGCCGTGGTTCTCAGACCTCAAGATCGCGCTAGGTGGCGGGAAGGAGCTGAGCGTCACATCGACCGGCGGGACGGAGGAGGTGTTTTACGTGCAGTCGCTGCGCGTCAACGGCGAAGAGTGGAACAAGTCGTGGGTTACGTGGAACGACATCTTCGCCGAGGGCGGAAAGCTCGAGTTCGAACTGGGGCCGGAGCCAAAGGACTGGGCCACGGGCGAGTTGCCGCCAAGTCCGGCAAGCGAGGAGCACGAGCAGCCTGCGGCGCTGAGAGAGCAGGGGAGGAAACGATGGAGGCGTCGCGGCGAGCAGGAGGTCATTGGCGGATAGCACGACATGACGACGAAACAAAAAAACGAAGCCAATTTTTCTAGGAAATTCCCCCATCTACCAACGAGGGGCATTGTTCTATCCTCTCGGAAACATCTAGTTTGTATTCTTGACACAAACTCCTTCGCTATGCCCGTATTGCTTAAACATAGAACGCGGAGTCAGGGTATCAAACTCAAAAGGTAAGCAAAGCAACATGAAACCTCAGTGGGGTTGACTGGTGCCCCAAACATTTTTGAACTCATCCTCGTCTCCCACGCGGAAGTTGTTGTTAAAACTGTCTTCACGTTCGCTCTCCGCCCATGGGGATGCCAGGGCCTCCTCAGGATGCGGAGACGCTTCGTTCATATCCGAAGGATGCTCAGCCTCTGCTTTGGCTGCTCCTTCAGGTTTAGAGACGTCTGCTACTTCGGCAGCCGGGCTCTGGGGTCTCGCTGCAGGGCCAGACTCTGACCGTTCAGGAGACGGCGACGACCCTGATCCCGAGGCTTCTGCTGTAGGTTGCGGCTGCGGCTGCGGTTGCGGTTGCAATTGCTTCTGCTTCTGCTTCTTTTTCTTTTTGCTGGCAATCAACGCCGGCTTGTCTGGCCCGGGTGATCGCCGAAGGTGCTCCGTCGTCGAATGAGATGAGGACCTGAACCCCAAGCTGCTCTGGGAAGACATGTATCTCTTGCTCAACGGCTCATTCGCAGTAATGACAGGGTACTTTTCACATCAGCGGGGTTCACCTGAAGTGGGAAGGCGACAACTCACATTCCAGTCTCCAAACTCCAGCTCACGTGCCTTGTCGTAGAGCTGCTCCTCCTCAGGGTCAATTTGGGGGTCGTTAGCAAGGTCTTCGTTGAATGTGCCATTCGCGTAGTTGTATTCCTCGCTCGGCCCGCCAGCGGTCCCCACGAGCAGCGGATCCCGTTCGTTCAAGTCGCGGTTCACCTGACGATCGACCTGGCCGGGCGTTGGGATCCAGTACTTCCCCTTGCCACCCCTCGAATATCGCATGCCCTCCTTGAGTCTGCCCAGCCTGGCGCGAGATTCTTCATGTGCCATGATCTTGTCGCCTGAGTCGAAGGCACGGTAGCCATACTTGTCGCCTGTAAAAGTCTCCCTGGAGTCCTCGATGAGGTCCCTGATGCCGTAGGCGTCGCGCAAGGCGAACTTGACAGGCATCCTGGCGGACAGGATGCTGTTGTCGGCGAAGTCGTGCCACGAGAAGGCGTACCAGTGAGCGATGGCGAAGCCGGGCATTTCTATGCAGATCAGGGCGTCTTGGATGGCAGCAGCCAGATTGTTCGGGGTATAGCCCTCGACGTTATCGGGAATGGCCCCGAGCCAGACGAGGATGGACAGCAGGAAGCCCTGCCAGTAAGAGGCAAAGATGATGAGCTTGATGCACAGAAACTTGGGCACCGGCCGGAAAGGCAAGAGGTCCTGGTGCATGCAGACCCAGAACAGACCGAGTGAGTACAGACTGAGCGTCACACTGATGTTGTAGACTAAGCTGCTCCAGAAGTAGCCAGAGTCGACGCCGATGTATCCTTCCTTGTACGTGCCTGTAGCCTTCATAATGACGGTCGCCAGAGCCAGGCCTGGCTTCAGCCAGGCGTATTGAAGGATGCCTCGCTTGATTGCCAGGAAGGTATGGGGGTCGGAGATGTCGACTCGCGGTAGCACATGGTTCATCGGCCAGAGGTGTTGGACGGGTTCCCGGCCGTGCGTCATAATGATCAAAGCTCTTTCGCCGCCGAGGTAGTTGATCAGGAGCTGGAAGAAGGTGTAGATGGTGAAAGCCTAGTTGTGTCAGTCACGCCGGACGAACAGGTTCACAGATAAAGGAGGCATACCTCGTATATATCGCGGATGGGATCCAGAAACGACGCAGCCGTGATAGAGACCATGCTCGTCCACGAGGCGATGGAGTATATGGGGACCCTAGGACAGTCAGATTACCGCCCTGTGGCCTCCTCGTCGGTGGACGTACATGAGCAGGATTCGAACGACATAGCGTTGGAGAAGGGGCTTTCGGTAGTTTTTGCTGCAGCATGGGATTAGTGGTGTCGGACGAGCGGTTCGTGATAACCTACGACTGCAAGAAAACGGAACTGTTGCAACACGTCAGCTCAAATGCGATACATTAGGTCTGCGGGCAGAACTCACAAGGCCGAGAGCAGCGTTGCTACCAGAGCCGCAACGCCAGCCACGATAATCGTCGCCGTGGTGAGCTTCTCACCGGTACCACCCGTCATGATGTCTGCGGCGTATACGAGGCGTCGGGCGAAGCGTCGAGTGCCGTGTATCGTGGAGATGTGGTCGTGTGCCTAGCTCATAGCTATCGGGAAGCTCAAGATGGCAAACGAAGTCTTGAGACGAATGCGCTGCAAAACCGGGGGAAAAAATGTCGAGGAGCAGCTGGCTGAGGTCGTATAATGCGGGAGCGAACAGAACAGAGATGAGTGAGGGGGACAGTCGAGTTCTGGGACAACGTGATGCGGCGACAACGATGACGATAGACCGTGCTACCCTCACTCGACCTCTCTGCAATGCAGCTCGAAGGGTTGCGTACTTGCGCACGTCTGCTGCTATTACGATGGAGGTACGTATCGTCCCAGGAAGAGGTGTGTGTACGTCAGGCGGGCTAACCCCTCTATAAACTTTATTCTGGAGGCTCCAAATAATAAAGTAGGGTGAGGCCTGTTTAGGGCCTGCTTAGTTACCGCTATTTACCTGGTGAATGTTTGATCTGTATCCGTATACGCAGCTGTTAAAAAACTCTGCACCTATGACTCTGACTGAACATACGCAACTCATCTGTCCTTCCCTCTCTGACCTCTCGGACCTCTCTTCCGTCAACCAACTCAACCAGTAGATATACAGAACAGACAAAGGCCCCATGTCGACATTCGGCCACTACTTTCGCGTGACGACGTGAGTCCTCTCCCCCCACTAAACTGCTAGGAACGCAATACAATGGCCTACTGACCTCCATCGTCACAGCGCCGGCGAGTCTCACGGCAAGACCGTCTCCTGCATCATCGAGAACTGCCCGCCAGGGCTGTCCCTCGTAGAGTCCGACATCCAGCCGCACCTCAACCGCCGGCGCCCAGGCCAGTCGGCCATCTCAACCCCGCGCGACGAGAAGGACCGCGTGACTATAGGATCTGGTTGCGAATTTGGGCGCACGTATGACAACCCTACAGGAATTCAGGATGTTTGCCATGATGCTAATTACCTAGGGTCGCAGATTGGGCACACCCATACTCCTGACCGTGCCTAACGAGGATCAACGCCCGCACGACTACGGCTCGAAGACCATTGACCTCTACCCGCGCCCCTCCCATGCCGACTGGACTTACCTTGAGAAGTATGGTATCAAGGCCTCGTCTGGTGGCGGCCGGAGCAGCGCCCGCGAGACTATAGCCCGCGTAGCCGCTGGCGCTGTTGCCGAGAAGTGGCTGCGTGAGGCCTACGGCGTCGAGATTGTTGCTTTTGTTTCCTCAGTAGGCAACATCAAGCTCTTTGAGGACAGGCTCATTACCGACAGTGATGATATCGACTCTCTCAGCGGCCACCCGAAGTTCCTCGAGTTTGTTGACTCCCTTACCCGCGAGAAGGTAGATGAGTTCCTTCCCGTGCGCTGCCCCGATGCCGCCGTCGCGAAGCGTATGGAGGATAAGATTGCCGAGCTCCGCGATCAGCATGACTCTACCGGTGGTACCGTCACCTGTATCATTCGCGGGTGCCCTTCCGGCCTCGGCGAGCCATGCTTTGATAAGCTTGAGGCTCTCCTCGCCCACGCTATCATGTCTATTCCTGCCACCAAGGGCTTTGAGATTGGCTCTGGCTTCCGCGGCGCCGAGATGCGCGGATCCCGCCACAACGACCCCTTCGTGTCTAACCCTGTCGCTGACGATGCGACGCCGAGTGCTGGCGTTGGCATTCCTCCCTCCCGCCTGCAGACCAAGACAAACCACTCCGGCGGTATCCAGGGCGGCATCTCCAACGGCATGCCCATCTTCTTCCGCGTTGCTTTCAAGCCCCCCGCTACCATCTCCCAGGACCAGACTACTGCTCGCTACGACGCTTCGGGCGAGGGCATCCTGGCCGCCAAGGGCCGTCATGATCCTAATGTCGCTCCTCGCGCGGTTCCTATCGTCGAGGCCATGTCCGCTCTGACTATCGCTGACGCCCTCATGGCTCAGCACGCGAGACAGATGGGCATTAAGGTTGCCGTACCTAGACGGTAGTACGTTTTGGAGTACGGGGTTTCAATTTACGACGAGTGAACGTGAAAACTGAGGGGGGAAACTGGCAATGCTAAAACGGTCAGGATGCAGGGACTTGCAAAGATGCATAGCGACGGGCAAATAGATCGTTTATTAGACTTCTTCGGCCCTGTCCAAGTCTGTCCTTACCTGATGAAAGCGAAAATGCCTTCAAGCCCGGGCCGGAGGGACGGGTCTATATTGCAGCGACGATGATTGCCACAGTAGGTAATGTTCTGTTCTTTCTCTGTCTACGTAAATAGCCCCTGCGCACGACCAGGAGCAGCCCCTCGATAACACATGGCACACCATTGCGCTGGCAGCAGAGGGCCTGGAGATGTTTGGGGCCTCAGGACATCACCGATTGGCGAGCACATCGAGATCAGCATTCCCCTTACATCCGAAGGAGCGGCCCTGGGAAGTGTCGGTGCTCACGCAAGAAGAGGCGAAGGGTATTCGTCAGCGACGATGAGAGAATCCGGCCGTGGGAGGAAGACAGAACAGAAAGTGACGGGTAAGGAACCTTAGGTAGGTAGGCAAGGTTAAGATAATTAATCGTGAATGATCAAGCGACAGCGCCTGTCTTAAGGGAATACGGATGCTCGGCTACGTCACCTCCAAGGGGTCATCTTCGGCACTTGAAAACAAACCACCACCACACTTACTACGTAAAGTGTTGTTCACTGCAGGATAACAGCTAATGAAGCTCAGGCTGAGCGCTAGATACGGATTTGGACAGCAAAAAATAGGTAGTCAGGGATGAATTGGTAGGTATTCAGATACCTGCCTTTCAGTGGACTCCGGGCAGGCATCTGAGCGGCTGAGCCTCAGGCCTTGACATGTGCTGATAGGGCGGATATTAGCGCCAGAGATTCAACTGGCCGGGCCCTCCCCAGATTAGCGCGAGACAAAGCGCCCCGTTACATGGACGCGGCCGCGACTCAACTGCAAATGGAAGACTGCGAAGACTGCACACGCTTGTACCCTGTCAACCAGCTGTACCTACCTACCTAGGTAGGCACTTGCAATTGCTCTGGCGAGGTGCATCATCGCGCATTGCACCGCATCGCATTACATGCCGAGCTTCCATCTCAACCTGACGCTACTCACCGCATTGTGCTTGCCTTGCCCAAGCTTGTGTCTCAACAATCGACAGACTTTTACCTGTAGTATCGGTCTCGCGACACATCCGATGCTCGTTCACGACGACTGCTAGCACTGCCTGCGACTGCTAGCTAGCATCTGCGCTACCTGAACCACAGCAACGACTTCGAGCTCCATCCACCCCAGAGACCGCCACGCGATCTCGAGCGATGGCCGCGAGGTAGACCAAGAAATTTCCCACTCGATGCTATTGGTCTCGATCTAAAGACCTCGTTTTGCGCCTACGCGACCGTCACGATGCCACAAGAAGGGGAGCCGAACCCTACCCCGACCACAACACCGGCCTTCAATGGGTAGACACGCACCGTTTATTTGTTGAGCTCATACTGACTGGTTGCTTGTGTCTTATAGGGAGTTTCTGGCATATTTGGTAGTATGCGGTGCTCTGGCTGTCTTCTTCCTCCTTTACTTCAACCGAGTCTTCGGGTCGCTCTTATCGTGGGGCCTGCGAACGTATACTTGGCATCGCTACCGCATTTACATCGACATACAGGCGCTTCAGGTCTCTCTTCTGGGCGGTCGAATATTCTTTACCGGGCTACGATACCACGGCAACAACGAGACTTTTCTCATTCAGCATGGATATGTTACTTGGCGATATTGGCTGCGCCGTGTGCGAGAGGTGGACATCAAGGCCTCGGCCCAGCAACAGGCTGAACAAGCCTCAGGAGCCACCAATGGACGTCGCTCCAACCTCCCCTGTCGAGTGACCATGTCTTTGGTCGGGCTAGAGTGGTTCATCTACAATCGAAGCCCGGCGTATGATAGCGTTTTGGCTGGGTTGAAGGACCCCCCAACGGCCGAAAATGTGTCGACTGCCTTCGAACCAAAGGAAGAGACGGCATCTCTTCGCAACAGAGGACAGAAAGACGCTGAAAATCCGGACCAGTCGCCGGAGACGTCAGAAAAGGAGACACCGGCAGCGGCCTTACTCTCCAGGATTGGGAATACTCTTGGCCGTCGTGGGTCGTCCGCAAGCCAAATAAGCACCCCATCCGAGACTCCGGAGGACGGCAATTCTGCTGCGCAGTCAGGCTCCGACCTTCCGTTTCTCTTGCAACTATTTCCCATCTTCGTTACGTGTCAAAAAGCGGCTGTGGTAATGGGAAATGACAACACCAAAGCCATTCTCATCGTAAAGGCCGACGGGCTGTCGGGAGAAATTGATGCCTCTAAGACTTCGACCCCGGACCCATACAGACAGATATTCAAGATCAAATTTCAGCATCCCATCGTAGAAATGAGGGAGAATGAAGACTTCAAGGAAGATCAGGCGACGCGAGCGAACCGGGAGAAGATGGCCGTCGAGGAACCCAGTCCAACATATAAGACCTCTTTCTTCAAGAGACACCGCCGACGCGCCTTAGGACAGCTTCGAAATATGGTGCCCTATTGGCGGAAATCGGTGGAGTCTTTTTCATTGGGATCCCGGAGTCCGCTCAACACAGCTGTCTCACAGATCCCTGGGTCCAGTCATTGGCAAGGGCTTGCCCGATACCTCGACGAAGACGAACAGGACGCCAGACTACGATGGGCTGGCGTGGAATATGCCGCCGAGTCCACCATTGTGGACAGTCCTGAAGCGACACTGACCATATACTGGGACGTAGTGGGCAAAGTGACTGCCGAAGCCACCAGGCGACAACCCAAGGAGGCCAACGCGCCAACGTACATCAATGGTGACGAAGCCCCCGCGTGGGGCATAATTCTGGCAATACAGGGTGGAATCGTGAACTATGGGCCATGGGCGGATCGTCAACGAGCAGACCTCCAGCGAGTTTTCGTTCCCAGCTTGTCCAAGGACGCCGTCCCAGCCACTCCTCTCGCCGAGGGCGCGTATCGTATGCCCACCCAGTTCAAGTTATACATCGAGCTGGACGACGAGGTCACCCTTCGTATACCTATTCGAGAGGACTCCAAAAATTGGCGGTGGAAGGGCAAGGAGCCGCCCATCAAGACGACGCCGCCCCAGCAGAAGCGCAAACAAAGAAATCGGGCCAAGAAGGACACCAAGACCGACGCTGCCCCGGTCCGTCCGGGAGGCTGGCTTGACTTCATCGTTCCGGGCAATGCCACCATATCCTTCACAATGGACATGCTCGCCAGCCCTACGGGATACCACATGAAACTGGACGTCGACCTGCCCAGCAGCGAGCTCGCGAGCAGCGTCAATCACGAGCTCCTCTTCAGGTCGGGCCCTCAGCGCATATCCTGTGATCTGTCTACTCCTCTCAAGTGGAACTCATTGCGCTCCTGGTACTTCAACATTGTCTCGGACGAACTGGAGCTCTTCATCCTTAGAGATCACGTCTTCCTCCTGATCGACTTGGTTGACGATTGGGCCACCGGTCCGCCGGCTGAATACTTGGTGTTTACTCCTTTCCGGTACTACTTGAACTTGGAACTCCGCAACGCAACGTTGTATCTGAATGTTAACGACGGAAACATCATCAATAACCCCACCGATCTCGACGACAACGCGTACGTCATTGCCAAAAGTCCGTCCCTGGTGGCCAACATTTGCATTCCCATCGACAAATTCCGACCGAGCATGAACGCCGTATCCTTTGCTTTTGGAGCGGAAACTTTCTCCCTGTATCTTCACGTCCCACCATGGAACACTCAAGCTGCGTTCATCACATCGAAAGAGATAGGTCAGGGTGAAAATTTTGAACTTGACGGCAAATATCACTACAATGCAACGACGTCGACGTCCAACATTGACACGTTGACGCTGAACCTCGGTCTTCAGGCGCCCACCGTGACATTATACGGCTTCCTAATTCGATACTTCCTGGTGCTGAAGGACAACTATCTCGGTGACTACATTCATTTCAAAACATTGGAGGAGTATCAGGACCTTCTGCGAGCGAAGGAGCTGAATCCCGATGCGGAGCTGGCCAACCGACCGCCACCCAAAAAGTCCAACGACCTCGATGTAATTCTGAGTGTCAAAATCGACGATCCTCGCATTCTGCTGCCATCCAACTTGTACTCCAGTCAACGGCACATTCAGATAGAGACGGCTGGGCTTTCCCTGGATCTGCGTTTCACTAATTATTACATGGATCTTCAGGTCAATCTGAGCCCTCTCAACATGTCGCTCGGTAGCGCGGAGTCAGGCATGGAGACGCCCATCAGCGCAGTCTCGAGCACCCAAGTATTCGTCGACGGCATCACGATCTATGGCCACCGTCTCTTCGGTCTCCCACCCACCGAACCAACATATCTCTGCAACTGGGACATCTCAGTAGGAACAGTATCCGGAGAGTGCTCTACCGACTTCCTGGCAGCCTTGGTCAGCGGCGGTAAAGCCTTTGCATTCGAGTTTGACGATGACGAAAACGCCCTTATCCCGCTGTCTTCGATTGTCGTTTACGACGTCACCTTTCTCAGGGTCGCGGTGCACGGAGTCCAGGTCTGGTGCCATGTAGATGAGGCGGCTTTCTTGTTCTCGACTGGCACCCTGGACGTCAAGTTTAACGACTGGGCTCGGACGCACTACTCCCGACGAGCGGATATCAAGCTTCCCAGCCTTCAGATCTCGTGCGTCAATTCAGAATCTGCGATGCGTCATAAATGGAAATCACAAAACGGCGTCGAGACAGATGCCTTCTTTCAAGCGTCTATCCGCGTTGCGGTCATTGGAAGGAAGTTCCACTTTTCGGAAGAGCGCAAGCTGCAACAGGAACTCATTCGGCGAGAGGACCAGAGAACAGGCCGTGCGGAGTTTCTACTTCTTCCTGGCATCTTGGACGACCTGCTTCCCGATCAGCTTGACCCGCCTGCTCAGGGGGCGCCTCCTGTCCCACATCCCACGGTCGTAGACGGCGCCGATGGGGATAATAGATCCTTTGACAGTCATACAACATACGGCCAAGGCCATCGACTTCGTCACAAGAGCTCATTCCTGTCAACGACGACAACGTCGAGCAACAACAGCGTGTTAAGACCCAGAAGCTCGATCAGATCACGCGCCAAATCGAGACAGTCAGATCTTCTCAATCCCGACAGTCCCGAAGTGACGGGCAAGCGACAGCATCAACGCGACGTGTCGACGTCTACCGGGCGTCACTCGGCTTTTTACAGTGCCGTCGGAGACTTTCAACGAGATGCTAATTACCACTCATCCGTGGCCTTTTCCAGCCAATTCATCGCGCCGCCCTTCCCTCTAGAGAACACCCGCCCGGACACGTCAGAAGCGGTCATGCAAAGCGTCGAGCCGGACGAAAAGGGCTCCCAGTTTCTCTCGTCAGAATTTCGTCTCGGGGACATAGATCCTCATACGCTAGCAGAGGACAGGGTGCATAACAGCTTCATCATCGAGATCCCCTCTGGCGTCACGGCATTCCTGAATCCCTCTGCCGTTAAGAATGTATCCATTCTTCTCGCTGCGTTACAACCTAGCGAACCAGAAGATATTCTCGACAGCCTGCAGATTTCGTCTATGACCGATATCTTCGACGCTCAAAAGAAGAAGAAAGTAGATGGCGAGATCATGGATCTTCTTGTCAGGATTCCAAAAGCTAGTATACGGTTTATCAATTGTTCATCTCCCGATCAAATCAACCCCGGCGGCGAAGAGCAGGACCAGTACGACGTGGCGTTGTCGAAGCTGTCGTTGTCCCTTCGATCGACAGAGGCGTGGGAAAATCCGGCGGAGCCTGTCAAGATCAACAAACGAACATCGGTTCTCTTGAGACTTGGCTCCGCGGAGGTGTCCGCTTCAGAGCGACTCTCTGGCGCCGACGAGAACCAAGCCGCGTTCATGGCCCAGATCGATCGAGTGATGCTCTCACTCGGTTCAAAGGACGTTACTTACATCGATGCGGACATAGGCGGCGTTAAGAGCAGCACCGCATCGGAGAAGATTGAATACCTTGCCTCGCTGATCCACAGGACTGGTATCGTCGCTGCAGAGCTCGGCGAAGTATTGGATCTGACCATGTCCCGGCACGAAGACCGACTGAAGCACTTTATCTACAAGCTCATGACTGACGGGCCGCCAGTGGGTGATCCGACGTTCTTGACACGCCCGTCGGCTGTCTTGAGATCCGCGTCAGAGCACCTTCGAACATACGATTCGTGGAAAATGTCTGCCAGGCTTCGTCAGATATGGACGAGATTGCCAGCCATCTTCAAGGATGAGCTGCAACTTGCTTGCTTATCGGGAACAGTGGCTCCGCCTCCCCAAGACGCCAGAAAAAGGGTCATTGACGCCTTTCAACGATGGCGCAGCTGGGATCTTCATAATGTGGCAGCATCTGAGCTGCTTCAGAACGTTTTCGGCTCGATCAACGCTGACGGCACCTCGGACACGACCGAGCTGCCTGTCATGGCCGCGCTTCGTCTAAGGGACATCCAGCTTCTTCTGGATCCCGGCCCAAAAGAAAATAGGATCATCTTTTCCGACTTGACAACCAGGCTGGAGAAGAAGATTGTTGCGAGTCCAGAGCCCGACGGTGAGGCAATAGGCATGACTGTCCTCAATGTGTACTGTGGCGAGGCAGCCGTCATGCTCAACTGGGAGCTGTGCGAGCTTGCCGAAGATGTCTTGAGACTCTACAACAAATCTAGCCGCAAGTCGAGCTCCCAGAAGGAACCAAAGACAGATTCTCCTCCCTCCAATAAGTCAACGTCCAAGGACACGTTCCACGTGGTTTTGGCTATCGGGCGAGGATCGGTGGAGTTTGATACCATCAATTTGAGCGCGACAACGCTTGGCCACAATCTCAAGGCGTCTTGCTTGTTAGGGGAACACGAAACGACTGGTTCGTCGGTGAACTTCATCCTGAGCTGTGATGCGGTTACCTCGCGACTACATCACCGTTCCGAGTTGCTGGGAATGTTCCAGCTGAGGGACCCCAGTGTGTTTGTCTCCCACGAACTGCTCGAGACGGACACAACGTCCTGCCACACGATCAAATCAACTGCCAGCAGCAGGGCCTTGACGTTTGCCGTGAAGCAGGACCCCCTCTATATGGTAGAGGTTGTCGACTACCTTGTAAAAGACGAGCTGACTCAGATTCACAAACTTCAGAAGCAGCTGCCGCAATCCCCTAGTCCTCGCAGGAACAGCCTCAAAATAGCCGAACGGCTGTCTTCCTTCCGTGTCAACGTGGCGATGTTTCTAGACGAGTATCTCATCAGTGTTCCGCTACTGCAGTCAATGACCTACAACATCTCTGGAGTGGTGGCGCGAGCAGCGGTGGCTGCCAACTTTGGCAAGGAACTCATCTTCGACTTCGACGTCAAGGAGAACTCACATGAGATCAGGATGGACGTCAGAAACCAACCGCGTAGCATATCTGTCCTGCGCATTCCGCCCACCAACGGCCGCATCGTCAGCCATATGGGGCAGGGCGAGCACTCAGTCTCGGTGTTTGGCTCTGTCGAGCTCATGCAGCTTGATGCGTCGGCCGTGTACAGCTTGCTTCGTGCACTGAACCGCCCACAGATATCGAGCGCCGTCACCGAATTGCAAGAGGGCACCAAGGCGATCCAAGGGCATATAAACGAAGTCTTTGGACAAAGTCCTGTCACGAAAGAGACTTCGCCACCACCCCAGTCGTCTACTTTGGTATACACCATTCACCTAACGTTGGCCGGTATCGAAGTATTCGGAAAGACGCCACTCGTGTCAGAGAACGACCCGACGGCATGCCTATCTTTTGCGTTGGATCGGGTACATTTAGAGGTTGCCAATCGTCATGAGTCTCATGGACCAATCTTGGCTCAGCCAGAGCTTCATGTCAATCTGCGCCAGATCCTGATCGATGTCCAAAAAGGACGCGAAAACGCTATGCGGTCTTGCGGAAGCCTGGCTGTTGGTGCCCTCATTTCGGCGAACACCAGACGCACGGGGGATGGCAGAGAAGAGAGATCCTTCAACTTCAGGAGCGACGGGCTGGAGATCAACCTATCACCGGAAACGATATCTACGGTGGTGGCAGCTCTAGGGTACATGGGAGACAAAATCAAAGATCTCGACACGTCACGAGAGCTCGAATATCTGCGCAAAATTCGTCAGACCCGACCACGCATCGCTATCAACGATCAGGAAGAGGCGGAAGAACCGGACATCATCGACTCGTTCCTGTCATCCATTGTCTACCGCTTCGAGGTGCGTGACACGCAGATCAGCTGGCTTGTTGGCGATCCTTCGGACTACATGATGCCCTTGGCGGGAAGCAAAGAGGATCTCATATTGTCGGTTCAGCTGGTGAGCTTTGGGACGCGCCAGACAAAATCTGCCAGGCTCACCATCGAGAACTTCCAACTTCAAATGGTGCCTCCTGGCCAGGACAAGAAGCTTAGATCGCTGCATTCGGCTCTGCTGCCCGAAGTCGTATTCAACATTGCCTACGTGTCCAACCCCAGCACTCGCCGCATGGCCTTCCAGGCAGTGGGAAAGTCGCTAGACCTCCGCTTGACGTCAGGCTTCATCATTCCCGCAGCTATCCTCAACGACTCCATCGGCCTGTCGATAAAAAACGTGCAGCGAGCATCGCAAAGCTGGGGCGCAGGGCTTGCACCTGCCAAGGTTGACAAGGTGGAAAAAGCAGGGGAGCCAGCTCCGCCGCGTCGCAGTTTGCTAGGCACCAAGCGCCTTGAGTCTCTGCTCGTCGATGCGGACTTCTCTGGTGCCGTTGTGTACGTCTCCGGTAAAAAGCCAACGGACGGACTTCGTGGGAGCTCCAGACCCGGCAGACCGTCTTTGGCTGGCAAATACGGGCAGTTTAGCACCGATGACACAGGCAGCAGCACTGTTCTCAGAACACCAGGCCTGGCGTGGAAGGTTGAGTACCGAGACAACGGCCGCGAGGATCCTTCGCTGTACGGAGAAATCAAGATCGACGCCTCGAGCAACATTCTGTATCCGTCCGTGGTGCCGCTGGTTATGGACATGATGACGAGCGTCAAGGAGGTCGTCAGCAAAGACACGGATGCCCCGGCGGTTCAGATGCCCGCGGCGGCTAAGCCAAAGCCCGGAAACGAAGATAACATCCTCACTGCGGACCCGAACGCCGTCATTGGGCGTCTGAAACTGAACATGGGTCTCCGCATCTGTCGGCAGGAGTTCTCGCTCAGCTGTCAGCCGATTGCACGTGTCGCCGCCACAACCTGCTTCGACGACATCTACTTCACCGTCAACACGGTACGATCAGTGGAACAGGGCAACTTCTTTTCCATTTCCGGTGCCTTCTCCAAGTTGCAAGCCTCGGTTCAGCACGTCTACTCGAGGGAGTCAACGGGAAGTTTCGACGTCGACTCGATCGTGCTGTCACTGATGAACAGCAAGCATGTCAGTGGGACAAGCGGCGTGTCGGCCATCCTCAAG
Source organism: Colletotrichum lindemuthianum (assembly GCA_001693025.2). Taxonomy (NCBI): domain Eukaryota; kingdom Fungi; phylum Ascomycota; class Sordariomycetes; order Glomerellales; family Glomerellaceae; genus Colletotrichum; species Colletotrichum lindemuthianum. The sequence continues at coordinate 201,334 of MASP02000144.1, read as the reverse complement.
GTCAGTCCGATGAACGTATCGGTCAATGCCAAGCAACTTCAAGACTTTTTGCTGTTCCGTGAGATCTGGTACCCTAACGAGCTTCGAAACACCACGACGGCACCGGTCGCGAAAATGGCCACCGAAACATCACAAGGTCACCTCGTGCAAAGATACCAGCAGGTCGCTGCGACAGCAGCCTTCCCCTGGACGGCGACCATATCCATCGCCTCGCTGGACGTCAGTGTCGACATGGGACAAGCTATCGGCAAATCAGTGTTTGCCATCAAAGAGTTCTGGGTGTCGTCAAAGAAGACGTCGGATTGGGAGCAAAACCTCTGCCTCGGGTTCGACAAGATCGGCATAGACTGCACCGGAAGGCTGAGCGGTTTCGTTGCCCTACAGAAGTTCCAGCTCCGCACCTCGATCCAGTGGCCAGAGCGAGAACAAGCACTCAACGAGACTCCCCTCGTGCAGGCCTCTGTCGGCTTCAGCCAATTCAGGGTGAAGGCCGCATTCGACTATCAAGCGTTCCTCGTAGCAGACATCACGTCTCTGGAACTCCTCATGTACAATGTTCGTCAGAGCCTGGACGGCAGCGGAGATCGGCTGGTGGCCATTTTTGACGGAGACGCTGTGCAAGTCTTTGGCACGACAACATCGGCGGCGCAAGGCGTGGCACTCTACCAGGCGTTCCAGAAACTCATTCAAGAGCGACGTGCCAACTTTGAGATGTCGTTGCAGGAGATTGAAAAATTCATGAGGCGGCGGTCGTACGGCAACGCGGCAGCTTCTCCTCACCTCACGAGCCTGCCGAAATTTCAGCAAGAAGACACGCTATCGAAATCGCCCATCTCATTAGATACAGACGTCGTGGTGACGCTCAAAGCTCTCAACTTGGGCGTGTTCCCGAGCACATTTTCCGACCACCAGGTATTCAAGATGGAGGCGCTGGACGCTGAAGCGAGATTCGCCGCCAGTATTGAGCAGAGGCGCGTCCACAGCATCCTGGGGCTCACGCTCGGCCAGCTGCGCATCGGTCTGGCCGGGGTGAGGAACATTGAAGCGCCCAAGACGCTCAGCGAAATATCGGTCGAGGACGTCGTTGAGCGAGCAACAGGATCACGCGGCGGAACCATTCTCAAGGTGCCCAAGGTCGGAGCGGTGATGCAGACGTGGCAGACACCCAACCGCAACCGCATCGACTACATCTTCAAGAGCGCGTTCGAAGGCAAGGTCGAAGTAGGATGGAACTACTCGCGCATCAGTTACCTCCGCGGCATGTGGGCCAACCACGCAAAGTCGCTAGAACAGACCTGGGGCAAGGAGCTCCCGCTCACAGCCATCAAGGTGACGGGTGTCCCGGACACGGAGGGGACGTCACAGCAGAAGATCACGGCCGAAGTCAACGTGCCGCAGTCAAAATACGACTACGTGGCTCTTGAGCCGCCCATCATCGAGACGCCGCAGCTCAGGGATATGGGAGAGGCGACACCACCGTTGGAGTGGATTGGTCTTCACCGAGACCGGCTGCCCAATCTGACACATCAGATTGTCATTGTTGCGCTGTTGGAGCTGGCCGGCGAGGTGGAAGACGCTTATTCAAAGATTCTTGGTTCATGAGCATGGTCGGAGTTGAGTCACTCGGCATGGCATGGCATCAGCATTGGGGCGAACACATGGCTCGGCGTTTGGGGAGTTAATGATGGGCGTGCGATTGAGAGCAGCCTATTCCTTTAGTAATCAACATGATGTCTCTATCGGTCACCGACTGTCCTGATGTCTTGCCGTTTGACGCAACGGCAGGAAGTAAGTCAGAAGTGCAGGCTAGTTGTGTTCAAGGCGCTGGTGTAAAATTACAGCTCTCCTCAGACGAGGCCATGACTAATTAACTCTGAATCGAATCGTGATGAGTGGGCGGGCGTACAGACAGTGGTACGGAGACGTCGATACTTTGGTAGACGTCAACGGTCCAGTCGTGGGGCCCAAGCTTTTGAGCGTTGCCAGTATGTCCATGCCGGGTATTTGAAAACATCGCTAGAAGTTGGGCAGAATTACAGGCGGTTATCCGATAGACAGTACGGAGTATCCGTAGAAACACTGGACTACAACGACGAAGATCCCCCCAATGTTGGGCAACGTTGTTGATCGCACGGAATGGGATGCGGCGGGATTTACACAGGATTACGCCACGAAAGCGGGGAACCCCAGTTTCGTTTCCCACTGGAGAAAACCAAAGCTACGATTGACATGATAATTGAGCTTTTTCAGACAATCCGAGTGTAGGAGTTTTCGAACTCGGGGTGTGCCAAACGGTCTGTGTATCAGAACTGAGCTGGTAACACCATCGACAGGATGAAAGATGTTAAATTCTACTGCGTCCGTTGTGAGGTGTCTCTTCTCACACAGCATGGCAGCGGTGGCAGTGGTGCTGTTCCGTCTGGTGCGAGAGGGCCAGGGTTGTTGCCCTCAGCATCGTTCGCATAAGCCTACTACGTAGTACGTACGTACCCGGTGGAAGAAGCCCCTCTTGAAAAGCACAGACGCGGATTGAACACCTCGAGCTGAGGGGACCTTATCTGAGGCGGTGGTCTGCGACGTACTTGTAGAGGTGGTCGGCGAGACGAAATAGGAACCGTAATGGGTGGGAGAGTCGTCGGCGGGCTGTGTGATTCAGGCGGTTGCCTACCTACCTTACTACCTTATGTAGTGCAGCGCGACAATGTACGGATACCTTGCCTGCCTACTCCATATGCTGGCGATGCAAGGTACCTTACCTACTTGTAAGGTAGGTGTTAGCAGTGGAGGGTGGCAGAGATGGCACCACCAACATCTTTCAAGTACCTTACAGGGCATTAGGAACCTGAGCTACCTTAGGCGAAGGGCAGTTTGTCAGTGGGTGGAAGTACGATGGAGGTGCAAAGGTGCGCCCAAGGCTAGGTGATCGTACAGCATCGTAGGCCCTCTACTCCGTACCGCTGTCTGATTACTCAGTGCAATTGAGGCCCAGGCCAGGCATGGCAATGCGATTGTAGCATTTCTGGTTGGTAGTTGGTGCCCAGGTTTTGGGTGCCTAGATGGAACAATAAATCAAAAAACAGGACTGGATGTGAGGTGGCGGGGTTTTTTTCCCTCAGACTCTGCTGCCCCCACCTGCCCATTTTTCTCACCCGGTCAGTACACTAACTTTTTTTTTTCCCCTCGGGGCAACGCCTCCTGTCACTACCAGGCCGAACTTACGCACCACTTTCTCTTCCTTTTTCTTCCTTTCCTCTCCTCCCATCTCGCCCTCCATCTTCCCAAGTGACGATAAAAGAAGTGACAGAGAGGAGCTCAAGTTCCCCTGTCGTTCCGGATCCGTCACCTTTTCAAAACACCTCTCGGCACCTCTCAAGCTTTACTTGCTTGCCTTTCTTCTCTAGTAGAAAAAGGATACAGAGCGCGGGGCAGATTCTTCAACCCCGCTTTGCTCAACTTCAACCTTACACAACCCGACTCTGAAAATTTGACGAGCTCGCCGAGCACCCGCCGCCAAAATGGTCAAGTAAGTGCCGTCTTGTCGCAAGAAACATTTCACATTCACCCCATCTCGTCTTGGCCATGGGTGATCGTGTCGATGGTGTGTGGCGCGCCTGCCTCTTCACGTCGACAGCCAAGGTGTGAGAGCTTCAGCCTGGTCGATGTCGCTGAGCGAGCCGCCCTACCCCGCCCCTGGCAACCGCCGCGCACCGCCGTCACCACAACCACCCATCCAATCTCATAGATAAGCCCCCATTGACTATACGCTTCAGACCGCTGACCATGGTACCACAACAGCTTCACGATCGAGGAGATCCGTGGGCTCATGGACAAGCCCACCAACGTCCGTAACATGTCCGTCATTGCCCACGTCGATCACGGCAAGTCCACCCTCACCGACTCCCTTCTGTCCAAGGCCGGTATCATTTCCACCGCCAAGGCCGGTGACGCGAGAGCAACGGATACTCGTGCCGACGAGCAGGAGCGTGGTATCACCATCAAGTCCACTGCCATTTCTCTGTACCACTCCGTCGACGAGGAGGATATTAAGGACATCGCTGCTGGCCAGAAGACCGACGGCAAGGAGTTCCTCATCAACCTGATCGACTCCCCCGGTCACGTTGATTTCTCTTCCGAGGTCACTGCTGCTCTCCGTGTCACTGACGGTGCTCTCGTCGTCGTCGACACCGTCGAGGGTGTGTGCGTCCAGACCGAGACCGTCCTCCGTCAGGCTCTTGGTGAGCGTATCAAGCCCGTCGTCATCATCAACAAGGTCGACCGCGCTCTTCTCGAGCTCCAGGTTTCCAAGGAGGACCTGTACCAGTCCTTCTCCCGTACCATCGAGTCCGTCAACGTCATCATCTCCACCTACTTCGACAAGACCCTCGGTGACGTCCAGGTCTACCCCTACAAGGGTACCGTCGCCTTCGGTTCCGGTCTGCACGGCTGGGCTTTCACCGTCCGCCAGTTCGCCGTCCGTTACGCCAAGAAGTTCGGTGTTGACCGCAACAAGATGATGGAGCGTCTCTGGGTACGTTTGCCAATCTGTTTTCGCTGCTGGGTGGATGATTTGAGCTAACAAAAGCGCAGGGCGACAACTACTTCAACCCCAAGACCAAGAAGTGGACCACCAAGAGCACCCACGAGGGCAAGGAGCTCGAGCGTGCCTTCAACCAGTTCATCCTGGACCCCATCTTCAAGATCTTCTCCGCCGTCATGAACTTCAAGAAGGACGAGGTTAACACCCTCCTCGAGAAGCTCAACCTCAAGCTCGCCACCGACGACAAGGAGAAGGAGGGCAAGCAGCTCCTCAAGGCTGTCATGCGCACTTTCCTGCCCGCCGCTGACGCTCTTCTGGAGATGATGATTATCCACCTTCCCTCTCCCGTTACTGCCCAGAAGTACCGTTCCGAGACTCTCTACGAGGGTCCCCCCGACGACGAGGCTGCCATCGCCATCCGTGACTGTGACCCCAAGGGCCCCCTCATGCTGTACGTCTCCAAGATGGTTCCCACCTCCGACAAGGGTCGCTTCTACGCTTTCGGTCGTGTCTTCGCCGGTACCGTCCGCTCCGGCCTCAAGGTCCGCATCCAGGGTCCCAACTACGTCCCCGGAAAGAAGGAGGACCTCTTCATCAAGGCCATCCAGCGTACCGTCCTGATGATGGGTGGCAAGGTCGAGCCCATCGACGACATGCCTGCCGGTAACATTGTCGGTCTGGTCGGTATCGACCAGTTCCTGCTCAAGTCTGGTACCCTCACCACTTCCGACACCGCCCACAACCTTAAGGTCATGAAGTTCTCCGTCTCCCCCGTCGTCCAGCGCTCCGTCCAGGTCAAGAACGCCCAGGACCTGCCCAAGCTCGTTGAGGGTCTCAAGCGTCTGTCCAAGTCCGACCCTTGCGTTCTGACCATGACCAACGAGTCTGGTGAGCACGTCGTCGCCGGCGCCGGTGAGCTCCATCTCGAGATTTGCTTGAACGATCTCGAGAACGACCACGCTGGTGTTCCCCTCATCATCTCCGACCCCGTCGTCCAGTACCGTGAGACCGTCGCCGGCAAGTCTAGCATGACCGCCCTGTCCAAGTCTCCCAACAAGCACAACCGTCTGTACATGGTTGCTGAGCCCATGGCTGAGGAGCTCTCCGCCGAGATCGAGGCCGGCAAGATCACCCCCCGTGACGACTTCAAGGCCCGTGCCCGTATCCTTGCCGACGACTTCGGTTGGGATGTCACTGACGCCCGTAAGATCTGGACCTTCGGCCCCGACACCAACGGTGCCAACTTGCTCGTCGACCAGACCAAGGCCGTCCAGTACCTCAACGAAATCAAGGACTCTGTCGTCTCCGGTTTCCAGTGGGCCACCCGCGAGGGTCCCGTTGCCGAGGAGCCCATGCGCTCCGTCCGCTTCAACATCATGGATGTCACCCTCCACGCCGATGCCATCCACCGTGGTGGTGGTCAGATCATCCCCACTTCCCGTCGCGTTCTGTACGCCGCCGCCCTGCTCGCCGAGCCCGCTCTTCTCGAGCCCGTCTTCTTGGTCGAGATCCAGGTTCCCGAGCAGGCCATGGGCGGTGTGTACGGTGTCCTTACCCGCAGACGTGGTCACGTCTTCGGTGAGGAGCAGCGCCCTGGTACTCCCCTCTTCACCATCAAGGCCTACCTCCCCGTCATGGAGTCCTTCGGCTTCAACGGTGACTTGCGCCAAGCCACCTCCGGACAGGCCTTCCCCCAGTCCGTCTTCGACCATTGGCAGGTTCTGCCCGGTGGCTCTCCTCTCGACCCCACCTCCAAGGTCGGTACCATCGTCCAGGAGATGCGCAAGCGCAAGGGTATCAAGGTTGAGGTGCCCGGTGTTGACAACGTGAGTTTATCCCCATCCTCGAAGACTCCTAGCATTGTACTAACTGCTCGCAGTACTACGACAAGCTGTAAACGCCCTTTTCAACGATTAATAGAAGATGGCGTTGTGCTTTTTTGGGCACATTTGACGAACTGGGTTTGGCGGATGATATCAAAACTAAAAGAGCCCCGTTCTTTCATAGCTTTCGCGTAGTCTCGGAATGAAGACAAGTTCAGAATGATTGATGAATGTTGAGCAGTGCCTCTGGTGTGATGCTGTGCAATGACGATGCTCTGCTTCGTCCTGCGTACGACTGGATGCTGGCCCTAATTGCACAGCTACAATGATTTCTAGATGTGATTGTTTACCGGCCATCATGAAGCCAGTGCTGATGATCCTATCAACGCGGATATATATCAACGCGGATATCGTGTCGTACAGATGGTGCACCTCGCGTGCCGAGTCTGAGTCCGTCTTCTGCTATCGTACCGCGGACTTGAACAGGGCACCTGCCGATCCCACTTAGGTTTAAAGTGGGCCACGCTAGCGAGGTCAGATAAAAACTCTAGCTGCGCTCGAAGGCTACTTCCCTTTTCTCTTTGACCACGATCTTTTACCTCGCGACGCAAATTTCGTTCGTTTGAGGGATATCCCGCCGAACTACAACAATGACTTCATCCTATTGCCTTATCTCTTAAGTATCAGACTTATTGATACAGCCTCTCGTTGTAAGATCGGCAGCAGGTCGCAAGCCGCACCGCGACCATGTTCTTTCCCCAATCAGACGCGCCGCTGCTGAAGGCGTGGCTGATGAAGAAGCTACCGGAAGTGTCAGTCTACTTGTCTATCAACTCCTATCTACCCACCGCTGACGTGTCGCAGATCCGACACCGAGACAGACATCTTGGCAGACTACGTGTTGGCCTTGCTCGCTTCCCAGGAGGGCGATGCAGAGCCAATTCGCGCAGCCTGTGAGAGCGAACTGCCTCAATTTCTCAACACTGGTTGGTACTTGGGGCACTGTTCTTTGTTGACTCAATACTGACTGCGTGGATAGACACCGCACCGGCATTTGTAGACGAACTCTTTCGCGTCATCGAGTACAAGTCCTATATACCCGGCGCGCATCCGCCGCCTCCAAAGCGACCCGAGCCGACAGGCCTCAGTCGCTTTGATGGATTGGCTCCGTCTCTCGAACCCTCGTCGCAAGGTGGCTCGCGAAAGCGTTCCTACTACGAAAGAGGGGATGTCAGCGTCCCTGATGATCGAACTTACGGATTCAACGAGGAACGGGCATACAAGCAGCCGCGTCGAGGCCAAGTTGTTCGGCCGCACAGCCCGAGAGGGAACGGTGATTCGTTCGGATACGCAGGACAGCCCCAGGCGCTGGATGCTTTCCAGCCCTCGTTGCCTGGCTCGGCGCCGTACGACCCAAACTATCCTCAACCGCCTACAGGTCCGCATGACTGGCGTGCCCCGCCAGCGTACCCACAAGGACCGCAGTACGGTCAGCCTCTTGGACCGCGAAGAAACCGGCAGAAATGCCGTGACTTCATGACCATAGGATACTGCGCCCGCGGGAGCTCTTGTCCATACGACCACGGTGCGGAGCCTCTACGGCTGCCGCCTACGGAACCCAACGGAACCCCCAATTTTGAAGGTGAGCATACTTGCTTCTTTTTTCACGTAATCCCCGTAGTGTGATGAGAAATCCTTCCGAGCATTTATGCGATGACTTTACAAATTTTATTATAAGGTTGACTACTGAAAGCTACATATTCACCGTTTTCTTATTTTGAGGACTATCATTTGGGAACGGTGGCTGACAATCCCAGGGTTCGACGCTCGCGACGCCGCGATGATGATGTCGCAAAACTTCCGGGCTATGCAGCAGCTCATGGAGGTCTTCAACGCCGAGAGAGGCGGGCGGGGTGGCAAGAGAGGCCGCCAGATGGCTAAGGGTCGTCGGCGTCAACGCCGCGCCTCGTTTTCGGCAGATGGCCCGGTCCATGACCAGACGAAGACGAAGATTGTGGTCGAGAGCATCCCAGAGGATCACTTCTCCGAGGACGCTGTCCGGCAGTTTTTCTCCCAATTTGGCACCATCGAGGAGGTGACCTTGAACCCCCAGCGGAGACTTGCCATTGTCAAGTACGATACCTGGGACTCGGCACACGCCGCGTACCGTTCGCCGAAGGTCATCTTCGACAACCGGTTCGTCAAAGTCTTCTGGCACTTGGAGGAGCACGAAAGGCCTGACGGCAACACTGTCGAGGGCCAAGGAGAGCCTGTCGAGCCCGAGATCGACATGGACGATTTTATCAAGAAGCAAGAAGAGGCCCAGCGTTTGCACGAGGAGAAGATGCAGAAGAAGGCAGAGCTCGACAAGCAACGACAAGACCTTGAACAGCGCCAGCAAGACCTGCTCGGCCGGCACCGCGAAGTGCAGCAGAAGCTTCAAGCGAAGCTGGCAGCCAAAGGTGGCGACACGGAGACGTCAGAGTCTGGCTCTAACAACTCGGCTCTGCGTGCGCAGCTCGCGGCTCTTGAGGACGAGGCTAAGCTCCTCGGTCTGGATCCCAGCGCGGACGAGCCAACTCCTTGGTACGCCAGTGGCCGAGGCTGGGGTAGAGGCCGCGGTGGATTCGTACCTCGTGGTCGAGGTTTTGCTCCGCGTGGTAGGGGATCGTATCGCGGCGGGCACCGGGGTGACGTCCATGCGGCCTACGCGGCTTACTCTTTGGACAATCGCCCCAGAACGGTCTCAGTCTCTGGAGTGGACTTGACGCCCAGCGACAAGGATGAGGCCTTGCGACAGTACCTCTTTGTATGTTTTCCAGGTCTGGCGGTGGACGCACATGCTAACTTTTACAGGGCGTTGGAGAGTTTACGGAAATCAAGGCTACACCCACCAACACACAAGTCACTTTCAAAGATCGAAAGTCGGCTGAGAAGTTCTATCATGGAATGTCTAACAACGAGATTGCCGGCATCAACGGACCGGTTGAGCTTTCATGGGTGGCGAATACGGCGCCGGCGAAGACAATGCCTGACAACGGCACGTCGAAGCGCAAGGACCTGGACCAGGATGTGGCCATAGGAAACGCCGCACCTAATGGGTCGTCGGCGATGACCCTGGACCAGCAGCAGGAGCAACAGCAGGAAGTCGACTACGACGTTGCTGATGATGACTGGGGGGTTGAGTAAGGTGAAGTGGTTGTGGAGGGCGCCTCGCCATTCACGGATCGACATGAGCTTCTATGACTTATGAGCAGTGTAGCATATGTACACGTGTATACCATTGGGTGCCGACATCCTCGAGGAGTCCCAGGATGGGACAGTGGATAGTTGGCTCGGCCAGAGATGCAGACAGGATCTGGGCCCCACAGGAAGAGCCGTCTCGCCAGACATAGACAGACCTGATGCAATGTTGATACCCTTTTGACTCTGCGGCTACAGAACCGTCTTGGTGATCCAGATGAAAAGCCTTCGACCAAGCCAAGTGCTGCGGTTTAAGTGTCAGGTCACCACTTGGCAAAACAAAACAGAAAGATGCTCGCTGATGGTCTCAACGGCCTAGGTAACTAGTAATCCGGCCGTAATTCTGGGCTGTACATTATCTTAGCTGCCCGTGCTCCACAGAGGGGCATTATCCCGCCTTGTGCTTTACTACTCGTACCTTAAGTCGCTGAGGGCGTCGACGTGGATTGACACAAGCCAGCCTCGGGGTTCGTTCACACCCTACGCGGCGTGTTCCTATCGTTCGATGGCACCAGAGCCGAAAGCTCGGTGCTAGTTGCGGCCGATGGAGGGGGCTGTAAGATTCGACGACGTCTTCTGGGAACCGAATCGGGAGGCATCCACATGCTGCCAGCGCAATATATATTCTACCCGACCGTCTCTACGCCCGAGGGGCTAGCCTGCAGCGTGGGACATGCTTACATTTACAGACGTGGCATCAAGCTGACTGCATCAGCATAAGCCTCTGGTGAAGGCAAATGGCCAAGAAGCTATCCTGCATGTGCAGCCTCACTTGACTTTCTTGGCTGAGTGTCACAGGCTTTCATATATTCCGCGAAGGCTGGCATAACAAACCTGCTAGTCCCCCCACAACTACATCTCGTTTTCCCTTCATGGTACGCCACTGCTCCGGCGTATCGTACACAACTAGTAGTTTCTAAGGCCCAATCAAGGGCGACTTCATCAGTACACTTCACAGCAGACAACACCCGATTAGCAACCATCATGGGGAAAGGCAAACGTCAGAAGCACCGGGCATCAGGCAGCGTGCTGGAAATGGAGCTTCGATACGAAGTGCCTCTGTGGTTTCTCGACAGTATCCAAACCGCCTACGAGCTCGAGAACGTCCAAACCAAGCTCCGTGTCGTCGATGAGACTGCGGATGATCTGCGGCAGCCAGGTGCTGCCGGTGAAGTCGCCTGGTGAAAAGCCAATGTCCGACTCTGCTGGCGGTGAGAAAGGCGCGGTGTTCACTGTTAGCCAGGAATCCGTGGACGAACTTTTAGACGCTGCAGTCTCCTTGCAGACAACGGATCTCGCGGGCCGCCTGTCAGCTTCCCACTCCAGCCTCCAAATATCGTGCGAGATGAGGTTCGTTCTCTAGTTCTTGGACCAGCTGGTCGCTCTCATAACCCAGGAACTGAACTCTTCGCTCAGATTACTCAGTTCGCAGGACTTTTATTACCAAGAAAAGATTATTGAGCTGGCCGCAGTTGGCGCAGACAGACGGCAAAAGTACCAATACCAGCCACAAGAACCACAACAACCACAACGATATCGACCATCATTCCGACAACAGCGATGACAACTACGACATCCATCATGTCGCCCAGAAGGCTTTGCAACGCTACTTCGGAATCTGGGAGAGCTCCACTTCCAAGGTGCAGACAGGACGGAGCAATCTTACACTATCAACCATTCTCAATATCCTAAAGAACAAAGGCTGGAAAATATCTCGGCCTTTAGAAACAGAGGACTTGTTGTCTTGTGATCCATCGCATGGACCGAAATGGCGTTTTCGACCGATCGCAGCCACAACGTTGATGCCTCTTGACGTCTCGAAAGGCTGGTCAGACGAAAGGAAGATGGAATGGGAGGGTTCATTAGCTGTTACTCGGATCCAGTCTTTCAAACGCAGGTTGAAGGCCCAGCTGTCACAGCTTCCACCGACACCGCCAGATCTCCGGGATCCTGACCACAACTGGCTCTCGCTATTTCCAGAAAGGGCTGTTAGCCAGTTCTCTTCGGTATCTTCCAGTGACAGCGTTCATGCTGTGTTCAAACGCCTCCATTCCAAGAGATTCAGAAAGCGCAAGGTCGATGCCAGTGACGTTTAAGCAGCATTTCCTCGGATGAACGGGGGCATTGCACCGGTAACCAAGGAGGTCAAGGGGTCCCATTCCAACATGTGTTCCACAGGGCAGAATGCCTGACGCGAATGGTAAGTCTGACCCCGTAACAAGCGCCCTGGGAGCCACAGACAGGTTGAAGGCATCAACGACTCTAACATTTGTCAAGATGCGTGGACGAATTAGCCGCCTGCTGCACAGAAGGTGACACGTGGGATTGATACCCTAGAGCCTGAAAAATGGGACAGCTCATACTACTGGGGAAAGAAGCTCCTTTCACTCTTGGTCGACCCAAAGACGATCGAAACATGCTGGACCGACCTGGCCATCGATTGCAAGATGGAGCAGGAAATCAGGGGAATCATCAGCCACCATCGGGACACCTGCAACTCCACACAACCTTACGGTCGGTCTGCTGGGACTTGCTGGCACCGGAGGGGCTCTCATGTATGGCCCTCCAGGGACAGGAAAGACTCAGCTGGCTCGTGTGTTAGCCCATGAGTCCGGAACAGTCGTGCTCTGTGCCACACCAGCCGACCTCGTGAGCAAGTACTGAGGGGAGGCCCCAAGGCAATTCAAGGTCTTTTCAACCTCGGCAAGCTACTGTCATCGAGAATCATCTTTATCGATGAAGCGAAGCAGAAGCCATGTTCCTCGCCAGGGAGCACTTGCAGCACCAACAAGAATTTGCTGACCTGAATCAGCTTCTCCATGGAATGGATGGATTATTAAAATCCAATGAGACACCCTTCGTCCTGATTGCCACCAAGTTACCTGGACGCCTGGAATATGCTGTTCTGCGCCGTGTCCCTAGTAAGTTCTACTTTGGGCTCCCGTCCATGGAGATCAGATCAGAGATCTTTGCGGCTATCCTCAAAAAAGGAGATTCTCCACCGCGAGGTCGATATATCTCAACTCGTACTCATGACGCCTGGTCTTACTGGATCGGATATCAGGGCTTTGTGTATCCAAACGGCAATCATCTGCGATGGCTTCGTAGAAGAAGGCGAAAACGAGGGGAAAAGACTTCTGACCGTGGACATGTTCGCCAGAGCTCTTGGCAGGATCACGCCGGCCGTGACCAAAGAGGCACTCTCGTCGATTAGGGCTTTCACTAAGAATGATTATCCTATTGGACTTGAGCACACGAGAGAATGCGATGCGTAGAACCTACGAATCAAGGAAACATCAACCACAGCCTACAGGAACCGCAAACTCGCACAAAAGTCAACATCCAGAATGGAGAATCAACACTGTAGGTAGGCAAGGTCAAACAGCCCACAACGGGTCAATTTCATTCTGGCACACGATACACGGAGGCCACCGCTTCTAGGGGTTTATCAGACGGACTGACCAAAAGGGTTGCTCGTACCCAGGCTCCCAACACGTGGCCTGGCCTCCTTAACCCTGGCAAGGTGCTCTCCGACGAAGATGCTGCCTCTGATCAGGAAGCCAGCCAAAGTCAAACGACGAATGAAACAAACAAAGTAGACTTGAGATTCATGTTTCTCTTTGAAGATCGCTCCAACTCATCCGCACCTTTCTAGATCATCAACCCACCTAGCGGATGTGTTGGGAAAACACGTCAAAGCGTTAGCTACACTCCATTACCAACTCCGGCATCAATTTGATTGTTGAAGCTCTACAATTTTCGTGGACCTGGGCCATGGTGTTTATCAGACCATCCTATCCGATGCTCGATTTCGATCGCGGACTTGGCAGGTTTCCCTGAATACCTCGCTCTCTCCTACACACATGGGGCGATCCTCGTACGATATACACGGATCAGAACGACATTTTCTTCGTCAAGGCCTGTGCAGCACCCGCTTTTGGATGCCATTTCCGTCGCGGCAAATCTCTACACTGCCCTCGGTGGCATTCGTGGGTGTCCAAGTAAAGATACCATCGCCAGAGAATTCGAGGAAGAATGCTACAGTTCCAATAATGCCGAGTACTCTTACATATGGGTTGGTGCTCCATGCGTAAGCTAGGATGATCTCCAAGAACATAGTAACCAAATTCTTGTTATAAATAATGTTTACAGACAGGCTCGTGCGGTGATGATGTGGCTCGGCGGCGGAGAGATGATTATAAATCAAGGGTTGCCCAAGACCTTGATGTGACTTCAGCTCGTTTTTGATCGGCTCCAAGAAGAGATGGGGTCGGATGACGAGGAGATCCTGATGGAACGATGTCGATCATTCGACATCCGCAGCTCTATAACCTTGCATGATCTTGGCCTAGAACCCATCGACCCCACTGATCTCATGGGCTTCTACCTTGTCTCCAGCCGCTCTTGTATCAAAAGAGCCTGGATAGTCCAGAACTGGATTCTTTCCAAACACTGATTTTTCATCTGTGGTAACCTGGCATTTTCTCAGCTTGGGTTTTCTTTGACTATCAACGATTTCCGCAAATGAATGCTACCGGATCTCCCAGATTCAGGAACTGGTTCAGTCCAACATTTCGGATCCCAAGACTATGGCTATGCCTACTGGGGAGCATTATATATGCCTAAATCACAGAGATTCGGCTTTTGCCGAGCACTCTGACGTCCCGCCACTATTCCGGGCAAAATTGGATTACGGTGTAACGTGTTCATGAAGTTGACAGGTCATATGCAGTCGTTCAGTTGCTGAGAAACCACCTTCAACATAATCGACGGAGCAAGGCAAGATTACTCGAGACCACAAGCATTCAAAGTTACTAAAACTAGCTTCATTCTTAGTCTGCAAGAGATGATCCAACGCTATCCAATTCCCTTCAAAGCGGCTGGCGACCGAGATTGTGAATGCTGCTTTCCCGCGACAGACGCTGCTCAGATCCCCGGGATAAAGTGTATGCATTCCTCGAAATCTGCAAGATAATCGACAATAAAGCTGAGTTCCCCTCCCCGGACTACAATAAACGTGTACGGGAGGACTACATCGAAGCCACCCGTGTGTTTGTCGCCGAAATTGGACTCATGTTTCTTCACTCCCGGGAGTTTCGATCAAGCAATCATTACAGACTTCCTCCTCGGGTGCCCGACTTTCAATCAAGCTCTGGCACCCCCCAGTTTGACAATCCGTTCGCGGAAGCCAGTTTCTCCATGGCAGCGGCTGGCTTGGAAGCAACCACATTGACGTTCAAGGACCACCTCGGTTTAGCTGGCTGCTCTGTCGATACCGTGGTCCATCCGGAGCCTTTCCATTTTCTGACGGGCACTTTGGTATGGAGCTTCAGACACTTACTGGAGACGCTTCAACACATTCCAGAAGAGTCACTGATCGCAATGCCGCCTTCAAATATCCAAAATTGCTGGCGACATGGTTCCGATAACGCACAAGTCTCATCGATTAACAAACAAATTTGATTCGAGGTGATAAGGCGAACTCTTATCCAAGACGAGAAGAGAGAACGCCATCCAGCACCTGCAGAGTACGGGGCCGCCCTCAGGAGGCATCTGGAATCCATGCTCACAGCACACTACCACTACATCGTACTAAACGAGACTAAGCAGTTGTTGGAGCACTTAGAACAGGATGCCGCTCAAATCGGACCCCCAATTCTTTGCCAGACTCTCTCAAATTCCATTGTAATGCGAACGTGCGTTCCGGAGGAGGTTCTTTGTGACAGGGGCACCTGATATCAAGTACGATAGTAAGGTGCAGTAATATGCGTTATTCGAGGTTAACGCAGTAATTGGAATGCAAAAAGGGCACTGTTTGATGGATAGCAAAGAATGACCACCTCCAAGAATATGGCACGACACCAGGTATTTTGGGAGAATCTATGGGCTACGCTAAAAGCGCGTGATTTTACCCTCATCGAAGACTATCTTCAGAAGATCGACGAAAACAACTCATTATTACCAGTTCCCACGTCAGAACCGACCGAGGACGATAGATTCAGTAACAGTGGTATGCTGTTCGCAACGTCAGGGGGCCGGTTGGGCCTATTCACCGGCGGGATGGAGCGTGGCGACGAGATCTGGATTCTGCCGGGTTTGAACACGCCGACAGCACCAAGGCGTGCGGGAGATGGATTATACAGCTTGGTAGGGACTGTCTATGTTCATGGCATCATGCACGGTGAGGCAGTAGTGCCTGATTCGAAGGAGGTTGTTGGTTTTGACTTTGTATACCTAGATGGCTTATCTCATTTAGGCCCATCAGACCCTCAATACCAAATTATACATACAATGTCTTGCTAAGGATATAAGCATCAGTCGTAGAATAGTTCATTATACTGGAGATATGCTTAGAGATCAGGTTGATCATAATACGTATAAATCGCTCTCTGAGTGTTGACTGAGACAATGTGGTGCGAATGATAAAAGCTTTTATTTTTTTATTTGTGACATTTTTATAACAGATTCACAGGAAACCCAACCGAATTGACCAACAGTTATCATCAAACTAGTATTGACTCAGAACCTCCAGGTCTGGAAACATCCTAATTACAGAGATGAGGCTATCATCGTTATAGTATTGATATAAGGATACTACATGTGAACAGGTTTTTGTAACTATCAGACTTGATGAAGAAGCAAGCAGCATCCCAAAACATAACCAATAGAGGCTGGTGTCAATACGGTTTGGCACAACATATCAGCGGATCTATGACACGTGCCTTGGATGACCAACCATAGTCCTTCGGGCACAACGCGTGGGAAAGGGCTTCTAGAGGACAGGAAAGGCGAGATCTGTAAACTGTAAACGAGTAGGAGCAGGTACACAGCTGCTCCCTTCTTGCGCCTGCGTCGCAGTAAGGTGATATAACGCAGTCGGTGACTTCAGATGATGTGGTGATTGGACCGAGACCTTCAAAAGGACTGTAGCACACTTGTCCGTCATACACTGGGTTTTCTGATCTCAATGCAACACCTCCACAGAACTGGTTGCAGGAGTTTGCCCACCCCTGACTTTCTATGATTTGAGCTGGACCCACGCATGTGACCAACACTGAGTGACAATAAAACTCGCCGAGGCACACGCAGTATGCATGAGAAAACATGCATGCCATACACGCAAGAAGCATTGCGTATCGTCGCTTTGGGTTGATAGCTCGTGCTGCAAAGAAGACGTTGAATATAGAGGTCTGGTGCCCATCGCGACCGGAGGAGCCAGGAATCGAAGTGCCAGATACTTCGATTCCTGGCTCCAAGCGGCAAACCATGCCGCGTGTGTAGGCGTTCCGGTCGGGCGTCGTGCTGATGGCACCCCGATTGCTTTGGGCGTGGTCCAACCAGGGTCCTCTGGGGACAGTGAGGTCGCCCCCCAAAAGATGGTCGTCTCGAAGTACAAGTTGCTTGAAGAGTTCGTCGAGATCCGGCGACTGCAGACGGTTATAGTCATGCCATTCGATGCTGTGACCTTCCGGAATGACGGAGTTGTGAACATCAGAGTCCACAGGGTCCATGGGCATTGCGGTCTTGTCGCGAGGAAGTCTGGCCACATCCTCATCTCCTGAATCCAGGTCTCGTCTCCTGGAGCGCCACAGCTCCGGAAGTGGACCCAGCAGCGCCATCACATCCCAGGCCCGTTGGAGGGGTCCGATGACATGCTTGCGGTAAAAGCGGAGTCGCTTCAACTTCTCGTGAATCGGCGCGATGACGAGAAGACCGCCGCTAGGACCCCGGCCCGAAGCCTCGTGTGCGAAGCGGACTGCATTCATTTTTTCTGCCTGGTCAGCATCACCACGCCCCTCTGCCGGGATTCGCACTCACAAGATTGGGTTCCGTAGTTAGAGAAACGGCCTTGTTGCCATTCACCACTCCTGACTCAACCGAAGCCGTCGTGTCGTGGAGGCCCGAGTGTCGAGAGTATTTTTCTCCTGGGATGGAGGATGTCTTGACGTCTGTAGCAAGACAGCTCCACGAAGTATGTAGTGATGTGGGCGAAAATCACTACCAAGAGGGGTGACGAGAGAGGTCAAATGAGCTGAGATTAGCTTAGCGACGATTCGATCGACTGACGATCTTGGCCGTGCAATGCAGCGAAAGGCGAGAGCAGTATGTAAGAAAATAGCCTTGAGGCGGGCGTTATACGTTGTGCAGAAAACGTCAATTTGACGTGGGAGAATATGGTGACGTTTTATATCATGTACGGCAAACGGTGGTCCTTAGAGACCGCGAAGACAAAGTTTGGTCCATCTGCCAGGTGAAAGGGTACGCATGCCGCAATGCAATACGTGGAGTCACACTCGATTGTCTAACTCCGTGATTCCATGATTATTGTACGAGGGAACGCCCATAACCGGGAACGCCGATGACCGGGTTCCAAGAGCACGATACTTTTAATACCCCGCAACTAAGCGGATGCCGTGGGTTCGGCAGTGCAGATAAGTGTAGATTCGACACGAAGATACTTGTGTCAACAACCTTTCCCCAAGACGGCGCCAAGTTCGCCAGTCTGTATTCCGAAGTCCGCCGGCTACTTTCATATTGAGGTTGTCATCGTTCAGGAACAAGTGACTCATTGCTTCCCAAAGAGATGGCTTGTGGTGACGCCCGCCGACTTGTTTAGTTGACGATCGTGACGAATCCACCCCCTCCTCATAGTTCTGACTTTTCGAGAACATGGAACCCCGCAACTTTCGAGCTTCCTTAGCTGAGAACCTAGGTAGGTACCTAGCTCGCAAACCTTAAGAAGTTAAGTACTTACATTCGAAGTTTATATCGCTAGCGAATACAAATCTGGACGCAATATAGATCATGAGTGATGGAGGTAGGTGGAAACACGAAGAAGAACATGTCGATGTTCACGTGAAAGTGTAGTATCTCTTGCCTGTGGCACATCGTCACTGGTATCAGAGAGGCTTGTATCACGCTGCAAGACCCAAATGATGTAGCAACCCAGTACAAAAGCTGAATCCTGTCTAACCTGGCTGCCTAATTGTTTCTCTCACATAGAGTTGGGATTAATCTTTACACGACATCGGCAGTCAGCTGTACATATATCTCTGACTTGAATGATTTTCTAATAATAGGGAATACTGGCGAATTCATTATGCCTCTAATCCACGTACCCCTGCCTTCTAGACACGCTCTCAATCTCCATCCCCTAACCATTGCCGTGGTTCCCTCACATTTTACAACAATCACACCCCTGTTTTTTTGTGCCGGAAAGTCCGGTTGAACTTTACACTTTACAAGATAGAGGGGAAACCCTGACTTATGAAGTGTCGCAAGTCACATTGGTAGTCGCCGGTCGAACTTTCAAGCATCGTGGGTCTAATTAAATGTTGTCGACTGAACTTTTGTTGGGTAGCATACCACACCACACCTCCTGTCGTTGAGCTTGCCTCTCTTTGGCGGCCACTGAGCAGCATAGACACGCGTCGCGGGCAACTATAAATACACAAGAGTAGTTGACTGTCTCCCAATCGCATGGAAATCCTTTTGTGTATGGAACGAAATGGGCAATTCACCGTCACACACGACGCATCAGCTACCATCAGTTTGGTGTTCATGAGAGCAGCAAGACTGGATTCAACAAGTACGACGGCCTTCCAATGGCCGTGAAGCATTTACATCTTTGGTGTTTGGCATTAGTTTCCAAGGGTGGCAGGAGTCTTTCCTCTGCGAGACGAACTACCCGGTTTAACTGGAAGAGATCGCCCCTCGAAGCCGACGAATGCTCTTGAGGGATTGGATTCGCAACATGTCCAGATTTTTCGACGTGACGTTCTCAACTCTCTTGACCGAAAATCGTACTCCTCCAAGATCGACTTTGTTCTCTGTTTCGGCGGACGTCTTGTTGTGTTGAGCACGTCGTGACGCATACGACCAGAAATACAGACACAAAGAAGAGGACTGCGGGTAACTGATATGTTCACTGTGAGGTGGCCCCGCCATTGTCACGTCTTTCAGAAGCGGGCGCGCAGCCGATGGTCACATTGCGTGCCACTTTTGCGAAGCACAGCAGTGACAGCACCGGTACCATGGCTCCACGACGACGCATCCCGAACTCGCCGAAATTTCGCACCGGCATCATATCGAAGTTTCTAGCACAATGTGGGAAGTCCCGCTGGTTTTGGAACTACCAGGGCAAACCTTTTGTGTACTTCCAATTCGAACGCCTCGCCAAGGCGCCAATTATCCCTCCAGCATGGTCCATCGAATCCCGTCCTTATCAAGAGTTACGAGCTGGCAGACACCCCGCGTGAGACAAGTCTTTTCAGCTTCATCTTCCAGTATCTCGACATGGTGTCCTGTGCCTGAGGTGAATGCTTATCCCGCAGACGAGGACACATGCTCGTGGGTTGCTGCGAGCGCCGTGATCACACAGTACGCACTTCCACTCAGCAAATGCACGCCAGAAGTCATTAGAGATGAGGAAAAATTTAGGAAAGGGGGCAATCCCAGAGTCCTCTGGAGAGGTAAGAAAGATCTGGCGAAGACAGATCTGCTAGCACGGCAGACTAGGTTTTCAGTAAAGCAGCCCTGCGTCATGGGTTACGATGCCCGTGGCATACGTTCGTCCCAATGACATGACAACCTAAATGACAAGTTCCATACTGACTACTTTGTAGCCTAAGAGGCTCATCAGTCACTTTGTATGACAATGCTAGTCATTTCATACTTGGAAAGCAATCTAGCCAATATTGTACTGTCTCTTATGCATAATCCTTCTATAAGCTTATCTATAGGGGTATAGATAGGATCCTCAAGTTTCCAACAGGCATATTTATGTGTGATAGTTCCTCACAAGCAAGTTGAACAAGTCGTCAGAATAGCCGTTCAGCTCCTCTCACAGTCTTGCGGGACGACTCGGCCTGATCCTACTAAAGGTTGGCGCGGAGTCCGGCCTGTATGTCGCCGGGTGACGGCCGGATCACAGACGCTCGCCACGGCAGGGTTGGTGGCCTTCGGACACTGACAATGCATGGGAAACCCCCGAACCGGGACTAATTAAAGGATGCAACGGAGTCAAGGCGTGGAAGCAGAGGCTCGAGGCTTTTCGTGCGTTTCAGACGGCCTCTTCCGACACCGAATGGTCTGGACCACTTGGGCCGCGTGGCGACGGGACCCTGAACCCTCGCCAAGCGGGCAAAGAAGCAAGGGAAAAGTCACTGGTCGCGTGCAGGCTAGCGTAGCCATGTTGTTAAGTATTGTGTACATAGTACGCGTGTGGCGTCGAGCAGCCCGACTCAACTTACCTTGCTTACCTAAGGTAGGTAAGGTACCGATCATGACACCAAGGGATGGGACGTTCGTCGTGCTGGCTCTGGTTTCGTTGGCATGACAGACGCAATGCAGGTTGAAAGACGCATCATCCACACTCACATTCGCAGAAGACTGGTTGCCCACATCGTGAGAAGGAAAGTGTAGGGTCCCTATCTCGGTGTGATGGCTTGGATTGCCCCAAAATGGCGCCACCTGGTACCAGGTGGTTTGTGCGACAGAAAGGGTGGAACCGTAGGTCAAGTGCCAGCTCAGAAAGTGGGTCCGCAAGGAGGTGCGTACTGTGTAGGTACAGGGTAATTACTCCGTAACAAGTATGCAGCACCTTACCTAGATACTGCTAACGGTCAGAAATGTGCTCACGAGTTGCGGTGCATTGCATTCAAGTCGCATTGTGAGGGTTAAATTGTTTGCTGGCTTATCGGTTCAGAGACTTGGGTATGTTTCACTGGGAGGCTCCCGCTCAGGCGTTGCTTGTTCACTCACAGTGGTCCTTCCTTGCGGGGCCGTATCCCCTCTGGGAGTAGCGCGGTGTCGCTAACTCGATAATGGTGCAGCTGACCAGACCTGTAGGCTGCGTCGGTCGTCACAACGTGTGGGTATGATCTGTAGGTGTAATCTGCATGATTCATCTATCTGAGCTAGTGGGCCTGGTGCCCTATTACAGGTGTGGTTACCTGACCACCACTCAAGGTGGTGTATGCTATAGTTACCTCCATTCTAAAAAATATGCTAACATCCTTATTAGTATATAGTTATTATCCTATAAATCCTCTAATCTATTTATTTACTATATTACTTCCTATAATATTAATTCCAGCATTCTATAGTAAATTTACTATCTATATTTACTATACTATATTATATATATTAGCGTTATAGATAGTATTAAAAGTATTATAAAACTCTGAGGTTTAGTAATATCTTTCTTCTATTATAAATTCTTTCAGTTTTTTAAGATTATCCTCTCCTATAAAATCTAAGAATTTATATAAGTTATTATTCTTAATATAGCCTTCTAGCTATATATCTATAAGCTTAGAGTTATTATTTTCACTTTCTAATTCTAAAGTATCTATCTTAGAATCTAAGCTCTCAGTATTAGTGGGAATTATATTAGTTATATTAGAAATTACGTTAGTTATATTAGGAACTATATTCTTAGTCTTTATAATTATAGGAGTCTCTCTACTAAGTCTCGAGAGATTAGCTACTTTATCTAGTTTCCTCTAGTTAAAATACTCTATATTATCTCCCTTATAAATATTAGTTATTATTTTTACTATCACTCTCAGGATATTCTATTCTCTTTCTAAATTCCTTCCCTATAATATAATAATATTAACTTAAGTAATATAAAAGGTAGTTTATATTTCTAATTTATCTATTCTACTATCTATAAGAAAGTAGGATATTATTTTCTTATATAGTATATAGGAAGATTTAGATTTAGTTATTTTTATAACTAATAATTTAATAAGATTAAGTATCTATTATTATATTTCTTTAGTTATAATACTATTAATATAAATAGATTTTATAAGTTATTTAGTATAGATAACTTATTTAGCTTATCTAGTAAACTGAAAATTATTATCTATATTAAATATAGAAGTTTCAGATCTTATTAGTATTTATATAGAATTTCTACTAATATTAATCTTTTAAGGTATAGATATTATACTAATTATATAGTTTTTGTCTCTTTTTTGTATTTACTTAGTATATTAGTAGTAGATATAGATTCAGATCTGTATTTCTTAACTATATTAGTATTTTCTATAGAAGTAGATTAGCTTTCAGCTAAGTTATATAGTATTATTATTCTGAATATATCTTTACTAACTAATAGCTACTATATTATAATATATCTGGGAAAGTATATAGTTAATTAACTACTTAGTATTAATTATATATCTTTATTCAGTTTCTATAGTTATTCTTTATTCACTATATTCACAGAATTATTACTAAATTTAGAGATATTAATATTAGAGTAATTAGAATTTATATTGCTAGTAATAGAGATTAGTTTATTAATTATATCCTCCAGCTGGATATTTTATTTATTAAGTATATAATTAATCTTATTATATAATAGAATTTACTATAGAGAATATAGAAAAGGAAAGTATGAAACTTTTAAGCTGTAAGATATATGTGAGGAAGAAAAGTTTTTACTTCTAATTTTTTATAAGGTATATATTAAATAGTAGTTTAGTAAAATTTAGTTAGCTAAATAGAAAAAGCAGATAGTTTTCTATTTTGTAAGGTAAGTGTAACTTAATATTCTACTTACTGGAAAAGAGAAAAAAAAAAGGAAAAGGAATAATATAGAAGTTATTATGATTATATAATGTAATTATTATCTCTATTACTAAATATTAGATTATTAGGATTAGAGAAGGTATTCTGGAATTTGGATCTTAGGTAATTATTTATTATAATTAGAGTCTAAGTGCTTAAATTTAGCTAAGTATTAAGTTATCTTCCCTGATAGGTATTAGGCTATAACTGATTTGACTTTTTTAGATATATTTATAATTAGTAGGATCTATAGTAGTATTTATCTGTAGGGATTAAGATCTGCAGTTAGCTTAAAATAGTTAATAGAGATAATGTTATATATTTTCCACTTAGTTGGGAGTTCTACTTAGTATACTGATTACTTAATCTTTTTAATAACTTGGAAAGATCTTACTATCTGAATATTATACTTATGTCTAACTACTATAGTCTGTAGAACTAAGTATCCTCAGTATAGTCTTAATATTACTTTATCTCTAATATTAAAAAACTTTATTATATATTGATAATTATAATAGTATTTTATTATTATACTTGTAATTGCTAATATGTTATATATATATAACTTATTGTTGTAAGTTTATTCTTCAGATATAGTATTTAGTAGAGCTTCTGTAATATTGTTAGGTGTGAATCTGTATATAATAATATTTGGTAATTAACTAGTTACTGAAGATTTTATATTATTATATATAAATTAGATTTGTAGGATAACTTAATTCCAGTATTTTAGGGATTACAGACTATAAATATAATGTTAAATTATAGAGGAGATTATCTAGATAGTTTTCTTAGATTATCTATCTATCTGGAAGTAATATACTATTATATATAGTAATTTTATTTCTATTTCTTTCTATTTAACTATCTAGAGTCTAGTGAGGAATTTAGGATCTTTATTATTAATAATAATTTTCAGAATTCCCCAGTTAGTAATAAGTAATCTATTATATAATTAAGTATCTTATATATCTATTATATCTTTTAATGATCTCAGTATAAGCTGAATCTTCTTAGAGAATTTATTAACTACTACTAGGATAATATCTTAATTAAATTTAGAGATAGGTAATATTATTATAAAGTTAATAGTTATTATATAGTATAGGTATAGTAGTAGTAGAATCGGTTAGAGATTGCTATATACTTTATACTTATATATTTAGTATACTTAACACTCTAGGTATTTTACTAGATACCTCCTTAATACTTTTAAGCTGTTATATATATAGAATCTCTATAACTGTTTGCTGATTCTGGCGTATTCTTAATAGTTAGTATTATGGATTACTTTAAAGATATTAGCAAAATAACTTCTTGGAATATAAAATCTTGCAGGTTAATAATTATCTAGTACCTTCTAGATAAGTTTATTATTAATTATAAATAGTAGATTAACTATATTAGTTAGATTAGTTTTCACTAGATCTATATTATTTTATATTATCTATAATATCTTTTTCCAGATAGAGTTACTATTATAACTGTTTATAATCTTATTATAGAAACTTAGGTTTAATTATATTATTACTATAGTTAGTTTCAGTTAAGGTAATCTAATTAATATATTTACTACTATTAGTAGTAAAGCTAATAGTATCAATCTTATTAAAGGTAGGATACCTGTGGGATTATTAGTAATATGTAAGATATCTATCTTACTTTATGTGTGATGAGCGTTATGATAATCCTCAGGGAATTTATCTAAAACTCCTAGAGTATTCAGATTAGTTTTATTATTAGTATCTAATCTGCTTAAAATATCTAGTATAAGATAATCCTTACTAAACTTATATAAGATCGTAATATTAAATTAGCTGAGATATTCTATTATTCTAACTAGCTTCTTATTTACTATAGTTTATAATATAGAATTAGAGATATTTAGTATCTTGTGAGAGTTGAAATTCGTAATAGCTTTATAATCTGTAAATAATATAACTGGCAATTTATCTGTCTATTATAACTAATATTATATTTTTATAATAGTCTATATTAAACTATATACTTCCAGCTTAGTTAATTAATATCTCTCTTCAGCTTTACTTAATATTTAACTTAAGTAAGTAATTAGTTATATAAATATTTAAGATAGGTACTTAATTTTAGAGATATTACTATTAGCTTATTTTATCAGTTTTATCTATATTTATTAGTTTAATCGTCAGGGTAATTGCATGCTATACGTGATCTCGTCGTACGGATGCAAACTGGTATTCTGGTATTCATTGTTGTTATTGTTACGTTACGTGGCGCGCGGCGCCACATAAGGCTCTAGATCTACAGCATAGCAATTGCTTACTAATTACCACACTGCTAGGCTACAGCTGGCGCCAGATGCCAGACACCTATAGCCAGTAGGCTATAGAGGATATACTGCCACATATATAGCAGTATATATAGTTACTATATACCTTACAGTATAGTGTAACTAACACTGGTAACTTTTCTTTTTATTATATACTCTAATACCTATCTATTTACATAAAAAATAGTATCTTTTGTAATCTACACCCTTTACCTGAATAATATCCAAATGCCTATTTATCTACTCTACTTAAGTCACCTATCCCTCTATTTAAACAGTCATATAGTTTAAATTAATAAATCTCTCGAGGGCGTAGTTTAGAGTGCCCTTTATAAAGATATTAGTGATATTATTATCTCTATTAATCTACTGCACCTTATAGAGCTTATAGCGCTTATATAACTATCTTAACACTATAATATTAATTATCAGACACTTCTCTTTAGTAATGCTAAGCTTTATAAGGTATTTATAAAGTAAGTATAAGTTAGTATATATAATAGTTAGGATCTGAAGGAGCTTTCAGTAGTTAAGAATCTTCTCAAGCAATATAACTATAATATAGGCAAAGTCCACACTAGCTACCATAATATAGATCTCTGAGGTAAGCATACTCCTAGTAACTTTCTTACTTTTAGTAGATAAGTAATATATAAAGTTACTATAAAAGTTAAACTAGCTATTACTAGTTATAGTCTCTTAATCTAGAATTATTATAAATTCTAGTTAAGATAAGAAGTCAGTATTATTAGCAAAAGAGCTATCAATAAAAATATAAAGATATACTTTAGAGAGATTAAGTAGCATAAAATTAAGGCCTCAGTTAAAATACTCTATTTACCACTTAAGCTATTTATTAAATATAGTAGTATTATCACTCAAGGATTATTACTCTTACGCTATATATGAGAGGTTAAATAAAGCCTCCAGTTAGTATATAGAAGTAAGATACACACTACGCACACATTATTTAATATATATCTTCTTAAGTGCCTCAAGTGCAGCATATATATTAATAAGAGCCAGCTTTTACCCTTAGTACTTTTAGCATAAGTGGAGGTAATTACTATAGAGCAATAGGATACCTCCATTAAACGTGAAGAGTATAGTCTCTAAGAGCATAATTTTAAGCTTTACTTTAAATAAAGCTTTTTTAAGCTCCTTATCCTCTCAGCAAGAGAATACTATATTAGAGAGGCTGAAGGTATTATCAGTTTATATACTGACAAGGCTGAAAGTATCATTTTAAGCATACGAGACGAGGAGGTATAAGTTATATATTAAAGTCTCTATTTATAACTGCTCCTTATAGTATATAGAGTAAGTTACCTACTAGTAGGTTCCAGCTTTAGCGAGACTATAGAGCAGCTTGATAATAATTATTACAGAGTCCAGAGGATACTACCCTTTAAGGTGTGAAAGTAGATTAGCTATAATATACCTTATAAGCTCTATTTTAGCTTAAGTGTAAGCTTGAGTAATATTACGAAGCTATATTATTATACCTTTATACTTAAGGAGGGTTAAAGTTACAGCTAAAATTAATTACTAGCTACTTTATTAGATTATTAGTAATTACATCAAAATCTCAAACTTACCACAGTCTCTAAAGCCTTAGATTATAAGTCTCAACTTCTTATATACCTTATTAGTATCCTTATTCTTAATCTTATTAATAATATAAAACTTAAAATATTTATAGCTTTTATAGAGAATAGAATTATATTAGATAATCTTTACAATACTATTATTAATAATATTCTTAATCTCCTTTTTAATTAACTTTTCAAATAGTAAGCTAGATATTATAATTACACTTTTTATATAGAGAGTAAGTAAGAATACTAGATTTGACTGCTCCTTAGCTGTGAGGTATACTATAAAATAAGCCTCTTAGTTAAACTCTAGAGATAGTAAACTAACTATATACCTATAGATTATATAACTTAGAGATATCAGTCTAGTCTGAAGTATTTAAAGTTAAGATAGTAGATTACTAACCACTTAGAGAGAGAGAATATTATTATCTCCTATAATAGAGATAGTATAAAATGTTAACTATATATTTAGAACTTTAGAGATAGTTACAGATAAAATCGGAGCAGCTATATAGAATTATAAGCTTCTATTTACTATTAGGTTACTTAGAGATCCTTAGCCTAACTGAGGGTTAATATATAAAGCTATAAATACTAACTCTCATAAAACTATAGCTCCAGTTATACTATTATTAATCTCTTATTTATTACCTTCAAAATACTATTTTATAGCTATTAATTAAAACTCTCGAGAGCTATAAGGTAGCTTAAGAATATATATCTTACTATAAGTAGCAATAAGAAAGTATAGCTCTTACTAGCCTTTTTTCTCTCACTATATACACACAAGAGTCTAGAGTGGAAGGGTTATTATACAAGAAGTATTGAGGCTATTATATATTACTAAAGTGGTATTAATAGTATACTTAGTATACTTATAGTGGACCTCCTCTATAGCTTTATATATAGCTTAAGTCTGAATAACAATATCTAGAGAGGAAGCTGAATCTTCCGTGAGACGTAAGTACGCTCCAAATATAAGCAGGGTAAGTATAAGATTATTCAAGCTAGTAGTATTATTAATTACCTTATATACTACCTAAAGGGATACCTCTTAAGTAGTAATAGGAAGTTCTATATAATAAATCTTATATATATAGTAAAGAAATATATAGTAACACTCTACTTTACTAATATTATTATATATCTTAATAAGTATAATATAAACTATTAATCTTATAGTTTTTACCTTTAATTTAAAGTCTTTAGATTAAAAAATTATATTTATATTAGTAGTAATAAAATTAAGAGAGCCTTAGTATATATTAATCTAATATACTTTAAGAGCCTCCTATATTACTTTCACTAATAGGTTAAGTAAAAATTAAGCAGCATTAAATACTATAGTAGTATTAATAATATAAAGTATATTATAGTTATTAATATAGATAATATTAATAATAATCTTAAAGTTGAAGTTAATATTACTCTGAATAGTAAAATAGAATTGTGAGGAAGCTATACTATATATTTAGCAGTAATAGTAGTGCCTCTTAAGAACTTTAAAAGTATACTATTCAACTGAATATTCTATCTTATTGAGGATATTATAGAGGCATACTATAGCTGGATATCTAAAGTGGCAGTAGAGTCTCTATATCTCTATCTCTATAAGGTATATAGAGGTAATTATTCTCTCCTTATCAAGAAGTATCTATAGATACCCCTATTTTCAAATAACAAGCATAATCTTTTTACCCTAGCGGAGCTTATTATAGATATTATTAAATATAATACTAAGATAATCTATATGTGCAAAGTAGAGTAGGAAAGGTATATTATATAGGACTATATAAAATATAATAATGCTGAGTAATATAAGTATATTAACTATTCTAAATATTATAATAGAAGTAGCTCCTCTGAAGTATATTATAACTAGTTTACCTTATAGAGGTATAAAAATAATAGAGAAGATAACTAACTGCTTCAATATAGTAAACTAAGAGTATCTTACAGTTAAGAAACTAGCAGTATCTAAATTAGGCAAAATACCTTAAAATATAGTATTTAAGTAGTAGCTCTCAAGTGTGAAGGTATATATAGAGACATTAGGGGTAATAATACTGTCTATAAGTTTACTACTAGTAGTGATATTTTTGGTGAGAGTATAGACTATTACCTGATCTTAGAGGATTCTTATAATTTTGCTTCTATCTAGAGTAATAAGCTTCTCACTATAAAATAATATAAAAAATATCTCTAAGGTAGATTTTATAGAGTGATCCTCCTTAAAGTTAATATCTATCTAATATTATATAACAATATCTTCATTAGTATTAACCTCTAGTGCAGCCTTAAGACTATTATTATTAAGACTATTAATATCTTTATAGCTTACGAGGAAGGCTTAGTATACTACTGTGGAGTGTACCTTAGGGTTAGTAGTTAACTTATACTTATTAAATAAAGTATACCTCTCTTTGAGAGTATACTTTATAGACTAATAACTAGGTTTGCTATATATATAATATTTTTAATTAGTATAGCTACATATAGATATTAGAGGTAAGTAATAGCTACCTGGAGCGTGAGGCTATATGTATATAGAAGTATAGCTATAGTCTCGAGGGTTACCTTAAGGTAAGTTATATATATAGTTAGTTTAAAATTAGTTTCTAGCTACCTTCTAGTAATTATCTCTATTATCTTATATATATTATACCTTTTAGATTAATAAGATATTACTTACGGCAGATCTTAACTAGTTATAGAGATTTTAGGAGGTTACTATGAAGCTAAAGAGGGCTAACTAGCATTCTAGTATACTGTAGTATATACTTATAAGCTGGAGGTAGAGGATGTTATCTATTAAGATCTTTATAGGGAAGATTTTTTAGATATATATAAGCTTTAAGATTAGGAACTTAAAAGCCTCCTTTTTGCTTTTATTAGAGTTTTTAGTAATAATATTTTAAAAAATAGTATTCTGCTAGTTAGAGAGGTAGAGTTATTAATTCTTATTATTCTTAAAGTAGTTCTTAACCTGCTAGACTATTTAGTTAAATATGAGATTAATATTTAAGTTACTTAAGTGGTTAAAATAAAACTTAAGAATATTATCCTTAAGTATAATCAAAAATAGCTTTACCTATATATATTATAGAATACTAAGCTTAAAGTAGTAATTACAGAAGATATAGATTTTTAACTTAAGGATATTATAAAAGCCTCTACTATACTTTATACTTTTATTATATAACTTTATAAAGTTTGTAGTATATTTAGTAGATATATTATTAAATAGGGTAGTAATAGTAGCATATAGGGGATGTTCTTAATATCCAGATTAGTTTCAGTTGGGATCTTAGTGGTCTTCTTACTATTAGAGAGGCTTTAAGATAGTTAAATAGGAAGCTAGTGAGACTATTAGTTATAATAGAGGTCTCTCGTCCGAAGCTGTATATATATAGGCTAGCTAGTTTAGTGAGGGGTATCTCTCTTTAACTGCTTATAGTGAGAGTATTACTAGTATAGTATTTTTAACTTTTAGTTAGATATTACAGAGGGGTAGAGTAAAGTTTAACTTTTCTATAAGGAGGTTATTAACTTATTTAGGATGCTTCTTAAGGTTACTTATAAGGATAATATAGTATTTCAGTATATTATTAATTTCGTTAAGAGTCTATAAGGTAAATCCCTCTTACTGGGTTAGTTAGTATATTACTATAAAGATTTAATTGCTATCCTTATTAACTTTAACGTTATAAGCTATAAGGTAGTCCCTAAAATATTAAATTATAAGGATACTAGTAAGCTGCTAAGTTACTATAGGCTAATCCTTAAAGTTGCTCTTAAACGTCTGAAAAAGTTCTAGGCTATAGAGTTCTATATAGATATAGAAGGCTATCTAGTATACTAAATAGATAGAGATCTTTATAGAGTCCTCCTCTATAATAATCTTATAGTTAATATTAAGGATTCAGCTGAAGAGTACTAAGTTGAGATATTAGTAGAGCCTTATAAGTATAGAGATACTTAATAGTACTATTATTACAGATATAAGGCTGCCTGAGGCAGGTATCTCACCTATAGGGGTTAATTTAGATATTATTATGAAGGTGAGGGAGATATAGAGTAAGGGAGGATTATTAATATTACTGGATCTATATAGAGAGAAGTAGGGAAAGAGTTTTCAAGAGGCTATATAAGTCTCTCGAGGGGTTAAAACTAGAGATACTATAAATCTCTAATACTAAAAAGTCTGATAATAACTTAAAGAGGATTATTATATTAGTTAAATATACTTCTGTAAGTAATAAAAGTAATTATAGTTATTAGTTTCTTAGTAGTTATTATTAGGAAGTTACCTTATTTCAATACTAAGGTTAAATATAGTTATCAGTATCTTAATAGTAGTGATTTATAAGGAATTAGTATGCAGTTCAGAGGCTCCTAGTAAGATCCTAAAGTAGAGAGGGTCTGAGGTATCTAAGTAATAATCTCACAATCTTTCGCCTTATATAGACCTTAGGTGTAAGGTTTCGTGATTGCTTCTTCTAGCGTAATAGGTTTTACTGATCTGCAGTATAGTAGTATAATAGTTAGGTTAACTACTAATCAGTATTAGTTTAATCGTCAGGGTAATTATATACTGTATATAATCTCGTCGTATAGATGTAAACTAGTGTTCTAGTATTCGTTATTGTTATTATTATATTATATGGCGTGCGGCGCCACATAAGGCTCTAGATCTATAGTATAGCAATTGCTTACTAATTGCCACGCTGCTAGGCTACGGCTGGCACTGGGTGCTAGGCATCCATAGCCAGTAAGCTATAGAGGGTATACTGCTACATATATAGCAGCGCATATAGTTACCATATACCTTACAGTATAGTGTAACCAACAATATTATATTATCGATATAATATACTATTATATTAATACTAATAAGTAAAATATTAAAGTTAATAAATAATTAGTATTATAAAGAGAAGAATATTAGTAATCTCTCTAATATTAAAGCTTCCTTAATTATATTAAATATAGTGATCTCCTTAGCTGTAAGTAACAGGATATTAATTATAATTACTTAGGATTTATATACAAGTTTTAATATCTTATCTATCTTTAGTATTCTATCCTTATTATATTATTAGTATATTACTAATAGTAATATTTTATAATCTTCTAATAGCTTACTTATTATAGCGAATTTTTAAATATAATATCTTAAACTCTCTACTAATCTGATAAAACTCTCTAATACTTATAATATAGTGGGAAACTTAATTACCTTTATTATCTTAATCTTACCTTCAGTTATTATTAATCCCCAGGAGTTAACTATTATTCTTAATATAATTATAGATAGATATTTAGTAAGAGATTTACCTAATCTTAGGGAAATATTTCTCTAGTTAAGTTTACTGAATATCTTGTTGAGGTTTTTGATATATTAGTTGAGGCTTTTAGATATAACTATAATGTTATTATAATAGGAATCTCCTGCTGTTTCCTGTAGTAGATTGTCTATAATTTTCTGGATATATATATTACTGTTCTTGAAGCCTATAATAGGTATATTAAATATATATTATTTCTGGTGCGTTATAATTATAAATAGCTATCTGTAGGAGGAGTGAACTTTCTATTAATAGTAAAAGTAAATTGTATTGAAAGTGGTAATATAGATTATATTAGCTATTCTTGAGGAAATATAGTCTATTATTCTTATTAGATAAGTATTTATTATAATAATATTATTAAGGAGATAGATATTTATAATTATTTTTCCCTTATAGTCTAGATTATCTAACTTTACTTCTAATAATAATATTTTCTTAAGATAGTCTATATTATCTCTCTAGATCATAAAAACTGGAAATAACTACAGTATTTATATTATATTTAGAAATACCTTTCCTAAGTTAACTAACTTACTGACTATATTCTTAATTATATATTTAGCTGGTCTGTCAGTAGGATAGACTTAATATTTTCTAGGTATATATTAATACTAATTAAGTTTGAAATAGACTCTTATTTATTTATCCTTTATTACCCTAGCGAAACCTATATTAGTAAATATAATAGTCTATTTATTTAGTATCTTTAAGATAGCTTCTATATTAGGTTATCTATTATAGATTTTAACTTCTATATAATATCTAATATAGTTATTTCTAACTACTATATAACTAAGTAATTAGTTCTTAGTATAGAGAGACTTTTTTAATATAATATTTAATACTTCTTCTATAATAATCTAGTTTATCTAGAAAGTTTAGATAGTTAGTTAAATAGAAACTAATTTACTAACTAACTAGTTAGCATTAATATTTTATAGTTAGCTTAAGTTATTACGTATTAGGATATACGTTATATTAGTATTAGCTAAGAGTGTATATACTAATATTAACAGATTATTTCTCAGTTTAAATAATAGATCCTATTTAGATATACTTAGAATATTATACCTCACTAGTATATACTTCAACTATCTCAGTTAGATTATTATTACTATATTAGTAGTAACTCTATTATTATATTATTATTTATTTCTCTAAGTTGCTATAGGAATCTATATATTATAAGATTAAATAATAATATATTTTTTACTATTAAGAATATTAAATTTCTCTAGACTTATAATGTCTATACAAAGTAATATATTTACTATTAGGTTGTCTATAATTAATATTTTCCAGATTATTCTCATAAATATTAGTTACCTATCTTTTAATAACTTACTTTTAAAGTTAAGTAATATAATAATATACTTAGAGGTAGAGTAGGTTATATTATTAATTTCCTTAATAGAGATTAGTGTTACTTAATTTCTAATAGCTAAATTAGGAAAGTATTTAGCAAGATATACTTAATCCACTAGTGTAATTAAGTAACTAGTATCCCTATAGATATTCAGTTAGTTTTTCTACATTATTAGTAATATATTTAGAGTAATCTAGAATCTTAAGTAGATCTAAATATAAAATTTAAAATTAGTATCCACCTTAGTTAATATATCTACTAGAGATTATATTAATTTAGATATAATATCTATATTATTTATAATAAAGATATTATAATCTCTATTATTCTTAATTATTCTCTAGTATAAAATAATATACTTATAAAGAATATTTCTATTAGAGAAAAAGTTTTTATAGATATTATATATTCTTAGGATAGTAATAATTATTATTATTTAAAAATTAGTAACTTTATTATTATTATTACTTATAAAATTAAAATTATCTTCTAGTTATACTTAATTATTTTATATTTTATCTTAGAATATTTTATTATATTATTCTATATAGTTTTTATTAACTGATAGTTACTAATATATATTAGTTTAACTAGAAGTATCTTATCTAGATTTATTATTACTTATTATATAATATATCTTACTTTTTATTAGTTATACTAATAGTAGTTTATAGTTTTTAGGGATTAGTTTCTAGAGGTTCTGGAGGTTAGTTTTCTAATTATCTATATTCTAGTTAAATCTATAAGATATATATCCTTAAGTATATAAATTCAGCTAAGTTTAGTTAAGCTAGAAGGTTAGATTTCTTCCTTAGTTAGATTATTATTACTAGTCTCTAGGTTATAATATTCTATTATTAGTAAATTATATTTATTATAATCTATTAGATCCTAATTACTATAAATTACCTCTCTAGTTAATAGGTATAATATGATTTAGATAGAAATTATATCTAAATTAGCTACTAACTTATTAGGTTTTATCTAGATAGAATTAATATTAAGGAAATTGCTCTCTAGCTAATATCTTAAGTATAAACTTCTGGATTTATATTAATTACAGGAAACTATCTAAAGTAGTATCTAATATTAGTAGTAGAACTACTAACTTAATTAATCTATTAAAAAATTTATAAATAACTTTTAACTATCTAAATAAATTATTAATACTATATATTTTTATATCTTATATTATAGTTTAGATATAGAATAAAATATCCTTTCTAGTAGCTATATCTTACAGACTATATATTACCTTCTTCTATTTTACTATTATATTATTATAATATAACTAGAATTATTCTTTAAGCTTAATAATTATAATAGAGATTAAGATTATTCTTAATAATTTCTAGTTATTATTAGATAGAATTTAAGAATACTAAATTAAAGTTAATCCCTAGAGGTATTAGGTTTATATATTCCTAATAATATCTTCTCTCTTTATTATAGTGAAATTATCTAATCTGTCTGTAAAGGTAAAGATATTTATATAGATTATAAGTTTACTATTTATTATTATTCCTAATCTACTAAAATCTTTAGCATTAAGGTTAAATATTCCTATATTTATTAGTCTAAGGTTTATATAGTTTATAATATTATTACTTAGTAAATAATTACTATTAATATTTTACTTTCTATTTTAGCTAAAAACTTCTACTATTAGAGTAGTAATATCTTAAGTAATATTAATATATTAATTTACTATTACTATATTTATTATCACTACTACTACTTCTACTATTAATAGAGCTGCAGTTTTATTACTAGATTCTAAAAGTTAAAATATATTATTTTCACTCTAAAGTTATTTAATTAGAATATTAAAAAGATTAGTTATACTAAATATCCATTAAGTATTATCTTTATTATTAAAATTAATTAGACTAATTATTCTATTAGTATTAAATAAGAAATTAAAATATTAGAATCTCTTAGTTAACTATAGAATATCTAGTTAGAATATTTCCTCTATAAGGAGTATTTAAAGTAGGATAATCAAAGCTAAGAAGTTATATTAAGTAAAGATTACTATTGTATAGTATTAATTATATATTATAAATTATAATATCCTCTTAAAATTCTATTTAATAGGAAATTAAATATGCAGATAGAATCCTTATAGCTATATTAATTCTTTAATAATATCTATAATCTTCCTTATAAAGTTAAAATTATTATTATTAATTACTTCTATATTAGTAACATCTAAATAGTATATAATATATTCTAACTTCCTCTTCAGATTAAAATTAAATATTAGTAGTTAGTAATTAGTTATAAGAGGTTAGAGTAAAGTAGGATATAATATAATATATCTTAATATTACAGTATAGAGTTTGAAAAAAGAGATAGAATTAATAATAAAATAACTTTTTAATAGATATCCAGTCTATAGATTGTTAAAGGTTATACTACTAACTGTAGGCTGCATCAGTCATCACAACGTATAGGTACAATCTGTAGGTGTAATCTGCATGATTCATCTATCTAAGCTAGTAGGCCTAGTGCCCCATCACAGGCATGGTCACCTGACCACCACCCAAGGTGGTGTGTGCCACAAGACCCTCCCAAAGATAGCGCTTCCAGCGCCCCGTAGGGTCTCGAGGCTACCGAACACCGCCATACACAGTATGCTGCTCCCCGGACCAACACACTGTAGACTGCATACGTAGTACGCTGCCGCCACACGAATAGAAACAGCTGCAGGAAGCGACGAGCAGGGCCCTGGCAAGCCATCACACAGGAGTGATGCATACTTGTCTGTACATGGTAGTATACTGACCGCAAGTTGGGCAGTTCTCTGGCTGTCATCGCAGTATCCGTTTATCTTTCTTTGTTCGCTCAGTCTTCATTTCTCCTTGCTCCAAGATAGCCTCGTTTTCGCCAATTTCGCAGGCTGTCGGACCCCCGCCATCCCTGCTTGACTCAGAACCAAGCCAGGGACAGGGAGCGAAATCGGGCGCTAGTTGGGAACGCCGACTCACTTATGACGTCCTACCGCCAGTCCATGTCACGGTTTATTTGTTGAAGAATAAACTATCACCTGGTGACTAACACTGATACCACCTGACAAAGACACCACCGCACCACGAACCACTTTCCCATGACCGATTTCTTCGCAACCGCCGCCAACATTGAGAAGAATACTCTAGTTCTGAACCACAGCCGTGCTGTGGTTCAGACCGAAACGACCAGATGCCCATCTTCCAGGACGACCTTGATCGCCCGGCGACCTCCCCTGAAGCACCCAGCAAACCGCTGCAGGAGACGCCCTCACAGCAACAGCACATGTTTTCACCCTGCTTGGCGAGAAAGCTATCCGAGGAGAGCATACGAACGGAGCTGTGCGAGGGTCCAATAATCGAAAGTCCCCGACCGTCAACTCCCGAGAGCGATGCCGCCGCCGTCACGTCCGATCGAGCCGAGCTGATTGAGCGTTTGAAGAGAGGAGAGAGCCCGACCTGGGTCCCAAATCGCCATGTAGGCTCTCCCCGAGGCGCCAGAGACGAAATACATACTCACAATATCAACCAGCTTGAATCGCTGTTCAACAACCTACCCCGTCCCACGACGCCCAAGAGCTCACGTCCGCCATCGAGCGCCTCGAGCCTGTTGCCTCCGCCCAGCATCACCCCCGAGAAAGGAGACGGGTCCAGCGAGGATGACGAGAGGCTACGCGAGGGACTAAGCATACAAAGACCCAGATCTGCCCTTCACAGCGGCGACTTCACAGAGGATCAGCCGAAGACAAGCCAGCAGGCGGCGCACGAACCGAATGGCAGCCAGCGAGAGAACGACTTCTCGACTTCTCGCACGTCTTGGATAGCGACTTCGCCGCCGAGAGACTTTTCCTCTTTTCATTACGAGCCGAGGCTACCGTTTCCGGCTCCCAATAACGACTGCAAATCGGTTCCGTCGTCTTTGTCCTCGTCTTTTTCCTCCAGTTTTGTTTACAAGCCTCCGACCAGTCCGCTAGTCCAGTCGGAGAGCAACGAAGACGTCGACTTGTCAGTCCCGCTGAAGAGTATCGTCATCACGGCAAGCCCGATGGGGCTGAACTCGCGGCGACACACCCTGAACTCCACCACGTCGCCTTTTGCGGTCCTCCCACCGAGCCACCCGGCGCTGCGCCGCCAAGGCTCACTGAGGAGCAGCGGCGCCTTGCCGTACCAGGCACATCAGCCGCGTCGCTCCCTTACATCGGCCCCAAATATGCCGCTCCCTGGGACTTCACCTCAGACGCCAGGGCTGCTGAGACCGAGGCGTCCGTCCTTCAACGCCGACACCTCGCCCTTGCAACATGCATCAATGGTCGGTTCGTACGAGGAGAGCATTCTCCGAGGGCGCATGTCGACCAACCCGTCCAAGCCATTCGACTTTGTCGCCCAGATCGGAGTGCTTGGCTTGGGCAAGTGCAAATCCAGCTTGAGGTGCCCGGCACATGTGACTTTGCCGTTCCCTGCCGTCTTCTACAGCTACGGCGGCGCTTCGCAGGGACGCGTCCGATCAGAAGACGGCCCGAGTCCGTATGTTGGCCAGATTGACCTGGAAAATGA
This sequence comes from Colletotrichum lindemuthianum, assembly GCA_001693025.2. Taxonomy (NCBI): domain Eukaryota; kingdom Fungi; phylum Ascomycota; class Sordariomycetes; order Glomerellales; family Glomerellaceae; genus Colletotrichum; species Colletotrichum lindemuthianum. The sequence goes on along the minus strand of MASP02000144.1, from coordinate 162,962 downwards.
CCTGCCCAACGCCGACGAGAGCCAACGAGCAAAGAAGAAGATGCAGAGTAGGTACGCTGAGCGGAGAATTGCCGAGGACGACGTGGTCATGAGCGAGGGTCCTGTAGTGGAGAGCTCGGATCTGGATGCTCGCAAAGCGCAGCGGGCGAAACGGAGATCCGCGTCGACGAGAGCGCCACCGGGCGGGAGCTATCGGATACCCGAAAAAGGCCAGATCCAAATCGTCATCAAGAATCCGAACAAGACGGCCGTCAAGCTGTTTCTGGTGCCGTACGACCTGGCAGGGATGGAACCCGGGACGAAGACGTTCATCCGACAGCGGAGCTACTCTGCTGGCCCCATCATAGAGAACACGCCAGGCCTTGAGGAGGCCGTGGGCTTGGACAAGCCCATTCTGCGCTATCTCGTCCATTTGCATATTTGCTGCCCATCCAAGGGACGCTATTTTCTCTACAAAAGCATCCGCATCGTGTTTGCGAACCGCGTCCCCGACGGCAAAGAAAAGCTGCGGAACGAGACCACTTGCCCCGAGCCTCGGTACACGCCGTACAAGCCCATCCGCGTCATGCATCCGCCTCTGTCCAATAGTAGCGGTCCTGCTGCAACACTTGCTGCCGAGAAGGCTTACCGGAGGCGAAGTTCTGGCTTTTCGTTTGCTCCCTCGGCATACGCCATGGACACCAGTGACGGGCTCTCGCAGTCTCCACAGAGGGTGGCGAGACAGCAGTCGTCTCCGTCGCCTGTTGGCTTCGGGAGCAACCAGCCAGTAGAAGCGATTCCGTTCTCGCTCTCCAGTCGGTGTCGTCTTGGTAACGACAGCGACAGCACCACAGGAACAGCCACTGCTGGGCTTGGATCACCACAGCCACAGGTGACGAAGGATGCATGGGATGCTCGCGGCGCTAGATATGAGAAGCTGAACAAGGGCGATGTCGGCTACGGCGGCAACGCATTTGCTTCGCCAGGCCGCGGAAGCCCGGGCACGGAGGGGCTGCTTTCCCGACGACTCCGGTCCCTCGGAGTACAGCACCAGGGCGAGTCGCTTTCGGAAAGCCGGAAACAAAAATAAGTCACACTGTACATGTCACATTTTCAGCCGTTTACCGCGCGCTGAGTCATGAAATCATACGGATCATGGGCGGAGTTTTCACGGGCAGGCTATCATAGACGGAGTTCTGGGTTGCGTCCGTCAGTGACGCTGTTTATACAGAAATCGAAACAATTATTCCACGTGGTAGGGCTCAGCCGGAGTCCAAGAAGAAGAACGTCACCGTGCCTTGCAGACGATTGATACCCTGAACCCTGGAAATGGGACGGGATCTCTCATCCTCCCGCTCCCGAGTGCGAGTTCTGCACCACGGACAATGCAGCCTCAGCTTGCGGTAGGGTGTCTGCCGAGTTGACACGGACATTTGTGATGTGGACTGGATATCTTGAGCTGTGCAAGTCACCTTCTGTGATAACATCAGGCAACGTGCTGTCATTATCGAGGGTTATTGTGAGCCTCAAGCCACGCGATTTTTGCCTGCACTTCTTCTTCTTCTTTTTCTTCGAACTCGCTGAGAGATGGACTCTCGGGCTTTAGCATAGCCTTTTGCTTTTTCGCAGATTTCGGACCGTCGTCGAACATCAGACGGTTTCAACACGGCACGTTCATCGCCGTAGGACGCAGGCGGATGAAACGTCTTCGCCTCCGGTGATGGTGGAGGAGGGTGCGCTGGCTGCATTCTCTCACATGAAAGCAAGCAATTTCTTTTGTACATAGGCGCATCACCAGCATGCCAGGGGCACCACTCTGAGAGGATGGGACCTGGAACCTGCTGTCGTGTTTGGGCTGATCAAAGTGCGTAATGCTCCCCGACGCGGAACCACCTATGTTTTCGTCTTCGTTCGGTCAATGGACTTTGGGCGAGTAGGCAAGGTGACGCATGATTGTTGCTTCTCATGAGACAAGAGAGAGGGAGAGAGAACGTCAAAGCTTGAAATACCCTTGACCTACCTGACCTGGCTTGTCCTGGCCACTTCGAAGTGTTTCCTCTTGCAGCGTGTGAATGTATGTCTTTATTTGGACGATTCCGTTCGGTCAACCCCGCGGACTTTGCGTTTCGTCCGTCCTACATCGCGAACATCACCGCACGCCAGTGTGCCGTCGAGGAAGGATAGAGAGGAGTAGAACGACTCAATCATAACGATCAGCGGCCATGAGGCCGACTTTGATGCTGCTATCGGCGGCGGTTCTGGGACAGCAGGCTGTGGGATTATCACTTTCCAATGGGCGAGGTGTTGAAGAGGGGGACCTGACGACCACGCAACGGACGTCCGATGAGAGGGGTTCGACTACCACGAAGCGGGTTGTGGAGATGGGAGACTTGACTATCAAGAAACTAGTTGTTGACGAGCTGGATTCAACCGAGAAACACGTCGAAAAGAGAGATTTATCCGGTCTCCTCAGCGGCGCCCTCGACATTCTCGAGACCGCACCCGGTGTCGTCAACAAAGTGGTCAACACCACCATCCGCGTCGTCCGGGCCCTCAAGGAAACGGTGGACGAGAACGGAATCCTCCAGAATGACTTGAACGCGATGCTGGGTTTGAACGTGACGACGGGGTTGCCCACGAATAGATCAACCGCCGTCGCGTGTCCGGACGTGGCCGTCATCTTCGCCAGGGGGACGAATGAACCAGGTAAGCACCCCATCTCCCCAACGAGCTTACTTTCTTTCATCTTTAAAAAAAAGGGGAGTATATTCTAACAGAGGCCATTTGTTGCAGGCAACGTCGGCTTCCTCACGGGGCCGCCCTTCTTCGATGCCCTGCGCACCTACATGAACGGCACCGGTTCCATCGCCGTCCAGGGCGTCAACAACTACCCCGCGCAGCCCGCGGGCTTCTTCGCCGGCGGCTCCAAGAACGGCGCGTCCTTCATGGCCGAGGTGGCCTCCCGCACGCAGGCCATGTGCCCCAACACGCGCATCACCATGTCGGGCTACTCCCAGGGCTCGCAGGTCGCGCGGCTCGCCATTGGGCAGCTGGCGCCCGATGTCCGCGCCAAGGTGTCGAGCGTCGTGCTCTTTGGCGACCCGCTGGGCGGGCAGGCGGTCGAGGGCGTGGACGGCACGAGGTTGCTGGTCGTCTGCCACACGGGGGATAACATCTGCCAGGGGGGCACGTTGATTCTCGATCCGCACTTGAACTATAGTCTGGACGCGCCGACGGCGGCGTTGTTTGTAATGCAGAGGAGCAACCTGGGTATGGCGAGTAGGGATGCGCAGAACGAGGGAATGGGAGGGACCATGGTAGGCAAGGTGCAGGATATCATGGAGGCGTTTAAGCAGTCATGATTACACGACGGTTAATCACGTTTCGCGGTTGCTTCGGGTTGGAATCTCTTTTGTCGATTATTAGATTTGGGGAGTATTTGTTGAAAGGAAAGCCGTCTTGGTACAATTGTAAATACAAGTATTCTCAGTATCCTCTCTGTTCGATGCCACCGATTCTCCCTCCCAGTCTCAACAGCACACCCACACACATCTAAGTCTAGTCGTCTTGTACAGAATATACACACTCTCGCAGTTAATTCTTTGCCTTTGAACTTTCCGATTTCTCGGCCTCCGCATCCGCTCTCAACAGAGCCTTGATGCGGCCCAACCGGACCGCAGGAAGGTTCTTCTGATCACCCGTGACGTAGTCCTTTCCGGTACCAAAAATCTCCTTCTCGATACCTACACCCGTATACGGCATGTCGTTGAGCGCGGAGACGATGGAGGGGAACCGGCGCCGGGCGGTGCTCAGCGCTGTGGCGGAGGAGGAGCTCCACGGTGCCGCGCTCCTCATGCGCATGAGGCCCAGCGCAAGGACGATGAGAGTCCGAGAAATCGGGCGCAAGAACTGCGGAGCTCGTCCCATGCGGCGCTCTTCGAGCGGGGCTTTCATGGGTTTACGCGAGCGCGTGCGGTTTACCTGCCACCCTTCGAACTTGGGCATGAGGTGCTTCTCGCACAACTCGCACGCCTTGAACCAGCCGCTGACTGGCCCGGGCATGGTGGCGAGTGACTGGCACACGTGGTTTATAACCCGTTGGTCGATGGCGAAGCCGGCGTCGAAAATCTTGTCGACGAATTTGCCGAGACCGGCGGCGTCGTTCTGGGCAACGAACATTTCGAGCATGATTTTGGCTGGCGTGGAGAGTAGGAAGCGGGAGTGCATGGGGACCTGGTCGAGCTTGGAGATGGAGGCGCCCGCGCGGCCGCCGGAGGCCTTTTGTTGAGTCCGGTTCCACATGAGTTCCCACATGGCTTTGGCTTCGTCGTACTTCTTCTCGTGGACAGCTTCTCTCAGCAGGGCGCGGAGCATATCAAAAGAGAGTTGTGCGGGTTCGCCGGCGGAGTCGGTGTCCCCCTTGTGAGGCAGGCTCCTCTGGATCTTGTACAGCTCTTTGACCGAGTCAAAGTCGCGATATCTTGCAAAGAGGTTGATCGACCCCACCAGTACGTGGCGGAGACGATGCAGTGTGTCAGCTGCGCGGACGGCCGACTCGCCGCTCCCGTCGGCTGCGTGGCCTGTCTTGATGAGACCGGTCATCTCCTCGACGCGCGAGAATAGAGTCGCTCTAGCTTCGTCGCGGATCGTCGTGCTTAGGGTACCGGTAGACTGCTGCATGAGAATGGCATGAACGGAATGAACCAAGCCGTCGGCCGTTTCGTCGAGCCCCGCGTCCGCCCTCAACTTGTTCGTAGGCTTAACAGTATTGAGATCCGAGGTGCGAATGGCGCCGTCCAAGACGGTGCTGAAGTGCTGCGGCTGAAGCACGAAGTCGGGATCGGAACGTGACCTCACCAGCAGCTTGTACGCGGCGTGGGTCTGCTTGCAGAGCACCAGGGCCTGGAGCAAGATGTTGTGGGTTTCGGGCATCCACTTCACTTCGTGCTGCTGCATCACCGCCACGACGCGACAAACCATGGCGAACGACCGCCGCTTCGAATGGTACCGCAGCAGCACATGCCAAAGATGTGTAACGACACCTGGCACTTTGCCCTTCGTCGCCTTAACGCACACCGCCAGCGCCTCTGCTGAACTCTCCTTCCTGCAATAGGCCTTCACAACAGTAGCCATGATACCGGCGTCGATCGTGACGTGCTTTTGGGCAGATGCGAGCATTTGCATAGTCCTGGCCAGATCGCCTTCGTACGCCGTGCGGCCCATGACGGTAGCGTAAGAAAAGACCGTCGGAGTCGACGCCTTGCAGAGATTGTCGAAACAGGTCAGCGTGCTTTGGTACGAACCGGTCCGCGAGTGACACTTCAGCAAGATGTTCCAACTGACGATGGACGGCTTCACACCGTACTTTGTTCTCATCTCGTCAAATATTCGCCGTGCGCCCTCAGCATCGTCCGCCATGACGTAGGCGTTGAGCATGTAATTGAACGTCTCCGGCTCCCGCAGCACATCCTTGGACTTGCACGTATTGACGTACGTTTCCCACAGTCGCTCCAGCGACTTGACGTCGCCGCGGGAGGCGTAGAACTTGAGGAACTTGCGGAAACCCCACTGGTCCAGCCCGCCGTAGCTTCTCTGATAGTCCTCGTAAACGTGCTCGAGGCCGGCCACGTTGCCCGGGTAAAAGATCTCGAACATGCCGTGCAGGATATCCCAGGTCGGCCTCTGGCCCGGTAGAGCCCGGAAGGTGCTGTAGATCTCAGCCAGGCCCTCTCTACGACCCTTTTCCAAGGCCTTGGATAGGTACTTCCAGCACCAGATCTTGCGGTCGATGATTTTGAGCAACGGCAGCGCCTGGTCAGGCGGACACGGCTGCATGAGCGCCAGCGTTGCCAACTTCCTCACCAACTCTCCGAGTGCGCGTTGTTTCCTTCTTTCCGCATTCGTTGCCACTTTCGTTTCTGCTTTTGTTTCCTCCTTTGTTTCTTCTTTTGTTTCTTCCTTCGTTTCCTCCTTCGTTTCCGCTTCCACTTCCGCTTCCACTTCCGCTTCCACTTCCGCTTCCATCTTGAGATCGGGATGTTCCTCTTCAGTGAGACTGAGGTATTCCTCTTCAGAGAAGGCTTCAAGGTACGAAAGAGCGATCACTCCGAGGTTCTGGACCTTGGCCACTTCAGGCAGCGGCCCGGTTTTAACGCCGTGTTTCCTGAAGACCTTGTAGTACGCCAGCCACGTCTCCTCGAGGTAATTTCGTCTTCTTTTCTTGAGACAGGCCCAAGCCATGAGTTCATCGAGCCCTCCCACCATCGCCTTTGCCTCCAACCCCCAGTGGTACAACGCCAGCGCGTCCTCATGTTTGTTGAGGCGCAGGTTCGCGCCGACGGCCGCACCCATCAGCTCAGGGGTCCGTTCGTCTTCTTTGATCTTGTCGAACAAGATGAGGATTCTCTTCGCATCCACAGGGTTTGCCGAGCGGTAGAGGTACAGGATCACTTCCGGCTGAAATTGGGGTTGCAGATGGGGTTCCAACTGGGAATACAGCTGCCATATTGAGCCAAAGTATTCAGTCGTGTTGTTCGCCATGAGCTCCTTCATGAGCTCGGGCTTCGAGCCTGCCCCAATGTAGGAGGGGCCGCTGTGCGAATAGGTCGCATTGGCATCGTGGTCGGCCTCCGGAAAGAATGTCGCGGTCGTCATGCTATCGTCTTTATCTGTATCCTGCCTCTCACCGGTTTCCAGCGGCTCGTCCTGCTCTGCGGTATCCTCACTCGTTGCCTGCCATTGGGCCGCTCGCACGCTCACGGGAGTAGACTGTCTGGTGTCCTGGGATCGTCGTTTGGCCGCGGCGACAGCAGACGAGGCGAAAAGGCGTGATCTCCTGGGCAGTTTATGTATCGTGGACAGACTGTCGCGGAAACCTGGAGCAGCGCCTCGGGGCAAGGCGCTGCTTGTGTTGGGATAGAGGAAGTCTAGCAGAAAGGTGGACGCGGCGAGTGGCCGAGTGGGTACGGACGTTGACGAGGAAGATGAAGACGCCTCAGTCTCGGATATTTGCAGCGACGCCAGAGGACCGCGTATGTCTATGGCGGCAGCGCCATGTTGCCAAAAACCGGTGCGCAGCTTGCGCCGGCTCCTAAGAGACTGGGTGGCGGACGGAAGAGCATGGAGGCTGGTACATGATTCCAAGGTCGCCGCAGTTCTCTCCAGCATTGGGAATCGGTACCGTCACCAATGCAAATTCTTTCGACTATGAATAATGTACATGGGCTGGTACTCCGGGCATGCTGCAGAGTGAAGTCGTCGATGTCGTGGCCGGGTGCGTCGCGATCGATAGAAAAAGTTTTGGGTGGAGTCTTGGTGTTTGACAGTGGAAGAGCACGAATGCTCGGCTTTTGTGTCGTATGAAGTGAGTCAACGGCGACGCAGGGCTCGAGGCAAAGACAACGGTCGAAAACGCCTCTGAGAATGGTTCTTCGCCTTGATGTAGATTGTAAGCGAAGACAAGTGGAAAGGCGAAAAGCACTTCGTCCTAAAGTACCTGGGTGTTCGAATGAAGGTATCATTCGATTATCCACTATCCATCATCGACTTTTCGAGAGCTTTGTCCAATCAGGCGGGTCAGACGAGGCAACAAGGAATATCTTGGACCCGACTTCCGCCAGAGGGGTGTCTTTAGCATTGCGATTTCCCACCACACCCCCTAAATTTTGACAATCCCACAGCTCACTTACGCCTGTTGGGAGAGGCCACTGGAACGTCAAGTTCAGGCCCCACTGCCCACTCCCCGCGCAGCGCAGAGGTCGACTCGATATCGTACGGCTTCATCCGCGGTGTATTGCTACGCACGACGACCACCCGAAACTTGGGCGCCGCATGATGGACATCACCAAGTTTGTCGTCTCCGGACGCGACTCCGCGCTTCTCTACGGAGACTACGCAACTTACCAGAGTCAGCTTGTCAAGAAGCTGCTGAACAGCCGCAAGAAGCTGGGCATCGCCACGAAGAACCGCGGAAAGTATAGCAAGAAGGCCGACATCACCGCTGGCCAGATTTCAGAGAACCATGAGTGGGTATCCTTCCCGAGCTCTCAATCACAGTTGCTGACTGCACCAGGTATATCAAGCTCCTCCTGCTCACGAGCGAGCGGGCCTGGGCCAACGCCATGGCTATTAAGTCGTCTCACGCCGCCGACGCGAAGGGCGTTACCGGCAAGACTCGAAACCACATCGTCTCCAGACTCGACAAGGCTGCCAAGACGGCTGAGCAGCTGTTCGAACTTCTGTCCCAACCGGAATCCGGTGCTTCACAGAACGACAAGCTCGAGTCTCGTGCCTATGCTGCCCAGATCCGAGGTGCTGCGCAATTTGAGAACCAGCATTGGGAGCCCTCCCTGAAGAGCTACGCCGTCGCTCGCGTCATCTACAGCGCCATGGCCACATCCACAAAAGGCGACATCTTCAAGGACCTTCTCTCCGATACGATCGATCCCTCCATCCGCTACGCCGCCTATCAGCTCAAGACGCCGCGCACAATACCCATTCCTGCGATAGCGAGACGAGCCTTTCCCCAGTCCGACTCTACCCTGGCCCAGCAGGTCAACGAGCTCGACCCGAACGTGCTCAGGCAAGCAGACACTGCCGAGGGCAGCAAGGAAAATGCCGAGAACGCCCCTAGGACTCTGTCATGGCGCTCGCGCGAGGTCAAGATTGAGGATGCCGCCATCTCTCTGGCCTGGGGCCGTGTCGAGGAGGCCAAGGCTCAGCTCGCTCAGAAGTGGCCGAAGCTCGCCGACTCCGAGCCGAGGGAAGTTGCCGCCGCCTACGATAGCATTCTGGAGGCTAGCCAGGACGCCGCAGACGCGACAAAAGAGGCCATTGATGAGCTGAGGGCCGAGGGCGTCTCTCAGAGCGACTCCCGCATGCAGAGTCTGCAAATCACCAGGACCGCTGTCAACTACGAGATGATCAGCTGGCGAATCGGTCGAAACCGTGTGTTGACAGGAAACGACGACGGTCTGGTTGAGAACTACAACTCGTCTCGGAGGAAACCCAAGAAGGGTGCGGAGAAGAAGCCAAAGGAAGAGACGCCCAGCCGCAAGGCGACTAAACTCAAAGAGCTCGTCGCTCTGTACGAGGGAACTTTGCAGAGTCTGGACGCCGCCAAGGAGCTGCCTGGTGTGGCCAATGACGAGGAGCTCGCCGGCCAGTTGGAGGCTTCTGCCGGATACTTCCGCGCGCTGAAGTGAGTGCTTCTTGCCCTATGGTCACTACGATCATGACACTAATACCACCACAGATCTCTTACAATCGCTCGCTCCCACGCCATCATTGGCAACACAGTCAACACTCTGGCCCTCATCAAGAACGCCGTGGGCGAGGTCCAGGCCGCTGCATCTGACCTCCCCAGCAGCACTGCGGCCGAGGCTACTCCACGCAACGTCGAGGTCACCAGCAAGGATGCCAACACGTTGCAAAAATACCTCGAAGGCCAGCTCCTACGCTACCGCGCCCTCGTCCACCTTTCCAACCTGCTCAAGGAGGAGAGCACCGAAAATGACGACACCAAGTTCATCCCCCTCATCGAGCGCCTGCACGAGTACCCTGCTAACGGCGTCGACCTCACCAACATTGTCGACATTCCGCCGAAGCTGGCTCCCATCCCCGTTAAGCCTATTTTCCTCGACGTTGCATGGAATTACATTGACTACCCAGGGAAGGAGCCCCAGGAAGAGCTCAGCCAGTCCGAGGAGAAGCCCGCCGCTGCGGCTGCTAGCGAGCCTGCACCGCAACCGCAAAAGAGGGGATGGTTTGGATTTGGTCGATAGACGAATGCAGCATGCCCGGTAGCTGGTTGCTGGCCGCATTTACCTCGCAACGTAACGTAAATAAGCATGCACACGGTATGAGCAATCACTGAACAGTGAAGGTGACTATTGCTAAGATGGCACGACTGTTTCGTTCAGACGGTGATGGAGTAGTCCAATTACAGTGGTCTTGACCGTAGGTCATTTCCAGTCAATCCTCTCAAGCGATCGGTTGGCTGAAATCATGGCCGTTGCGTGGACCTCTCGGCCTGATACTAGGACCGCATTATGGTATCTTCACGTAAAATTAAAGCATGGTACTTGGTAGTATCTTGAGTGGGGATGGTATTCGTCGCATCTGGACACCGCTTTGGTTATGTACATATGCAACCCGTCTTGTCCCCATGATCATCCTTCGATCGTATGACTACCGTGTCGGTATCATGGAATGTTTTGATGCCCCCCAACGCCGGTTCCGCCGACCGCAAGTATTAACAAACATTTGTAGAAAGGGGGAACAAGGAAGAAAGTGCGGCCGACCCGACCGCCAACCGGCAAGAACTATGAGTACAGTGTAATACACGAAAGCTGGTAAATCTTGATGACATAATCAAAAGAGAGCCTTTTGCGGCTCGGAGTGGGAATACGCGGGAAGTAGTACATGAGACGGAGAGAAAAATACAAGACAGAAGACACTTAAGGCTTCTGCTCACCCTTGTTCTCGGAGGCGTTGGCGTCCTGGGCGGGCTGCTCGCTGGACTCGGCACGGGCCTTGTGCATCTTGTCGAAGAGGTTCAAGCTAGCAACCTGGAGCTCGTCGGTCTTCTCCTTGATCTCGGCACCAGTAGCGTTACCCTCACCAGACAGGTTCTTGGAGACGAACTCGCGGAGGGAAGCAATCTTCTGACGAATGCTTTCAACCTCGGCCTTGTCGAGCTTGTCAGCGTACTCGTTAAGGGCACGCTCGGTGTCGTTGAGGACGCTGTCGGCACGGTTGGCAGCCTCGATGGAGCCCTTGCGCTCCTTGTCAGCCTCGGCGTACTTCTCGGAGTCATCAACCATCTGCTGGATCTCAGCGTCGGACAGACCAGAGCCAGAAGAAATGGTGATGGACTGATCCTTGTTGGTAGTCTTGTCCTTCGCGTTAACGTGGACAATGGAGTCGGCGTCAATGTCGAAGGTGACCTCGACCTGGGGAACTCCGCGGTGGGCAGGGGGGATGCCAACCAGCTGGAAGTTACCGAGAAGCTTGTTGTCACGGACGAGCTCACGCTCACCCTGGAAGACCTTGATCTCAACAGCGGTCTGGAAGTCGGCGGCAGTCGAGAAGGTCTGGCTCTTCTTGGTGGGAATGGTGGTGTTTCTGTTGATAAGACGGGTGAAGACACCGCCCAAAGTCTCGATACCGAGAGAGAGGGGAGTGACGTCAAGGAGAAGGAGGTCCTTGACCTCACCAGAGAGAACGGCACCCTGGATGGCGGCACCCATGGCGACAGCCTCGTCAGGGTTGACAGACTTGGCGGGGTCACGGCCGAAGATGCTCTTCACGGTCTCAGCGACCTTGGGCATACGGGTCATACCACCGACCAAGATGACCTCCTGAATGTCCTTGGCCTGGACACCGGCGTCCTTCAGGGCCTTGCGGACGGGATCAATCGTCTTGGTGATCAGAGGCTCCAACTGCTTCTCAAGCTGAGCACGGGTGAGCTTCTGGTTGATGTGCTTAGGGCCAGAGGCATCAGCGGTAATGAAGGGCAGGTTGATGTCGGTGGAAACAGCAGAGGAAAGCTCGATCTTGGCCTTCTCGGCAGCCTCGCGGATTCTCTGAATAGCCATGCGGTCGTTGGACAAGTCGATGTTGGAGTCCTTCTTGAACTGCTGGACGAGGTGACGGACGATTTGAATCTATAGGATGTCAGAATAGGTTCAGACCGGCGCCTTTAAGGTAAACTTACGTCAGCATCTTCACCACCGAGGTGGGTGTCTCCGGCAGTGCTCTTCACTTCGAAGACTCCGTTCTGAATCTCAAGGATAGAAACCTGTGATGTTTGAGCAATTTGGCCAGGTGGTGTGGGTGATGTTTCCTCTTACGTCGAAGGTACCTCCACCCAAGTCGTAGACACACAGAGTGCGGTCAATACCCTCCTTGTCAAGACCATAGGCAAGAGCAGCAGCGGTAGGCTCGTTAACAACACGGAGGACGTTCAGACCGGCAATCTGACCGGCGTCCTTGGTGGCCTGACGCTGGGAGTCGTTGAAGTATGCAGGAACGGTAACAACGGCGTTCTTGATGTCCTTCTGGAGGTAATCCTGGGCAGTCTCCTTCATCTTGTTGAGGACAAAGCCACCGATCTGGGAGGGAGAGTACTTTTGGTCGCGGACCTGGATCCAAGCATCACCGTTGGTGTGCTGGACGATCTTGTAGGGGACCTCCTTGATATCTCTCTGGACCTCAGCGTCGGTGAACTTGCGACCAACAAGACGCTTGGTAGCGAAGAGTGTGTTTTCGGGGTTGACGACAGCCTGGCGCTTGGCGGCAACACCGACGAGGCGCTCGCCCTCCTGGGTGAAGGCAACGACGGAAGGCGTTGTGCGGGCACCTGTCGCGATTCGCGTAAGCTACGAAATCACAATTGAATGATTGAAGCATCGAAGAACATACCCTCCGAGTTCTCAATAATTTTGGCCTGCGCTCCTTCCATTACGGAAACAGCACTGTTTGTTGTTCCTGCATGTCGTCAGTCGCGTTCCTCTATGCTCTGTTGAAAGCTGTGATGCTTACCCAGGTCAATACCAATGACGGTACCAGTGACCTTGCCGTCGGATGAAGTCGACTCATAGCGAGCAAACTTGGACGCGAAGGGCTGACGGGCGAAGCCTGCCGAGCGAGCGGCGATTGGGCGGGTAGCTCTGGGAAGCTGCGCAGGCGCTCGTTAGCTTACGAAGACTCTGTAGAGATAACTGCATATACTTACAGCCCTGGCGAAGCGCGCAGACATCATGTTGTGCGTGTGTGTGAAAGAGACGTGGTGAAGGGAAAAACGACAGGACGGAAGAAGGGATCAGGTATAATAGAGTACAGATAGATGGGTTGGTTTGAGTGGTGGGTAGGAAGGAGGGAGTTGCGCAGGAATGATGATGGCAAGCTGTCGACAGATTTTTTTGACCCGTAAGTAGCCCCCCCGGTCATAGAAGCCGACCGAAACCCGCACTGGACTGGGCTGGATGTGACGGGGTCCGGTCTCGGTTGTTCCGACGCGAAGCTCCGCAATCTAATGGATGGAACCTATGGGCAGATGCACGTGACGAATCAGCATCCAGCGGTCCACCACTGTCCCATTTCGTTGTAGTCGTCATTGTCGTTGCTGTTTAATTCCATGTTTGCTAAATACTCTTGTCCATCGACTTTGTTCTCATTAGGCGGCCCTGCCGAAGTTGGACTTGCGGGACAGAGTACTGGAGCTATATACTATACATACATACTATGTATGCATTGACCAACGGAAGGCATGCGTTAACGAGTTGTTCTGGTCCTGGCTAGGTAAGTACTAGGTAGGCGGTCTCTCGAAAATTTCCTGGTCACTAGATCTCGAGAGTGGCGCTCGTCGACGTGGAACGAAGGGTCGACTAGCTTGATTTGTCAAGTGCTCGTTGGTGGCAATAGGTAGTTGTCAATGACAACTCTTCAGCTTCATTCTACCTAATACTGCGCAATACGTACTGTGCACCTCTATTGAATGAATTTTACCAGCCACTCATGTTTGACCTCAGCAAGGTTTGTTATCTGGGCTTTTGTGCAAGTCGCCGACACCTTGAATGGATGCGCCTGGTCATTCGACAAGAGTATTCCAAGTGTTGCTTCCTGTTTGAGGCCTGCTGGGCCAGTAATGTTTGACATCAACATCCGCGGCATCTCAATCGGACAGCCACGCTTACTGTGTATGTACAAAATGAGTATCGTCACTCCTTTTCTGTATATGAATTGGAGCATCTGGAATGGAGCACAACAAGCAGGGGCTCCAGCCATGCAGACAAGGTTCCACGAGGAGATAATGGATGGAAACTGGGGAGTGGTGGAGGCCTATTTAACTTACCGACTACCTAAGTACACATCCTTTTGTCACAGCAATGGCAAATGCACATGGAGACCCGTCACCAGACACCAGATGGTCTACGGTCAAACTGCGTACCTTGCTCAGGCACTGCGAGCTTCTACGTGCTCAGCTATCATCTGCCCTGGCAGTGACGCGGTACACGAAATCGAAAACACAGACGCTAGACGTTCCTTACGCGTCAGGCTAACCAGACCAGGAGGTGGAACACAGCCACATCAATCGGTATCAGTCTCCTGTGAAGGTACCCGGAGCTCCGACTTTCCAGGCTAAGGTACCTAAGCTTGGTTGCAGCCCAAGCTCCAAGCGATACCTAGAATTGAACATCCCACGCACGAGGCAACGAGGTGCCTCTGCTCTGCAACACCTCCCCTACAGCGCAGTGTCAGGTACTTCATCCAAGCCATGCGTGGACCCACCCGCTGAAGCGAATTCACCCGGGCCATTGTGACATTTGCGCCAGCGCTGCCAGCGAGATTCAGCCAACCAGCGTCATTCAAATCCAGAGCAGAGGCAACTCTGCTGTGAGTAAACTGAGGCCCCTCCTGCCATACCTACACGGACGTCATGCGGCAAGTTGCCTCACGTTTGCGCAACTTGCATCTCGCTCTTCCAAACCCAAACCTACGACTCGGGAATCATCCCACGCCCTCGATCCTCCTACTGTAGTATCGCCTACGCTTCACATACCGACTACGTCTATTGTTTTCGTACTTGACCTACGCCATCGACGGCGCGCAGCCGCTACATGATTGCATTGTAACGCACCTTTGGCCACCCCATATGCCATCATGGCTGTGAAAGATGGCGTCTCGTATGTTTCATTGGGCTCCTCGTTGGACGGCATGCTCATTCCGATTGAATAGCTATTATCCGACCAGCAGTTTGATGTCCAAAAAGTCGCGGAAACATTATCGAATCCCGGTCCGATCTCAGTGCGTACCTGTCCGACCTTTCGCATGCGTCGTCACATGCGAGCGATACTGACTATTGGCTTCAGACACTGGCAGTTACGATCTCTCATCAGCGCCGAAAAGTCCAATTTTGTGTACTTCCCCGGAGGACCGAGTAGCAGTCACATCCAACGCCTCAACACCACCACGAAGGAGTGCGAGACCGTCAGGTTCCTGTCGTTTACGCCGCGGTGTCTGGTTGCCGAAAACGGTTGGGTTTGCTGCGGAGGAGAGACGGGAGAGTTCACAGCTATCCAACTGGACAGCAGTCCCGACGATAATGGCGATCTTGATATCCAACTCAACCTCGACCCTGATGCGCGGCTACCCCTAGGCTTCGACTCCGATTCTCCTCGATCCGACGATATCGGGTTTTCCCTCATCTCCCAGTCGCGGCGGCTGAACATGAGCAGCAGATTGAACAAAAACGTTTTGGCGAAAAGTCAAAAACTGGCGAGAGATCGAGTGAACTGTATAACAATGTGGTTCCCGCCAACCGCCGGCCCAATGCATCACGGAGCATACACAGAGCCCGCTGCGGTCCTGGCAAACAACGACAAAACGGTGGTGTTGGTTGGCTTGCGTGATTTCGAGAGCAACGACAAGGTGGAGCCGCTGGATGTTGTGTCATATCCGGACTACGTTAACCGGGCTATGATTTCCCCTGATGGCCGGCTTCTCATCGCTATTTTGGACGACCCGTACTTGTACATCCATCACCGCGTCGAGACAAACGGCGACGACAGTGGCCCGTTCCGAGCCGATGATAGGCCCGAGTACCGGTGGGAGCTTTGGGGCAAGATATTACTAAAGAGTCAGCGCAGAGACGATGCGTCCGATAGCAGAGGAAGCTTTGCTGCTTGCTTCTCCAATACCGGAGCCTATCTAGCTGTCGGAACCCAGTACGGCACCATATCGGTTTTCGACGTGGCTGGTTTGACTGATCCGGACGTCACCGACCCTCTGCTGACGTCTTTCACATCATCCCGTCCGATGGCTGGGTCTGGGGCTATCCGCGACATGGCCTTCTGCCCTGGGCCATTTGATTTACTTGCTTGGACGGAGGATCGCGGCCACGTGGGAATCGCCGACTTGAGAACCGACTTCGTGCAGCGACAAGTCCTCGACATTGGCGTAAGTGGTGATTTCGAAGAGGTCTCTGTTCTGGACCGGGCGACGATAGATCCCCGCCTGCTTGAAGGCCGCGGCGAGCGAAATCCGACGCCACCATCGGCATTGACTGGTCCTCTCTTCTACGGTGGTGACGGACGGTGGCGACGAGGGTCGGAAGGGCCGGAACGCACTCATCACTTTGCCCTCACACCCGACGAAACTCGGGTTCTGGAGGCCCTGCAGGATGAACGTCGGCGGCGAGAACAAGGGGAAAGAATATCATCTCGAATCACGGAGACAGCAGGCAAGTCATCCCTTCCCACATTACCGCAATTCGCAGACGGTTCTAACCTAGTGCAGCCAACACGCTCGCCCGCAGCAGCAGCGTCTCCCGTGGTTTAAGCGGGCAGAATGACACGATACGCTCGAGCGGAGATCGCAACGACGGGCAGCCTGGCAGTGTGTCCCGTGCTATCGGCGATCTCCTCGGCAATATTCGCGACTCCCGAGAACGTGCTCAAGAACGCATTCGCAACGCCCACAGGGTTATTCTCCAGTCCAACGTCGAGAGAGAACGCATGATGAGCATGATGACCTCTCGTCCCCCGCGCAACCAGAGAGCTAGTCGACCAAGCGAGGCGCCCGCGTTTTCTGCTATCCAGCGGACATCCAACGAATTGCGCAGCCTGACGCCGTCGGGTAGCGGTTGGGCTGACCTGGAAGCCCTATACAGTCTGTCCTTCGAGAGTAACGTCCAGGATTCGCGGGCTGCTACCAGAGACCGTGACAGGGAACGCTCTGGAATCCTGCCCCTGCTTAATTCTGTCGCGATCGCCGAGATGGAAGAGCGCAACCTCCGTCGGCGCGTCGTTATGGAGCACGGCGTCCACGAGGCACCACCCGAGCCAGACAACACTGCCGGCATTGCCTGGAGCGAGGACGGGCGAACGTTGTAAGTGCCTCACTGTGGCAGCTTCGGCTAGCGGGAACCAGTCTAACAGATCCAGATACGTGGGCGCAGAAAACGGCATTTACGAGTTCCAGGTGGATATCCTGGGACGGAAATTCCAGCCCGATCTGACACTTCGTTGAGGAATTTTCCTGTTTCACGGCGTTGTAGGTTCTGGGACGGCAACGAATTATCTGCGTACATCTTGCAGAACGGTGTAGGGAGTTCGGCATGCACTGGGATTTTTTTTCCGACAACTGAACGCATCACAAAAGTCTGCAGGCATCATGATTGTTGGGTTCTGTAGTTCTAGGCGGGTGGCCTGCAATGCAACGTGTGCATGGCCGCCACGGCATGTAATGTACTGACGAGCGGCATTACCAGCCCTCGGATAACACAGAATGACTATCAACCGTACACAATCTTGTCGACCCGCTCCGCTATCGCCAAGCAGCTCGTCAGTCCTGGGCTCTCGATACCGAGAAGGTTGACCCAGCCCTCGTAGCCGTCTTCTCTTCTGATGACGAAGTCGTGGAATCCCGTGCCTTGCGCTACGGCGCCGAGCTTCCCAAGTTTCGGTCGGATGCCTGCATAATCCGGCTCCAGGCAGCTCTCGTCAAGGTCGGGGAGGTACTTCTTGATAGCTTCAACGGCCAACGGCATCCTCGAAGTGTTGACGGCCAGGTCATCTGCGGAGTCGACCCACTCCACGTCCGGACCGAAGCGCACACGTCCGGCAAGGTCCAATGTCAGGTGCGTACCCAGGCCTCCGGCGCCAGGTTCTGGAGCAGGATATATTAGCCTGCCGACCTTGGGCGAGGAGCTTGCGTACGAGAAGTAGTTGCCCTTGGCGTAGAACATGCCCCTTTTCTCCTCTGCGGGCACAATCATGTTGTTGATGTCAACCGCGCCGAGGCCTGCAGAGTTGACGAGAACCTCGGCAGTTACTGTGCTCTCCTCGCCTGTTGTCGAGTCTCGGACTCGAACCTCCCAGCCACCACTACCTTTGTTGCCCACAGGTTTCACGCCTGTGACAGCAGAGCTCAACGCAACGACACCGCCCGCGTCCTCGAAGAGGCCCTGCAGTGCGACCATCAATCCATGGGAATCAACGATTCCGGTTGTCGGGCTCTCCAGAATGCCAGTTTCGCCGCGAACGCCAGGTTCCAACCTCTGAGCTTCTTCGTTTCCAATCCAACGGACAGGCACGTTGATGTCGTTCTTGCAGAAGTCGTGGACTTTTTGCAATGCTTCTCGCTGAACCTCGTTTTGCGCCACAATCCATTTTCCAGTGTTTGCGTGGGGAACGTCGCGCGAGCGACAGAAGTCGTACAGCAGTTCCTTGCCACGAATGCAGAGTTCCGTCTTGAGCGTGCCCGCGCCATAGTAAATTCCTGCGTGGATGACTTCGCTGTTGCGGGATGAGGTCTCTGTCCCCACAGCTCCGTGTCGCTCCAAGAGTACGGTGGAGGTTCCCGGCCGTTGAGCCAAGGCCCGGGCTGTTGCGAGACCTACTGCGCCGCCTCCGACTACCTGCGGTCGGTTAGCTCCTCGTTACGCTCGCATCCTACGTGCTGTTTGAATGGCGCGAGATTGCGTGACGACCGCGCTGTCCAGGGGGTGTTATCGGCTTACTCACCACATGAGTGAAATCGGCTCTTACAGATGCCGTTGACGAAAAGCCCCGGCAGGCTTGGGCCAACCGCCCGATTGATCTTGCGCACAACGGTCTCAAAGACATGGCTCTACGATGCTGTAAACATGCAAGCACGCCGGCTGCTTCGATTCTCTTCGGTGGTGGATTGAATGGATGTTTTCACAAGCCCCGATGACGCCACCGGGGCTCACAAGGAGTGGTGGTTTCCGGCGCCGGGGTCGGGACGGCGGTTACTGGGGTACAAAGGCCCACCGCTATCGAAAGAGATAGGCTAAGTACCGAGCTAGGCCTCCAACGTCCATCCATTACAATGATTGATGATGGGACGAACCGTACAGCTGTTGCTTTTCAAGAGAAGTTTAGACAACTAGGGGCATCTCATTCCCTTTTCTGGAGACATGACCCAAACCCAGGCGTGTTTGTGTGGTCAACAACGGGTACTATGGTACTGTGTTGCACTCTGGTAAAGCTCTTGGGTTGCTGATATGCTAAAAACGGTCGACGTGACTCGACTTTTCAATCTAATAGACAGCTCAAGGGAGTAGGGCACATATCAAATCAGAGAAAAGTGAGAGAGATAGTCCAGCAGCAGCAGCTGCTGCAATGCTAGCAGTAGTTTTGAGGTCGAAAGGCAATGGATTGACCTCATGTCTCTGTAATTGACGCTTGGGGGTGGGGGTTTCCCTACTTGAAGGGCAACCCGCACGAAAGAACAGCGCAGGTAGGTTATTCCTCGAGCACTAGGAAGAGTTGGCAAATGCACAAGGTCCTTACAGCTACAGCGGACGTTGACACATTTGATGGACGACAAGAGGTTTAAGACGTGGAAAAAGCAGTTGGTGGTAGCCTGCGGATGAAGACTAGTAGCATTCATGGTTACGCTGTCTCAGGAGCGGCAATGGTAGATAAGGTCGTAATTCAGAGCATCATCATGTTTGCGTTCTTCACCTGCTTCGAAATTTGAGGCATGCGAGTTACAATTGGCAAGACCCGTGCCACTCTGACAAGGGGATCTTGCTCATCCCTATTATTGCTTGTGCTTTCTGTCTTGAAATTCCAAACGTCTCTGAGGGCGGTAGCGATGTTCACATTTGTCGGCAGTACTTACTCGCCACCCGCAACTTTACCTGCCCTGGTGTCTTCATCATCAGGCAAGCAACATCTGCAGCACTGCACTGCATCTTCAGGTCAGTACTGACGAAACTCGCCGCGAAAGGGACCTCAGCAGATACCGTCACCCATTCACCTTGCATTACAGAACTTTTTGCCAAAACACAATGCCACCTATAATTACTGACCATTCGCATGTTCTACAAGGGCGACAGGATTAGGATCATTTCTGCAACGACCTGCTCAGAAATCGCCAACATCGTTTCCCATGGAAGTCAAAGTGTGTTATTGCCCCTTATCAAGGATGCTTGATGGAAGTGCCAGCAAGAAGAACCCTGGTCTACTGGGCTACTCAACTTTAGGCTACAAGTGTCAAAGATACGTGTTGCGAGTAGGTGGCAGGCAGGATCTATTGCCTACAACGCCTCGTCTCTCTTCGCTCCACCCAGCTAGCGTTGTCGTTCTTGAGGTTCGTAGTGGAAAAGAAGCTGCCTGGGTTGATTGGGATTGTACCTACCAACGAGAAAAACCCCCTTTTTCCAACAAGGAGGAAAGACCACAGGTATTGAAGCGCCTCGAGGCCGTCGTGGAGAGTTTCTCGCGGCTGGAAAGAAGGTCGACGATGAAATAAGGGGGGAAGAGGACGCCGACGAAAACGACATATTTTCAAAGGTTAAAGAGTGAATAGAATAAAAGGAGAAAGTTGTAGAGAGGTATCGGACGAAAAGAGTCCAGTGGGTCAACAAGAAACATGCATTCTTGGTTGCCAACGAAACGGCGTCTGTACGTGACGTCGATCATCTCCTCCATGCGTATTTGCACTCTGTGGCGCAGCTGTGTTGCCGCGGTTGAGCCATCTCACGTCGTCTCGCTCGCCATCCCCTATTCACGCCACGAATAACTCCCCAACATCGAGGCACGAGCGCGAGAGGATATGTCGATTGATGGTATTCCATTCCCTTGCCAACGCAAGACTGGCCGTGACTATCTGGTACTGCCAGCCTTGTTGCTAACCCCAACGCCATAATTATACAGTGGCAATCGTGAAAAAACTGAACCTTTTCGTAACGCCAACACCATTGCAAGAGTCAGTCCCGCCGAATAAAACTGTTTGGAGAGGCTTTCTCCAAAGCTTGATGTGATCATGTCAAGATAATCAATTTTCTTTGACACCCTCCGCCCTTACCGGAACCGGGACAGAAGACGGCGTTGTTCGCGCGGTAGCCGAGTCCTCTTCGCCGGCTGTTGTGCCTCTCGTGAGCTGAGACGGATGTGACGGCTCGTTAGGATTTCCACTCCCCGGTAAGACGTCCGTCAACTGCCTCTCTGCATTTTGTTAGTACTAGCAAAGCTCCAACGTAGGCAGCGGTCTTACCGAGGTCGCGGATGCGGTGGCGGAGCATTTGATTTTCTCTGACCAGCATCTGGGTCTCTGCCAGATAGAAGGCGTTCTCGTCACGGCCGCCCAGAATCCACTGGTCGCCGCTGTCTCCGCTCATGGATGTCGACCGCAACCTAGGGGAAGCTCCACGGCTAGAGGTCTGCGACCGACGCTGGAGATCGGCTCGCGAGATGTCGAACGAACTACGTGGGTGGGGGACGACGGGCGACCGAGAGAAGGAGGAGCCGGCTGGCGGCAGGGGCGTGAAGCCCGGGGGGGGTATAGCTGTAGCGTGCTGCAAAATGGGGGTTCCCTGGTTGGATCTCTCAGATGCTATGGCAGAGTCCTCGACCGCAGAGCCCTGGCCGTGGGGAGCCTGATGTTGCTGGAGCTGTAGTTGCTGCTGGCGGATCATCTGCAGGAGTCGGTTCTGGGAAATCTGTCAGCTACAATGCGGTAACGCGACGTGCGCTGTGCACTTACGACTTGACCTTCTTGTTCGGCTTCGAGCTCCTGGTGTAGCTCACCCAGACTCGGAGCGCGGTTGTGGTGGGGGTCGCCGCCAGCTGCCATCAAAGGCGAGATTGACATGGGCTGAGGACTCGTGACTGAAGCTCCAGACGGGTTGTGTTGATTGTCCGCGACCATCTCGCCGGGCCCGGGGACCGAGGGGTCGTTGAGCTGGAGGTTCATCAGGACGGTCGATCGTCTTCGGCCGGCACCGGGGGACTGTCGGTGTCGCGAGAGGGAGCCGCTCGAGGAACCTGATAGAGTCAGCAGGATCACGGCAATGGTTCTGTGCTAACGTACGTCTGGAGTCGTGCTGGAGGCCAGCGTTCATGGTAGCGGCAGCCTGCAATGAGGTTGACATGCGCCGCGGGGAGCCAGTAGGGGACACGCCGCGCGGGATTGAAACACTGCCTGGCATAGCTTCGCCGTTGGAAGAAGACATTCTTGTTCGTGCAGGTAGCGATGGGGGTGATGATGGAGGAAGAGAGTTCAGGTCTGGGGCCATAGCATTGACAGTAACGTTTAGTCGAAAAATGGGTCGCACTTGAAATCGAGGTGGCTGACCCTGCTGGAGTAAAGTTGGCGATGGCAGATGCAGTGAGCTAGCTACACGCTCGGGGCTGAACGAGGATCAATAGATCGTCGTCGAAGTGGTTGCGGTGCGGTGACAGGCGGAAAAGGTGGGGTTCCAGCTGCGTCAGAGGTGGGCGCCGTTGGGAAGTATGAGGTAATGCTAGGACGAGGTTGGAGAGTCGAGGCATTTGGAGCAAGAGACGAGACGCAGCTTGAGGGAGGCGAAGGGTATCAATTCGATCAAAATTCAATCAAGGCAAGAATCCTCAGGATGCATAGTCAAGACGGCAGTGGCATGCTTGCGGCGTGTTCGGCTGATCAACTGGTCCCTGGAGGTTTTGGTTCTGCGAGGCAGCTGACTTCCATGTTTGAGTGTCAGTCCATATCCCCGCCTGCTCTCAGCCCATTCACTGTACGGGCGACGTATCATCAGGGTAGCTGCGCCCTCCATCGACGCTGCGGTTTTGGAGTAGCATTTGAAAGGCCCACAGAGGATTCCTTTGGCGTCACATGGTCCCTCAGAAGGTGCTGGTCATTTCACAAGGAGGAGTGATGATGGCGGCTTCATGCACATCCAACTGCTTTCTGCCTTACATAAATGATAACGTAAGACGGGGTGGATCGACTGACTGACGACTTTTATCCCGAATCCAAAACAGATGGGAACCGACCGTTATGATACGTCGATCTGATTGGCTTAAACATCTCCGTTAGCCAATACGGACCATTATCCGTTACGCATCGCAGGCTCCCATCTTAGGTACATCGCATCCAATTCTCTTTAGCCGTGACCGAACGACTCAGCTCGCGAAATGTATACATCCGAGATACCAGACCAGGAATCGTCCGGCGATGTTCACCAACCGTAACCAGCGCAACGTTTTTGAAAAGCAACATAACTGCGCGCTGACCAACAACATGCGACCCCAAAACAAGGGTTCAGCCGCATGCTATTTGCGTCCGGTCACGGTACGTCAGTCATCACGAGCCTCTCCGGCTCCCGCCCGGCGTTTGCCGGTGGCGTACCGGTATGATCGCGAAGGCCATAGGGCTTCTACCTCACGTTCATGTTTACTCGGTACTCTGGCCTGATCAAGCCACGAGCTGTCGCCGTGGCTGTTTGTTTCCACCTGAAGAAACGTCCAAAAACAGCTTCACAAGTCGGACGACGTGCTGTCAAAAGAAGCCCCCGATCATTTTCCCGCCGTATCTTCGGAGCCGCGCCGTTCTAGGTGCTCCAGGTCTCAGGTGAGAACCCTGCGCAAGCCACCGCTGGGTTGTTTTTCCAACAGAGGTCCAAGCCTCCGCGCGGGATCCTCACTGCTAGACCCTTTTTTGCCATCGTCACCGCGCCAGCTAACAACGCGGCAAGGTGCCGATCATGGCGGTCGTCGCTTTTGGTCTTTATCCAGCTGGAATGATGTTTCTCTGCCCGCGTGGAAGGCAAAAGCTGTTGGTGGCGTCTCTACCGCATGGTCAACGTCCGCCACGCACATGCTAGAACAACAACGCGAACGCCTCATCGCGAATCGGTCGTGGCCTCCACGATTTGTTTATAGCCGCAGCTTATCGCGGCGGCGGCAACAGAAATAGACGACGGCGATCTGACTGTGCACCATCGTACGGACACGCCTCGATCATCGACTTCCCAGCGCTACTTGTCAAGTCCAGAGCACGTTGTAGAGCTGTAGTAGTCACATCGCCCTCGTCAGCCGCCATTCGCTCTGGCTGGACCCTACCTGCGGCAGTGTCTTGATCGTCTGTCTATCACACATGTTCGCGACCGAAAAGCGGGCTGATCGATCGAGATGAGCATCCTTGAGAAGCGTGAAACACTGGATCTCTACTCTCACCAGCTCTGTCGTCGGGAGGCTTTCAAAGATGGATGTAGACGAACACTGGGGTAAGCACCCGGTCGACGAGCAGCCACTGGTGATGTGACAACCAGTTCTCGCAAGCTGTTCTCGATTGAGGAGATTGCACCCGGCCGGCCGGTTCTCTGGCGAATGCAGCTTTGCCCTACGAGCACGTTGCAGAAGAATGGCATGGTCTTGAGACCTGACCATACGGACACAGGACAGGACTGACAAATTCTGGTCTCAGTGTGAAATTCAAAAGCAATGTGCCAGCAGCAGCCATCGCCACCGATCTGCCGACTCCGTGCGCACAATCCGATGTGCCCGCATCTTGCAAGTTGACGTGACCACTGTCCACAGAGCACGGAGAGTCTGTAGAACATCGTTAACATGTGACAGCGAGCCTCTTGAGGCTGAGCGATTCAATGTCACGTTGGCACGGTGGGTACAAACACTGGCCAGCTGATGCCACCCTCACGACGCATCAATCGGCTGGTCCCGGAAACTGCTCTGCTCGCACCAGCCCAGGCCATTCGCCGCGGGCGGCCTATGCTGTCCTGTCGATGATCCGACCGAGAAACAAAAACCCAACAGTTGCCTTTCCGAGGCGTGTTGTTGGGATGTCCCTGCAAAACAGGGACTTGCCTGCTTTGACGACACGAAGCAGAGTCCGGCACTCTGGTTGGTGCCGTGGTGACCAGGGCTCTCAGACCGGGTTAGGCCCCGAAAGCCACTTGGCAGAAAAAAGAGAAAGGCAGGGATGTGATGATGGGCAATTATAGTCGACGACGCTACTGCAGGAACAGCTGACCGGACGAACACCATCACGCCAGATCTGGTTCCTGCTGGGGAGGTGTGATCAATGTTGTGTTTGTGTGCTCAGGTCCAAGAAGGCCCTCGAGCAACTGGCATCTGTACTATTGTTTCCGTTCGAACAAGCGATGGTCGACGTTTCCACGGTACGCGCAGTCAAGCTAGTCTAAAAGTCGACGTGAATGTTTTGTTCTACGAAGACCACAGAGGGTGAAAGAATGGTAGCGAAAATTTTATTGCCGACGCAACCAGCCGGTCACGACGAAAGCTAACTGGCTGACGTCCAAACATCATCTCCGAGGCGGGAAGTTTGTTTCGACAGCGGCTTTTACTTGATGGCGGCGGGGGAAAAAAGACACATCGGGCAACCCTGGACACATGCACACACACACACAACGAAGATCGGGGGAGGGATCCATCCGGTTTAGTACCGGCCGGATTAGGGTTCGCCAGCCTTGTTGTTGATGTTGTTATCAACAGGGTCGGGTCGCCAAGGTAGGGAGAGCTGGAGCTGAGTCGAAGAGCCTCGAAGTAAGCTTTGACTTTTCGCAATCCGAGGACCACATGTTGGTGTCTATCAAAACATGAAGAAAAGGGGACAATTTGCCCCCATGATCGTTTGGCTTTTCAGCAGCGCCGTTCGACCTTCCCGCACACATAAAGCTTCAGGCTGCATTAGAGCCGGTGGCCAGCAGCGTGCGCGTGGACTGTCCCGAGCGGGTTGCTTGGGAAGAAGTCTTGTGTGTTTGGGACGAGCGTAGTGTTGTCCTTTGGATGGAAAATGTTGGATGGCATCTGCACTGGCCGAGCGACAGTACAGCAGCCAGAGCTCAGCGGACGGGTAAGTTGACTCCAGTTCTCAACGAACTAGTGCGACTACTGCCCCAGTCGCACCGCAGATGCGTGTCAGACGAATGAGAGTCGTACTGTCCAGTTAAAGATGGGTTTCTTAGCGAAAGCCCTCAGGACTGGATCCTCGGCACTCTATCCCCGCCAAGTGGCTGTCGTGGCGGTCGACAAGTGTTTCGTCATCCAGTGTATCAATAGCCGACGCCATAGTAATCCCGAGATGGGGAGGCAACCTAGGCAAGGCGGGAGGGAAAAAAAAAAAAAAAAGGCTAGCAGGATTCTAGACGCCGAAGTGTAGGACCGCTATGCAATTGACACACGGTACGGAAGGGGGGAGAAGAGGGGGCCACGAGATCCATCACGCAAAAGGAGGATTTTTGGTGTGGGATTTTCCGCCAGGGGAAGCAGTGCCGGACGATTCGATTCTGGACCGAAGGAGGAGGCGGGCTCGCACCTAGCTGGAAGTGATTTGCGAGCTGAAAAAGGACAGACGGGCACCACCACCTCTCGAAAGACTCGAAAGAGTGGCGTTTCAAAGTCTTGGGCAGCAGGGACATGGGCAATTCAATCAAGGGGTCAAGCCGTGGGGCGATAGATTGCACATCCTCAAAATTACCACGCAAAAGTTTCCATGTGCAGGACTGGCAAGCACCAGGGGGAGATGGGCAAAGGAGGAGTCACACTGTAACATCGTTAAAAAAAAAAAAAGGCCTGGAGATACGGGGAGATGTCTGCACCCTGCCGGCCGGCGGCTACGACAATACATTGGTACATTGCAATTCAACTCAAACCAAGCCGTTGGCTTCTTCCTCAGCGTGCGAGAGAGTGCCAGGGAGGGAGGAGGCTTGTCCTGGTGGATTCTCAATGGCCTCTAACCACACCATGTAAAGTGTTATAATTAATCACCTGACATACTTGTACGCTATGTATATACGGAGCACGTACTACCTACCTACGTATGGAAGGTCCATGCTAGGTTTCGAGAACTCGGAGAAATGTGGAAGAGGGAGCTAGCTAATTAGTGACGACGACGCAAGTCGCAAAAACGCCAAAGCTCTCCCCAGAGGCGTGCCGAGCGCACGAGGCATCAAGATGCTCCTCTTCGCTCGTCGTCGGCTTCTAGTCTCGCCGCTAGAGGAGCGCCAGTGGTGGTGTGCATGCGCGTTGCGTGAGTGGCAGAGACTGTGCCTGTTTTCCAAGGTCCATCCCATCGAAGGATGGAGTAGAAGGTTTCCGGTTTTTCCCCTGGTGGTTGGCCTATTTTGTATCCGTTCGTATACTGATGCTAATCATGACATGCGTGTCTTTTGAAGAGACTTTTTCTTCCCTCTCTTTAGAAACCTCTGCCTTGGTTGGCTAAACCAGCATATGCAGCCTCAGCAAGTTACTTATGGGGATTCATTTCATATAACTGCTTTTTCTCACTGTTCCGGAGGCGTTGCGCTTGAGGTGGGGAAGCAGGTTCCCTGGAGCGAAGCTCTCGCAACTCTTGTTGCCTTTTCAGGGAACCGGCTTCCATATCGTACTGTTGGTGGACGGGTGGGGTTGATCAGACTGGTGGATCCCTGGGAAGGTCGGATCTAAGCTTGTTCCGGGCAAATGTGTCGTTTTCCATTCTTAGGTTTCTTCCTCTTCACACGTTTTCCTCTCTGCGGGCAGTTACGTCGAGTACCTTTACTTCGCCCCTGCAGATGGAGCCCGCTCTGTCGGGTTTTCAACACTGGGGATTCGCTGAAATCAGACAGGGGAAGCAGCTGGCGTGTTTCCCTCTCACAATTCCAAAACAGCCCTCAGCCCCGGACGACACGATGCCACGATGGAAGAGTAGAGTGAGAGAAACGGGACAGCTGATCTCTTTTTGGTCACTTGGCTGCTTCGCCGGTTTGTCGTTTTTTCTTCCCCGAACGTCTCAGGGGTGGCCCTGGCGGTGTGAGATCGTGGAGCAGCTTACCAGCCCTTCGCCATGTTTCTTTTTCGCCCTATAATTCTTTCTTGCCATCGATCTCTGGTAGTGCGGTGGCACAGATGGTGACGCTGTGCTCCTGCCATGGTCCAATCCACTTTCACGAACTGATACAATCCAACCTCCCGGGGAACACAGGAACGTACGAGCAGCTCAGCTTCGGGTGGGCATGCTTGGGTCACACGCTGAGTGGCCTTATATCTTTCTTGAATGCGGGAGTAACGTCCGTACTGTTCAGCAACGGAGGAGTTTCTGTTTCATACAACAGCCTACCTTACGTAGCAGGCGAAAGATGAGAACAACCGCCGGCGTCGCATCGCTTCATTTCGTGTCGTGTGTGCGGCGCGCAGCGAACGGCGGGACCTGCAGGCCTCATTTCTGACATTTCCTCTTTCTGCACGCTTACCCATGTCGCGATTGCCAATTGGGCTCTCGTTTCGGGAGAGGCTTCATTTGCCGTTTGCCTTGAGTTTGGTAGCAGCTCGGTGATCTTGGGCACCCAGGGATAGGAGCAGGCGTCCCTTTCTCCCCCTCCCCCTCCCCCTCCCCCTCCCCCTTCGCCAAGGGTGTGATGTGATGGGTGATTGGCACGTCGTCACTGCGTCGCGGAACAGCTTCCTGTGCCTCCCGTGCGGTTGGTTCGACTGTCACTCTCTTTCTCTGTGGCCTGAGTACTAATCATGTAGTATAGGAATTTCGATCTGACGGAGGAGCTTTCTTATTTCCTTCATTCTTCCTCTGCCGTCCGTCTCTTCTGCGCGCCATCACACCCTCTCGACACATCGAGGTCGCAGAGGGCCCCTGTCCGAGAGTACCGTCAAAATGAGATGGTGGTGCGCCGAAGAAAATAAAAATTCATTTGCCTTGGGATCCCTTGCCGAGGCTGCGTTTTCCGTGTGATGTTCTCCTCTACTCTGCATCTGCGTTTGCGCTGCTTGCTGTGGAGTCGAGTTTACTACAGGTGCTGCGTACCGACGTCGACGTGTGTACACAGCAGGTAACCATGGCATGGGATGAACGGGATGGGCTGGGTAGTGAACGCCTCAAACCTTGGGCCTCGAGCTACCCTGCCGCAGCCCGGCACACAGAAGCGAGGTCGAGGCAAGGGGGCGTGTGGTGAGCAGGGAAGCCCCCCATTCCCAGTTCTCTGAAAGTCCGACACAGCAGAACAGTGAAGAGAAGAGCAGAATGCATGTGCAGGGAACAGGGTCGGTCCTGCGCTTCAGCCTACGCTACTACGTAAGGTAGACCTCGGCGGCTCTTCGAGTTACCAGGCAGCTTGGATTTCGTTGTGGGAGACGCCCAAGCGGCCGGTGGCATCCCACTTGCTCTGAAGGAAGGGTAATAATAATCCTATCCTGCACGACATCGCGAGCTTACCTTACCTCAGTCTGGTACGGAATACTTGCCTTACTTACTTAGGTAGGCGTACCTCAGGTAGCACCTTCCAGAGGCCAGAAGGAGGTATCTTTAGCTGCTGGCGCGGGTGCGGGAGCGCTTGCGCCTATGGCCGGGTGCCTGTGCCTGCCTGTGCAGTTTGCCTCTGCCTGTGCTGTTAGCGCCCAAAGACAGCCGAGGAAAGCTAAGGGACCTTCCTCGTGGTAGGTAGCTCGCTGCCTCCCTCACTAATTATTGTACCAGAGTAACTTTTCCAACTTTGGAAGTTGGACCATTGCCCTGGACCTGCCCCCTGACGAGCAATATACTACGTACAGTGTTAGTGGCCGGCCGAGCTCATCCACAGTCCACAGTCCACAGTCCACAGTCCACAGTCCACAGTCGAAGTCCACAGTCAGATCACGACTACGCAGTGCTGAGGTTGAATATATTCGGAACCTGAAATAGGTACCTGATTATCTACAGAGTACCTAAGGTAGGTAAGGCAAGGCAAGGTAAACCTCGTCTGCCAATGGCATTAGACGCTGCACCGAGCTCAAGCTCCTCTTCTCTGCCAACTTGTCGCCGCTACGCTACCTTACGCTGCATTACGCTACGCTGCTCATGCCCCGGTCCCCGTTTTGGTGTCGATTGTGTTTATTATTATGAATATCCCCGAATACCCTCCCATTCTCTCTCACTTCGTGCCCCTGCTGCCTCATTTCATCCTCTTCTCCCCTCTGCAGCTGTTTCCTGGTTGTAGTGGTCCCCCAGGCCGGCCCTTACTTTGCATCATCCGCTCCGAGCTCTATCATTTTCTCGTCCGTACCAACCCCAACACACCACACTACACCACACACGGAAACACCACATCGTCTGCGGATACTCACTCTCGTTTGAATTGCTTCTTCCTGCAGCAAGCTTGCTCATCTTACGTCCGCGTCTTCGGACCCCCCCCCAGTCGCGTCGGATACGCCGCCCTACATCATCGTCTTGCTACATGCAGTCTTCAGACCAACCGCCCTGCAAACACACCCACACGACACAACAAACTGTCGGCCTTCTCCTACTACTCGCCTACGACCTCCCTCTCATCAGACGTCAATAGTTTCCAAACCCACCCCGGACACTCGATAGGAGGTTGCCAGGATTCAAAAGAGCTTGGTTCGGTTCAGATCCACCGCCGAAAAACCCTGGCTCGCAGTTGCTTCTTATGCCTACCATCTCAACTTACATCACCGAATCCACCCACTGTCATCTGTTATGCCCGAGCACACTTTCGACCCTCACTGTCTTATACTCACGTCACCGCCCTCGCTCTTTGCAAATCGTCTTTTGGACTCCTTTTCTTGATCACATCCCGATCTCAACGTCTGGCTAGACGTCTCGACCCAGCATGGCCGACGTCGAGCCCAGCAGCCCCGACGCTGCCACTTTCGCGGAAACCCTCCAGTACCGCGCGACGCAATCTCGCAGGACGCGACCACCACCTGCTGCCCCAGAAACCGTTGCTGGGGAACAACACCGCGTTCCCGTGCGCTCCGACAACAAGCTCAGCAGAAGAGATTCGAGGCTGGGTTTGAGGAGCATTTTCGGCCGGGGGAAGGCATCACGCGAGATTGACAGCAACACCTCGTACTTCGACACGGGTAGACCAAACAGTATTCGCGCTTCCCTAGCCGAGATCAACTGGCCTTACATGCGATCCGAGCTCACACTCTCAGGACCATCCTCGCGACCGACGTCCGTATCGACCAATGGACCCTTCAGCGACGTTCCCGTCCACAGACGACCAACCACTTCGGACCGATCCAGATCCCAAAACCCCGCCGCCAGAGCGTCCCGTGGCAACCTGACCACCTGGGATCCC
The DNA here is from genome assembly GCA_001693025.2 of Colletotrichum lindemuthianum. NCBI lineage: Eukaryota > Fungi > Ascomycota > Sordariomycetes > Glomerellales > Glomerellaceae > Colletotrichum > Colletotrichum lindemuthianum. The sequence continues at coordinate 132,136 of MASP02000144.1, read as the reverse complement.
CCGCCGCTATTCCAAGCCTATCCCCAAGCAATCAAGCACGCGCAGCTTCCCGCTTGCACCGCTTCGGCCGACGTTATCCTGCGCCTGACCGACAGGAAAGGCAGCATCAGCCTCCGCGACGACCTGACCCAGCTGGCCGCCACGCCAGACCTGGCCGACGACCTCAGCGACAGGGCCGAGAGGGCGAGGAGGAGGCATCTGCGCACGCTGTCGACGACGCGCCTCGAATGGACGTCCAAGATTTACGTGCTCTGCACGTCGGGCTACCTGTTGCAGTATTCCGGCGACGGCAACTTTGACCGTCTGCCGGAAAAGGTGCTGCACCTGGGCAAGGACTCGGCCGCCTTTGTCAGCGACGCCATCCCCGGCCGCCACTGGGTTCTGCAGGTCTCCTCAGCAATGGAATCCAACGGTGCGATTGCGGCCGACTCTCGGTCTCTGCTGTCGCGACTGCCCTTCCGAGCTTCCGACAAGAGGCACGCCGCCAACTTCCTGATGGTGTTCGAGAGCGCCGAGGAGATGGAGGCCTGGATCACCATCCTCCGCCGAGAGATTGAGGCGCTCGGCGGAAAGAAGCATCTTTCCGAGACTGGCAAGCCCAAAGCGGAGGACAAGGTGATGCAGCTCAGAGGCCAATCCAGTCAGCGGACCTTGGTAGTCCGCGACCCCAGTCGGTTCTCGCGAGTGCTTCCGCCAGACTTTTCGCTTCACTTGGAGCAGGCCAAGCTGCGCGAGTCCGATAGTCATTATTCTGCTATGGATGCAGACATGATCCGCGACTCGTCCATCGACGACGCCTCCACCACCAACAGTGTCATGTCTCATGACGACCGCCAGCTTGAGAGCTTGCGGGACAGCACCAACCGTCTTTCATACATTTCGTCCGGTCAACGCACTTTTCTGACCTCGGCCGGCTCATCTCCGGCCTGTTCCCCAGTCCGCGACAGCTTCGCCAGCAGCCACCTCGATGAGCCGCCGCCGCCGCCGTGCCAGGAGGTTCCCATGGCTCGGCCGCGGCCCAACGCCTCGGCCATCCTCGACCGCAGGCAGTCCTTGCAGGCTTCTGGATACCTCGAGCTGCGTAGCTCGCCAATGTCGAGGCCGCAGTCGACCACATACAGTGAGTCCGACTTTGCCCAAGTCGCCGCCAACTTTAGCGTGCCCATCAGCAGACGCTACAGCGCCGTCAAATCACCGACGGCCAGCCCCGAGCAGGCCAGGAACCGGGACTCGTTTTCCAGCTCGAGGAGTTCGCGGAAGCCTCCTCCGACCGCCCTGGTCATGGCTCGCCCTCTGTCCATCGTGGCAGACCAGCCGTCTCCGGCTTCGCCTGCGCAGGGTCTCATCCCGTCGCCAGCCATCACGAGCCAAGAGCCGCCGCAAACCGACCCAACCGCCTTTCCCCCGAGACAGGCGAGCCTCCGTCCCAAGGAGCAAACCATGACGGTGACGCTCCGAACAAGCCCCCGCCGACACGCCAGTTCGCCGTCGCTCAACAACATCGAACGCGCGCCTTTGTCTCCGGAGCTGCGGACTCTTATCCTCCCATCGAGGACTCCTTCGACACCTGCAGTGTCCGAGAGAGCCTGCGAGGCTCTCTCGCCACTGTCGCTCGCCGAAGAAGGCCAGCGCCTCTCGCCCGCTTCCAGGGCGCAGAGGTCCCCCATGCGGTTCAGCTCGTATCTGGAGCTGTCTCCATCGCTATCCACCATTAGTCAAGCGGCCGACGAAGAGGACACTGTCGTTCCCAGTAGCAGTCCGCTGTCGTCGGTCTCGCCCAGAACTGTGCCCAGGCCATTGCCTCGGGTGCCCAAGACACCTCCCACTCCCTCATACAAGCAACTGAAAGGCGAACCTTCAAAAGCCATCTCGAACCGACGCAGCTTGCCACAGCTCGTCGAAGGACCACCGCCAGCGCCGCCGCCGAACTGCGCGCTGCCCCCTATTCCTCAAAAAGCGCGCGCCAAGGCGTGATTTCATTCATGATGACATACCTTCTGTAATTTTGCTCGGCTACGGCCCTATAGAACTGCCACGGCGGCACGTCCGTTTCCTATGTATGCTGGTGATCTTCACCAGGCTCTTCTTTCTTTTTTTGTGCTTGCTTTGGTCTGCGTCATACCCCTTTCTGCGCAAGGCGTTACGGATAGAGAGGCCATCTCCAAGACTCATCATCTGGGCGGCATTTGAACCGTTTTGACGGTCGCGGGCGTATCACGGCTTGGTTGGGATGACATAGACGGCGATAGATATTAAGGCAGCGCCGGGTGACGCGACGTACGACTTTTGTGGATAGCGAAAATCAGATACGTTTGCCGCTAATTGCCTGGTCCTTCGAAACGCGTAGATCAGCATTGATGAACCTGCTCTAGTCTAGGCCTAGGGTAATCACATTGTCGTCATTATAGATCACTTAAGAGGATAAATATTAATACCATTTCGCTGATATCAAGTATACCCGACGGAAGAGTGAAGTATGCTTGCTGACTCGCACCAATGCAACGTCTAAAGCGTTGTATCGGGTACTACGTATGGGTAGTGATTCAGGTTGCTTAAAACCTGCACTCCAAGTGGTTCAAGTCTATCAACACGCACTACTACGATTTGTATTGCCAGCTGAAAGAGCTCAAATGTATTCAATGTGTGTGCATGTTGTGCCGATTCACCGTTTGGGCTGCGATGATCCGTGCGGGCATTGCAATTCTGACGAACGATCCACCTCACCAACATAGTTACAGCTGAGTCAAAAGGGCATTTTTTATATAAGTTCTTATGTATATAATTCTTCCAGTGGTTGCTCGGAACCAAGCTGGACGACAAGCTGGCCAATCTACCGCTTAGACTGAGGTGTCGTGCTGGGCGTTGTAAAACGGAAAAGACACGAGACGGCCGGCTGACGGAACCCAAAGCGGTATAGCGCCCGCCCCACGCGAAAGCTAGGTGGCGCACCACGAAAATCTACCAACTCACAAAATTCATCGGTCGGAGAAGACCCCACCACGAAGTTGACCATCGCGACAACAACCCGCTTCGTTGACACTGCAAACCCTCGAGAATCCGTCGTTCGACCCGAAGTCCGTGTTCTTACCGACGAAAACGAATCGATCAACCTCGAAAAAGCCGTCAAGATGGCTACCCCCAAGACCAAGTACGCTCCCCCGCCGAGGCCCATGTCCCCTTTACGCCCCCTCCCTCGTCAAGAAATGACGCTGTGGACTCGACCGACGGACAAGCGACGGATGGAATCGTGACCCGACGCTAACAGTTTCTCTTCTTTCAGGCACGACTGGGCCGACGACGAAGATGTCGACGAGAACGTCAGCACCGAGCTCCCCTCCACCCAGACCATCTCCAACAAGGACGGCACCAAGACCATCATCACCTGGCGTTTCAACGAGCAGAACCAAAAGGTCAAGACGACCCGCCGCATCCGCTACACCACGCACACGGAGAAGGTGAACCCGCGCGTGGCGGAGCGCAAGACGTGGAACAAGTTCGGCCAGAGCGCCAAGGACCCGGCCGGCCCTGCCCCGGACACGACGTCCGTCGGCGAGAACATCATCTTCCGCCCGTCGACCAACTGGCGCAAGGATGAGAAGGAGGCCGGTGAGGACGCCAACGAGCAGGCTATGAAGGACAAGCTCAAGGACAAGAAGGTCAAGTGCCGTATCTGCAACGGCGAGCATTTCACCGCCCGCTGCCCTTACAAGGACACCATGGCCCCCATCGGCACCGATGGTGTCGACCCCGCGGCCGGTATGGGCGACGAGCCCACGGCTGCTGGTCCCGGCGCGGCTGCGGCCGCTGCTGGCGGCGTGGGTGCCAAGAAGGGCAGTTACGTGCCCCCCGCGCTCAGAGCTGGTGCCACGGGCGCCGCTGCGGGAGACAGGATGGGAGGCAGCAAGTACGGCGAGCGGGACGACCTGGCTACCCTGCGTGTCACCAACGTATGTTTTGCTGCTGTCCAGGCTGTGACGGTTTCCGTGATGCTAACTTTTGGCAGGTTTCGGAATTGGCAGAGGAGCAGGAGCTCCGCGACATGTTCGAGCGCTACGGACGCGTCACGCGCGTGTTCCTGGCCAAGGACCGCGAGACGGGCATGGCCAAGGGATTCGCCTTCATCAGCTTCGCGGACCGCGGCGACGCCGTCAAGGCCTGCGCCAAGATGGACGGTTTCGGTTTCAAGCATCTTATTCTCAGAGTGGAGTTTGCGAAGAAGGCGGCCTAAGCGGGCGGCGAAAAAGCCTGGAAGGGGCGGGTGTGGTAACGACGGGGTCTTTTGTTGTGTATGTTGCGATGCTACTACTGGAGATACGGGCTACGGCAACAGTATTAAAATTTGGCATCCCTGGGGGTACGGTAGCTTATCCTTTTTTTGCAACTCTCGGAATGCAGAGGGCATGATCTCACGGTTTCTTTGAGTACATGGTGCCACTGGATAAGCAGGGGAAGATGTTTCCCTTACAAGGGATGAAGAGTCTTCACGGGGCCACGGTAGCGGACGACTGAGAAAGACGAAAACTGAATTTTGACGAAGCCACAGATGTCGGAAAATGCAAAGCAGGTATCCCAAGCGACTCCTTTTCACACTGTTTTCTCCAGAAAACGACAAACTGAATCCCTCAACTGGTACTGGTTATACAAAGAAAAAGGAAATCGGGAGATGTTGAAACATCGAATATCAGAAGAGACTCTGTTCAAGACGCCGAAACAAGATCCCAATAGGGCCGCCGGATCCCCCCCCCCCCCCCCCCCCCCCCCCCCCTCCNNCCCCCAAGGGGGCCCCCCCCCCCCCCCCCCCCCCCCCCCCCTTCTTCTCTCTCTCTCTCTTTTTTTTTCTTTCTTTCGAAAAGTACTCGACAAAACATGTATGAGTGTAATTACAAGGAGATCCGTGCCGCCTGTATGTTTGGTTCCGTCATCGTTATCTCGTCCAAGATCGTGAAGTAGGCTTGTTGTTCTTTTTTTGCTTCCTGTGAGCAAAAGAAACGTAACTAAAAAGGATACAGATGCGCAAAAATGAGACGCGGAGAAAAGGAAATGGAAAACATTAGTAGTCGTCAACGAGTGTGGGCTGCCACGAGGGCGTAGCAAAAGTTGTAAGCAAACAGGTCGGTCAGTCTTTTCGTTTGTTTGTCGATGTAGTTGACGATGGGATGTTTGATTTGGACTGGGGTGTTGCGATGGAGGCCCTCGCAGGGTAAGTTCGCCATACGGAATGGCGGCGGTATAAACCACGTCCAGGACAACGCGAGACAAACTTGTCTCCGGTCAGATCCCGCCCCCATCTACTCGCCTCGCCTCGCGTGTCCGCTCACGCGGCCGGCTCCTCAGCAGGCGTCTCCTCCGCCGGGGCGGCCTCGTCCCCCTCGGCGGCAGCAGCGCTCTCCCTCGCCAGCTTCTCCTCGAGCTTCTTCTTCTTCTCCAGCGCGCGCTGCTTCTTCTTGGCCTCTGCCTTTTGGCGGGCCGCCTCCTGGCGCTCGTCAAGGACGTACGGCAGCGACTTGACGGCGCTGATGGTCACGGCGAGGCCGCGCGTGAGGTGCTTGAAGCACTCGGCGTAGTGGGATTTCGCGTCGGAGAGGTCTGCGCGGGCGGTGGCGGCGCGCTTCTTTGCGCGGTAGGCGCGTTCCGCGCGCTGGGCGCGTTGGTAGTTGTCCGAGGCCTGGCGGCGGTTGGTCCGGAGGAGGTTCTCGGTGCCGGAGGTGCCCGGGCGCTTGGGGAGGGGTTTGGACTCGGCCGGGGTGGTGGATGCGGCGTCGGCGTCGGACATGTTTATGGTGAAGGATTGATGAAAGGGGTGGTAGACGGGTCTGTGGGTTTGATCGAGTGTAGGGCCACGGATTGGCGGATGGTATTACGATGTGATGTTCAATGAATGAATGGGGTCAGTCACGACGCTTTGATGAGCAGAAATCATGAGAATTAAGAGTAAAAGTGACCGAGACCACGCCAGGGAACTGCTTTATACGGACTACCAGAAGATGCGCGTCTGCCCATCTCTCCCCCCCTTCCATGAACACCACCGCCGGAGAGAAATTTTGAGCCAGGAAGGGGTCCCAGGATCTTGGTGGGTTGTGTTTTGATGCTGTTCATTCTAGAAGTTCATGCGAACCGCCAGCGTACCCTGGGTCGAGAGCGTGAATCCCGGTAGGGATGACACCCTGAGAAGGGTCCTCGTGAGGTCGGTTTCGGTCGAATTGTCAGTCTTTGTGAGTCTCTGGTAGCATGACAGACGAATCAAACGGCGTGGCGCGCTTGGGTTCGCGTGAATTGTGGCGGAGGGATGGTGATGAGAAGGGATTCACGGTGCTGGTTCGCATCGCGTGGTGAGACGGGCGTGACCCTGTTCAAGGACGGTGGCTGGCTCCGCTTGAAGACCAGTCCCGTGCTTTCATTTGCTGCCATGAGAAAGAAGGCCGTGGTTCAATGCGAAGAAGTGTCACTTGTCGCTTTTGTCAGATGCGCCGTGGTATGAACTTTTTGTATCAGAGGTCGGAGAGGAAAGGAAGATGGACCTCGGTGAGATGGGGCCTCACTGAGATGAACGACACTGATGAGATGAGATTCCGAGGTGGACTCCTGAGATGAGCTTTTGAGATGAGTCCCCTTATTAGCTCGGTTCTCAGATGAGCCCTTGAGCCTCCGGATCAGGGCTTATCGCACAACAGTCTTATCAGCAAGTGGCCCAAGCGGAGGGCCTCGCTTAACCCGGCGTCGACAATGTGAAGCTAGCACAACCTGGGGTTAGGTAAGCTGCAGTATAGCCCCGCACCTGGATGTGACTTGGCGCGGTAAGGAAGGTACTTCGTTGAGCTGACTGGCATTCCTACGCGACGGCAAGTATGTAGATCACTGGTGGACTCTGGAGAAAGGAACACTCTGGAAGCTCAGTGAAGGATTTTTTTTCTCCCTCTCTCTGTCCCTCGTACTTGTTGCAACCCTGCCTGCTTGCGCTTTGCGCGCGTTACCGGGGGTGACGAAGCCCTTGGGCCCAGGGCACGGGAGAATGAACGCTCGAGCAAGTGCGTGTCTGAGACCTACGTCGTGGCTGCCAGTGCCTTGCAGTAAGTAACACAGAGTAAGAGTATCCGTACTCTGGATATTCACTGCAGCTGCGTTCCGGCTGCATTTGCCGTTGGAGCGAAATGAACAAGCTATGTACTTAGCTCAAAGCATTTTTTATTTAGAAAAAAACAGGATGTTTTGCGTCCGAACAAATGCTCTACATCGGATGGCCTGCCGACACCACCCTCCCATTAGATTGGGCCCGTTCTTCAAAGTTGAGCTGAGCTTGCCGAGTCGTGGCCACGGCTGACTGCGAGCTATATTTTTTTTTTCCGGCCTTCTCTCTTCCTCTCTCCTGGGAGCGGTTGACAGCGGTTGGACGGCTAGCTTCCTCAACAATTGTCGATTCGATGGACGAAAGTTAACTGTCCTTGTGACATGTGATTCAAGGACAGCGGGACGGGCGGGCATTTTCCCTACCCAAAACCCACTTGTGGACTGTCCTGTGGGGCCCCATTGTCTACCTGTGCCTACCTTATAGGTTGTGGTATCGCCTTACAGTGCGCTCCCACTGGAAACTTCCTACCCTGGTCTTTGTGTCGTAATTCCACATTCAACCTTCAACATATACTTGGTCTTCCCCTCTTGCCCTCGTCTCCTGCCGCGCACCATATACCGAGTTTCTCTATTCGACTTACTCTTAAGGACACACTCGCAGCTCATGGACAGCCTGAGCAACAGAGTCATCATCGCATCTCGCCCTTATCGACCCCCTTGCGTGTGAATAGCCTCAAGACAGCCAAAGACCACTCGACTTGAAGCATGAGCACCTCTACTGACCACGTTGCCAATGAAGCTGGTTCTCTTCGCCAGCGTCAGAGGTCGTCGTCCTCGTCTTCTTCTGCGCACAGCGACGATGACTTGAACAGTTCTGTTCCCAAAGACGCCCAGTCAGACACCTCCGAGGATGTCGACCAGAAGCCCAAGAAGACATTTGGCCGCACCCCAGACGGCACCGGTTGGCGACATTCTGCTCTTCTCGCGTGGTTTTTGGGCTGACATGTACCGTGTAGTCTTCACCGTGCCTACGACACATGACATGGTGTCGCAGTTGCTCGATCCCAGACAGCCCAAGAACCTCTCCGACTTGCTCGTGCTGGCCATCCTGGCACTGCAGATCGGCCTCGCCTACATGTTGCCCTCGGGCTTGAAATGCCCGGTTTTTGCTCTCGTCTTTCTCTTCTGGAGAGCCTCGTACAACATCGGTATCGGCTATCTCCTCACCATCCAGTCCAATCACCGCAGGCTGGAGACGTGGGCTGCTAGGTGGAAGCTCTTTGAGCACCCCAGCTCCGGCAAGCAGCCGAGACCCTGGCTCTATAACATGCTCAAGCTCGAGCTCGAGGCAAAGATTCCTGAAGACTATGAGTTTGAGAAGGCTCCCATGGAGTACAACACCTGGCTCGTCTTCCGCCGTGTCGTCGATCTGATCTTGATGTGTGACTTCGTGTCCTACTGCCTGTTCGCCACCATCTGCGGCCATACCCCCGAGGGCGAGTCCATCTTCTTGGGCGTCGGCCGCTGGGGTGTCGGCATCATGCTCGTCCTCTTTAACCTCTGGGTCAAACTCGACGCCCACCGTGTCGTGAAAGACTATGCGTGGTACTGGGGTGATTTCTTCTACCTCATCGACCAAGAGTTGACCTTTGATGGCGTGTTCGAAATGGCGCCCCATCCCATGTATTCGATTGGCTACGCCGGCTACTACGGTATCTCCATGATGGCCGCAAGCTACGAAGTGCTCTTCATCTCCGTGATCGCGCACCTCGCACAGTTTGCCTTCTTGGTCGTCGTCGAGAACCCCCACATTGAGAAGACGTACAACCCACCCGCCCCACGCAAGCGCACTGCATCGACTCCAGTCGGCGACATGTCCGATGTAGTCGCCGTGCGCTCGTCCGACACGGAGGAGGTGTTTGTCGAGCAGCCGTCGAACAAGGAGGCGCCCACTCAGGTGCACAACATCATTGGGCTGAACAACATTGATCTCTTCCGCATTACCGACACCTCGGTAATTCTCCTCGGGCTATACCTGGGCATCTTGACCCTCGTCACCCCGTCGACACCCCTGTTCCAGGCTGTCTTTGTGGCCCACGCCCTCTTATGGCGTGTGTGGTACCATCTTGGATTGGGCGCGATTCTCTTCGGACAGTCTAAGAACAAGTTCTGGACGCGCCACTTCCTCAAGTTTGGCGAGAGCCACACCGAGGCCTGGAACCAATGGAAGGGCATGTACCACCTCAGCTTGGTCATGTCCACGAGCTCGTTCCTGGCAGCCTGCTGGAAGATGTACTCACCGCCAGAGGACTGGGCCATCGGCTGGGTTCTTCTCAAGCACGTTGTCGGCGCCGGTCTCGTCGCGCTGCAAATCTGGACATCTGTCAGCGTGTACGACTCCCTCGGGGAATTTGGATGGTTCTTTGGCGACTTCTTCTACGATTCCACCGCCAAGCTGACGTATAAGTCCATCTACCGCTTCCTCAACAACCCCGAGCGCATCTTTGGAACCGCCGGGCTCTGGGGACTCGCCCTCATCACCTGGAGCAGAGCCATCTTCATCATGGCTTTGACCAGCCAGATCCTCACGCTGGGCTTCATCAACTTCATCGAGACGCCGCACATGCAAAAGATCTACGGGAGGGGTCTGCGCCAGGAGGCCGGTCTTACCAAGTTCATCAAGCGTTCCCTGCCGCCCCCGGTCCAAGGATGGCAGCGTGGAGTGGACAAGGTTCTTGACGGCACGGCGCAGTTCATCGAGGAGTTCCTCGACTCCGCACGCCCCAAGTTCGCCGCTGGCATTGAGACCATCGTCCGCGACACGTCTGCGCTCTTCAACATGTACCCGGCTCGCCTGACCATCACCCGACTCCCCGCCGACCTTGCCGGACTGAACCCCAAGTTCTACTCTCTGTCCGTCGAGGGAACCCGCTCCAGCCTGTCGGCCGCGCAAGAGCGAGCCACCGGCAAGGAGAGTGTCACGGCACGTTTCCCTCGCGGGGTGGAGACGATGATTCTCGAGTACGGAGCTCCCTTGAAGGTCAAGTGGAACGCCCCGGCCAAGCACGACAGTAAGGACTGGATTGGCCTGTACATGGTCACGGACAACAGCTCAAGAGAAGTCACGGATGTCCCGTCGCTCGGCCGATGGGTCCCCACAACACCGGGCAACTACGACGCAGCCACCGCGGACAAGGCCATCTTGGTCCCGGACCGCCCCGTGCAGAAGAAGGCCGCTTCGTACCCCGACCTTGTCGAGGGCGAAGTCATCTTCGAGGGCGACCGCCTATGGTGGACGCAGGGCGTGTTCGAGTTCCGCTACCACCACGCCGGCAGCCACAACGTCATGAGCATCTCCCAGCCGTTCGAGATTCGCATCGGCAAATTCGACGAGGACGACGTCGAGGTGGACGCACACGGCATCTACGAGCGGGCCGTCGAGCAGGCTCTGTTGCCAGTGGTGCAGAACTGCTGCGACCGCGACCCGGACATTGCGCCGACGACGGTGGACGAGTCGTTTGGCGGCCACGTCGAGCGAGACGGCAAGTACGCAAAGAGGATCGTCTACGCCATTCACCAAATGTTTGGTATCGAGTTTGCCCCTGCGATTGTGCCCGCTGACGGAAACGTCAAGAAGATGGCGTGGAGGATTTGCAACGCGAAGCAGGTTTTGGTAAGCCAGACAGCTCAGTCTCTGGGCAATATCTGGGAAACCCGTTCTGACAATGTATAGGCACCCTACAGCATGTCGGCATCCAAGGGAAACAGCACACCGACCGGTATACCGTTCGAGAAAGACTGAACGCGTTGCCCTTCATGACATTTGACCACATACACAGCGTTGGACGGAGGACAGGGCAGGAATCGATCACAGGTTGGACACAGTGAACGCCCGGCTACCCCGTTGACCCGAACAGACCGTCGAGCGAAATAGACCTGGACCTGGATTATGACTCTTGACTAGGAGGAGCGTTTGGCGGCGTCCGTGAGTTAGCCTTGAGAACACACAAATAACATATCCGCACTGCAGCGTTTTCTTCTTCTTCAGCAGACAGACACCGGAAACTGAAAAACATTGACCCTTTAGCCATTAGCAGAGCAGGACCGCGCGAGACACGGCACGGAAGCACGGGTACGAGTTCCATGTCTTCGAGGTGAGTATGCCAGCATGATTGCCCCTCTATTGTAACGGTAGCCTTGCAGCAGATTGCAGACGTGCCTTGACTTTAGGCGAAGAGGCGGTGGTGAGTTGAGGGCGGGGTGATGCTACCGCGCAGCGCAGCATCGGTATTTGAGGCGTGGTAGGTGGTAAGTGGACGGTGGCAAGTGGCAAGTGGTAAGTGGTAAAGGTACGAGTTAGTATCGTGGTTCAGTAGATGCGATTTTCAATGTGCGAGTGAACCCTTTGTGATTCGGTTGTCATGGGATTTGGGCCATCCCACAATGCGATGCACGATGTCAGAGGCCTGTGCTAGCCAGCAACAGATCAGCCATGCCCAAAACCGCCGGTTGCGAGGATGCCAGCAGAGTTGCGTCGTCAAATGGGACAAGCCGGGTCTCACCGACACTTGGGATTCCAGGAACCAAGGCACCGAGCCAGCCAGGCAAGGTAACTCGTGTGTGACGTCTGTAGTCGGAGACGAACCACATTGGGTGACGGTCGCATTCTGAAGGTGTGCAATCCGATGCTGCGTCCATCCGAACCACGCTAGATGATTAGCGAGTCCAGTCCCCGGCAGCGACAATACGTCGTCTGACTTTGTGGGATGGATGGCGGCCCAAGGGCTTCTCGTCGTTGGAGGGGAATGAGGTTGCACGGGCAGGACCCTGGCAAAGTTCATGGACGACTGCCGGCGGTTGGCTTACTGGCACAGGTCGTCATCCATCACCGGCGACATCTTGTCGCGATGTTTGCAGATGATGTTTCGTGAGCATCGAGACCGGGGCAGGTTAACAGGTCCACCGCGGTCATAGCCTCGGCATCGGGACTTGGCCCTCGGAGATAGCGCCATTGTTTGGCCAGGAAGTCTTGCTTGAACGTCAAGGTTAGTCAGACTTCAGGCCAACTTTCGCCGTGAATCGTGGGTCTGAGACGTACGACAGGTCACGACCAGGCCAGATCACAGACTATCGTCGTGCAGTCGGATTACATGTCCGTTTTTTGCTGGAGGCCGTTTATTCCCGCAGCATCACGAACAAGCGACGCAAGACTGGCGCCGCGTCTTACCTCGAAAACAGGTTGAGAGCCGAAGAGGGACCGCTGACGACCGCCTATTCGTCGGCTTGGATGCGGTCATGGGTTGTCTCTCTCCGCTGCTTCTCCTGCACTCCATTCCTCTCTCCAGTGTCTCTCCTTGTCGCCCTCATCTTCTCCACGTTCTCCGCATCACAAACGCGGCACACGGCGGAGTTCAAAGTAACCTTCTCCACCCGAACCACCCTTTTCCAAAGTTTTGTGTCACACTCATTTCGAACGCCTCTCGAGCGGCGGCGAGACCGGACGACTCTCTCTTCCGACGGGTGTCTGCGCACGCTGCAAGTGTTTCGAGCGGTGGCAGGGCTCAGGTATCGATCAGTAATTTTCAACAAGGAGGACACGAAGTTGCAGCACTGACCGTTACCCCTGATTGAATTGCCATCAACAGGGTTTGACTCGGACAGGAGTTCAGGGCTGATTTGATTTTCGGTCTCTCTGCGGAAGACTGCACCGGATAAAGTGCGCGCGCTGTATAAGGTTGCGACGAGAAGCACGGAAGATTCCCGTTCCCGGCCGCATTAGGAAGCTGAGGCCCAGTTTCAGTCCATTCAACAGCCGTCTGTGGGTTCCGAGTACAAGGGAGCCAAGGCAAAGCCTTCTAGCATCATTGACGACTGTAATCTTGACAGATTCATGAGACCCGTACTCATTCTTGGCGGTGCTCCGGCTTCTCCAGTTGCTGCATAGGGACCCGGTTGAGCACAGTCAATATGGGCCGCCCTCGCTCCTCAAGATGGCAACGTCGTCCAACTTTTTCGTCGGCTAGTTTTGTGCTTGTTCTCATCGTTTCCCTCGCTTTGTTGTGTATAGTTGTTACACTGCTGTGCCTGTCTTGCCTTTGCTCGTTCACGAATACCGTCTCTCTCGAAATGGTGCGCAATATCCTCCCTGCCGGCCTTCTGTCGGTCTTGCTGTCGTCGTTGGCTGCTCCGGCCGCCGGCACCATCCTTTACGTGTCGTCGTACAGCGGTGCCATCACCACCCTGAACCTCACCTTGTCTGGCGTGAACGCCTCGCAGTCCACCCTGCAGACGCTGTCATCCTCCAAAGGCTGCTCCCCAAGCCCGTCATGGCTGGCCCTTGACCATCCCAACTCTATGCTCTACTGCACGGATGAGGGCCTGACCACCGACCACGGCACCGTCTCCTCCTTCAAGACTGGTCCCGATGGCAAGCTGGAGCTGCTGGCCAAGGTCGACACCGTCAGCGGCCCTGTCAGTGCAGTGCAATTTGGCGAGAAGGGTGCCGGCTTGGCCATTGCCCAATAGTGAGTCCGCCGCCTCCGCGCCGATGTACCAAGCTAACCGCCGCAGTGGCGGCTCCTCCGTGAGCTGGTTTGACATCTCCAACCCGGCCACCATCACGCCCGTGAAGTCCGAGACGTTCAAGATGTCCGGTCCCGGGCCCAACCCTTCTCGCCAGGAGGCTCCGCACCCCCACGAGGTCCTCATCGACCCCAAGGGCCAGTTCGTTCTCGCTCCCGATCTCGGCGCCGACCTCGTCCGCGTTTTCGCCGTTGACGGCAAGAACCTGGCCCCCGTCGACTCCCTGACTGTTGCTCCTGGCAGCGGACCCCGCCACGCCGAGTTCCTCGTCACGCCCGAGGGAAAGACGCATCTCTACGTTATTGCCGAGCTCGCCAACACCGTCACGGCCTACGACGTTACCTACCGCCAGAATAAGACCCTCGGTTTCAGCCAGATCTTCTCCGGCTCGACCTACGGTGCTGGCAACTCTGCCCCTGCCGGAGCCAGCGGTGCTGAGATTTGGATCTCGGTGAGTGTGATTTGAGCAACGTTATCAGTGTGACGTACTAACAAGACAGTCCGATGGAAAATTCCTCACCGTCTCGTCGCGCAACGACAGCGCCTTCAGCATCACCAACCCCGAAACCAAGAAGGGCGCCCAGGTCCCGTCCGACTCCCTCAACAGCTTCAGCATCAACTCCAAGACGGGCGAGCTCACGCTGCTGCAGAAGTTCCCCGCCGGCGGCCGCATGCCCCGCCAGTTCTCCGTCAACAAGGCCGGCTCGCTGGTCGCCGTCGGTCTGCAGGCCGACAGCCGTGTGGTCGTCATCAGCCGCGACGCCGCCTCGGGCAAGATGGGTGAGATCATCGCAAGCGCCAAGATCGAAGGCGAGGTAACCGCTGTAATTTTCGACGAATAGAGAGTGTGACGGGCACATAATACCCCGCTGTGGTTTAGGGTAGTTCGTGACGGCTTGTACATATTGCATCTATGCGCCCAGCGTCTTGATAATATAGAGCTCGTAGAGCCAACATCTGCATGTCGATTCCAGTGTGCCAATATTTGGGGTCACATTGCTCTTTTCCGAGTTGACGATGCAAGGCTGACAGCAGATTGGACGCACGTTGCAGTTGGATATTGTCTTGTCATGGTGGTGTAGTTGTATCAACCTGGCTGCTCGCTTATGCGGCTGTCATCAATGTGTTTCGGCAGCCACGAACCTCGCTTAAGTGCCTTAGGTAAGGTACCTAGTGGCTGGAGGAGGAGTAACTGGAGAAGGAGTAACTGGAGAAGGAGTAATTGGAGAAGGAGTAACTGGAGAAGGAGAGAGGTGTCTGATGATGATCAGAAAGGCAAGAACATCGTGACTGGTCATTGCTGCCTGCCGTATCGTTTGTCCGTGTCAGGCAGGGGGCTTCCAGATAGGAAGGAAGCTACATCATGAAAGACTTCCAGGTACAGTACACCAAAGCAAAGTACCTCGCCGAAGAACACAGAGACTGGAAGTAAGCACCCCTTGGAGCACGGTTCGGGCTCTAGACCCTCGTTGACCGAGTCTGCAAGCACACGGAATCCTAATACGGTAACCGAAGATGGCTTTTATGCAAGGTGAAGTCCCTTTCCATCTCTTAGTATTTCTCGCACAAGACCTTTGCGGCTGTCCGGCCCAGACGAGACGATGATATGGTTCATGCAACTGGTGCAGAAGGCGTCTGCGAGAGTAGCGGAGGCCTGGGCTTGACCTGGGGACGATGGAGTGACATTGGAGACGTGATCTTATGCCGTTTCTTGGTCGTATGACGGAGATTGAGGCGTAGCCACGTGGGTTGAATTACAGTTGAGCAAGTATCTGGACCGAGACTTGTATAGTCCGAGCATTCGGACAGGTTCTTCGGACAGGTTCTCACGCCTTCAGTGTCGTCTTTGCAACCAACGATCGTGAGGTTTGGTGTCTGGGAGTTGGAGATCCCATATTAAGTCACCTACGTGACGTGCATGGCGAAATTAGCTGAAGGCCAGTGGAACGATACTCCCGGGCGGTGATGCCGTCGCAATATCAGCTAGTCGCACTCGTCATATCGGCTGATGGTGTCTTCACAACGACCTCTGTACGTTACTCGACTAACATGACATTGCTTCAACCTTGCAATTCGGGCATATGGTATTCTCCGACTGATTGCCGCGGAGATTTGCTCCCGAATGAGGCCTCGCCAGTGAGTCCCGGCATCCCCTCACTCGAAGCCGTTTATATGCCTTGTTCAACCAGCGCGATGAGGGGTCCGTTCGCGCGTAGTACTTCCTTGTCATGGACGCTTGTTTCTCATCGAGCATGGGTTGTCGAAACAATCATCCTACCATCGCCAAAAGTTTGGTTCGGTGTGACGTTGAACCAGGGAAGAGGCAGCACGCTACGGCTGCCCAACATTGAGTCACCACCATGGTTGCTGAGATTATGGGGGACACGGCAGAGTAGAGGCCCTGGTGAGCGACATGCAGGGAGCTATCAAGACACCGAGTCTGGTATCGAATGACAAGGCCGAAGCGGGTGGTCGGGAGTGACGTTGTGGGGACGGGTTGGAACTTATCATCGTCGTGAAGGAGACGAGGGAGTGGCCGCCCGTCCGCACCCCGGATCCGCGGGGATGAGCTCGGACATCGCGATGGGTTCGAGAAGGGAAGATATCGCCTACATCAGGTGAGACTAGGAAGATAGCAGTCCTTCTTATCGTCGCTGATTGGGACCCGAGTTTGTCTTCAAAATGGCTTCAAAAGTGGACATGCCGTCTTCGCGATGGCGCCTGGTAGATTCACGGGTTGTGAAGCGGGCGCGAACGTCAAAGTGGTGAGGTTTCTTTGTGGCAGGGGTCGTCTAGTCGAGATGTGAGCCGTGTGAGGCCGGGCTGGAGACGGCTTCCGGTCTCACACTGGGTTTTTGGTTGGCCGACGTGATGCATACGGGCACGGGACGCTTGAGACCGAGACAGGAATCTCGTCAATCTTGTCGCGAGGAATAGTCCGATGCACTGGGTGGTTGGTTAATTTACTGTGATCCGTCCCCCGCCTTAGATGTGGTTTAGTTACGGTCAGAACCGGAGTCGAGGCTTTTGCTCGCTCTCATGAATGCAACAGCGACCTCGTGTTGCAAAGCCTGGACCAGTCTCTCGCCAAGTGGCTGTGATGTTCTTGCGTTAAATGAATGCGTGCTGACTGCGAGGTCGTGTGTGCTCATAACGAGGGACAGAATTCCCCGCTCAGGTAAGTTTGAGCATGCTATAGGTTTCCATGATCCCATGGAACGGTGGAAGACAGCTCTTGTTGAGACAACGCACGGATCCAACAGGGCTGCCACGTTTTAACGGCAATGTCTAGCCCGGCCGTGGTGCCTTCAGTCAATTCCTACGAGTGAGGCGGAGATGGCTGCCGAAAGTCAATCGTCCTGCGAACCCGAGCTTGCTGAGTGACTTTGATCATGACCAGCTATGAGCAGCTAAAGCTCATGCCTCAACTTCGGCGCCGGAATTGCTCGCATAGAAATGGAGAGCCGGCCGTTTGCTGCCATCTGGGCGGCATCGGCAACGGGACGAATGAAGTTAGCATCGACTGGCGGTGGCGGGTATTGGATACGGCAGTGGATGGTCCCATGACTGTGCGCCGTGCATGAAGTCGGATAACGACGTGCCTCGATTAGATGTGTGTCGACTGTTGACGTGGAATGAGAGGACAACATAGATGCTGGACGCAGGTACAAATCGTGTGAACATCTCGGATGAGGACTGGCCAGTCGAAACGGCTTTGGAAGCTTGTTGCCAATCTCTTCTTGGGTCAATTCTGGTTGGGGCGGCACGATGAGATTGCGAGGAGAGTTTGATATGCACTGCCCGGACTCGACTCGGTATTGTGCATGAAAGATGGGCGTGCGAGTGAGGTGATGCAAGATTGGCGAAGAGGTGCGGTTACTACCTACTGTGACGACCGCAAATGCAGTTCAATGAGCGAGACGAAAAAGGGCGGGGAGAGTTACTCTATTCGCTCAGCGTCTCATCGTCTTGTTTTCTTGGTGTTTGCTCTCCATCCCCTTGGCCCGAACCGGCATCCTTTGCCTTTGCTGCCCAAGGTATGGAGAGGGGGAACAGGACCCTAGATGCTCATTTCTACACCAACCCGATTGAAGCGGATACAGTGCATCATGGAACTAGATACCTGACCGAGATGTTTCTCACCTGCCCAAGTACAATCGACAGGTACCTAAGGTAAGGTACCTAAGTCAAGTTGGATGGGGAGGAAAGCGTGCCTGTGGCTGCGACTTCCACCCATCACACCGACTTCCTCAGATCCTCATGAGCATAGCCTGCGGCAGGTGCGAGAAAGTTGTACCTCTTCGTGACTGACGCTACACAAACTGGAAATAAGACACTTTTTCTAGCGCAAATCAGTCTCCACCCTGCCTGCAGACGTCTCTTCTGATCACATCACCGTCCCTTCGTTCTGTTCCGTCTCTTCTTCGGGCGGGCTGCCACGACCCGCACATTGCAATAGTCCCAGGTCGACCGCATGCTGCTGCTGCTGCTGCTGCTGTTCAATCTCATGTACTACTTGACGCGTACTCAAGGAAAGATACCGAGTGGCCGTGGTTGACTTGGCTCAGGAAGACCGAGACACGCCATACAACATGTCGGTATTGACAATAGCTACTCCAAATTCAACTCCAACCTAGGTACCTTACGGAGTGCTCCCCTCACGATTCCCCGCTTACCGTTGTTGCGTAGCTATTCAGGTAGCTGTTTAGGGGACCCTCCCCCAGATTGACGCGACGATCGATACCAGGGACGGCATGATTCGAGACCTCAGGGCTGCCTCCCCAGAATTCCTATGCCATGCGCGGCACGGCACACATGGCTGTCTCGTCAGCTCAAATTCCTCTCCACACTTCGTTGTCGTTCAGTGTCCTGGGCAAGGTTGCGGGTTGGGGTTCGCAAAGACGAAGACCCTGCCATGGCTTCGTTGCCAACCGGCTCCAGTTACGCCGTGGCTCGCACTCTACCATGTACCCCTTCAGCGGTCTCGAATTCGGGCAAACATACAATCCACACCACCACATCGAAATGATTGAGAACAAGGGCTTTGGGCCAACCAGCCATCAAAGTGCTTACCTGTATTGCCAGAGTCCGCAGGCATCCTCGTCTCTCGGTATGGATGGAGACTGGAGAAGCGACAAGCCTGCAGCATTTAGCGCGGCCTCGTTTCCCCTCCCCTGTTCCCCCATCTTACTGCCATCCCATTCCCATTACCACCAATCCTCCCATGCCCATCTTGTCCCATACCCCGTCGCAGCCATCGTCTGTGACGAGTGACTGGCTTACCGGTACAGTAGCCTGACCTGCCCGCCGTCTGCTGGGAGCTTCTGTCGGTCGCCAATGGCTCCCAAGATTTCGGCCGGGGTCTGCAGTCGGGGTGAAGGCGACAGCTCCAGGTCCCAGATTCGAGGTTAAAGTACACATGGAGGCAGACTGACGGCGGAGAGACGCCGTTATACTTTGAAGTACCTGATTGCACACGTCGATATATCATGTTGGATGCTCATCCCATCCATCTACGCAGCTTGCTCAACCAGCACCCAAGCAACCGCCAGCAACCCCGTGTACAATCCTCCGCATCTTTCCATCTCTAGGCCGGGGCACCCATTCTCCCATAATAACTGCTCCACTGCCTTGCGTCCTCTCCCATTCACTCCGTCGTTTTCCCCTCTTCAAGGAAAGAAACCGTGAGAAACTTCAACGAGAGCCTCGAGCGTGGTCCGACGTCCTTGCCTCGGGTCGAATTCTGTCGAGAAAAACCTTGTCGAGCCGAGAGCTTCTGACCATCCCATCTCACGACACCAGCTATTTATCCACCCCGTCGCCCATCCGTCCAACCCGTCTGACTTTCTACCGACCAACCCGATTCTTGTGCTGCCTCGTCGCAGCGCACCATCTGCCCAACACGTCTTCCACGCAGCTCCTCCGCCTCCAGACGCAGGCAATGTCCCCGTCCTCGACGGGCGACTCTCCCCACTCCGCCAATGGCAACGTGGGGAGGCTGTTCCCCGTTCCGTCGCGCGGGGACTTCCACATCGAAGTCCCTTCGCCGTCGATGTCGGCCCTCACCAACGGTATACACCCTCTCAAGTCGCCAGCCTCGCTCAAGACGCAGCGGACGCCTAGTTTCAGCAGAGATGGGATCATTGGCTCCGCCCAAAAAGCCCGCAACATGTCCCAGTCGTCCGAGTTCCGTCCCGATGCTCTGATGAACGGTGTCAATAGAGCTCCCAGCGATGAGGGCTCCAACCCGCTCAAGAGGAGGAACACGGACGCCGGTGTGGATTACCCTCGGAGGAGAGCCACGATCGCGGTAAGTCACGTTCTACAAGGGTGGCGACTTGTGCTAATCGTTGCAGTGCGAGGTTTGTCGGTCGCGCAAATCCCGTTGCGACGGAACCAAGCCCAAGTGTAAGCTATGCACCGAGTTGGGTGCCGACTGCGTCTACAGAGAGCCGGGCATCAAGCTCGACGCCGGCGACAAGCTTATTCTCGAGCGCCTCAACCGCATCGAGAGTTTGCTGCAGATGAACATGGTCGCCGGCCAGGCCAACGGCATGGCCATCAATCAAGAGTCGCCCTCGATGAGCAACGGTTCGGGCCTCAATGGCGAATTGTTGACAGGTGTTTCGGGCTCCGGAAACTTTGTCTCCACCATTCCCAGCGGCGGGCTCGGCACGTGGAGCAATCCGACAAACATTTCGACCATGCCCAAATTGCATACAAACGCTGCTCTGCATCTCTTACAATGGCCTCTCATCCGTGATCTTGTGTCACGTCCGTACGACCCTCAAATACTCCTCCAACTGGAAATGGCCCGCGAGCCGCTTCACTCACTCACAAAAACGCCATGCGTTGACCTGTCCAATACGACCGCTTACATCGAGGCGTACTTTGAGCGCGTCAACGTCTGGTATGCTTGCGTTAACCCATACACCTGGAGGCACCACTACCGCACGGCTCTCTCCAACGGATTTCGCGAGGGCGCAGAGAGTTGTATCGTCTTACTGGTCCTTGCCCTGGGCCAAGCAAGCCTGAGAGGGAGCATTTCACGAATTCTCCCCGGAGAAGATGCGCCAGGCTTGCAATACTTCACCGCTGCCTGGGCGCTCCTCCCGGGTATGATGACCTCCAACAACGTCCTCGCAGCGCAGTGTCACTTACTGGCTTCTGCTTATCTCTTTTACCTCGTGCGACCGCTAGAGGCATGGAACCTTTTATGCACCACCAGCACCAAGCTACAGCTCCTGCTCATGTCTCCCAACAGGGTGCCGCCACACCAGAGAGAGCTCACTGAGCGCATCTACTGGAACTCGCTCTTGTTCGAGAGCGATCTGCTGGCCGAACTGGATTTGCCGCACTCGGGCATTATCCAGTTCGAGGAGAACGTGGGTCTGCCAGGTGGCTTCGAAGGCGAGGAACAAGAAGCCGTTGGCCGAGACGACCTGTGGTACTTCCTCGCCGAGATCGCCCTCCGCCGGCTGCTCAACAGGGTCAGTCAGCTGATCTACTCGAAAGACTCGATGGCCTCCACCACCAGCCTGGAGCCGGTGGTGGCTGAGCTCGACTTCCAGTTGACGCAGTGGTACGAGAGCCTGCCAATGCCGCTGCAGTTCCCCTTCACGCGTACTGTGCTATCAGACCCAGTGCAGACGGTTCTGCGTCTGCGCTTCTTCGCGTGCCGGACAATCATCTACCGCCCCTACATCCTGGCGGTGCTGGACAACGAGCAGGCCGTCATGGATCCCGCGGTGCGAGACAGTTGCCACAAGTGCCTGGAGGCATCCATTCGGCAGCTGGAGCACATCAGCGCGCAGTAAGTCACTTGTCACTCGATTAGGGTGTCTCGACTAATTGGCAGCAGTCATGCCGGACACATGCCTTACCTGTGGCAAGGGGCGCTCTCCATTGTGTCGCAGACGTTGCTCGTCATGGGTGCGACAATGTCACCCTCTCTCAGTAGCATCCTGCTCACTCTCGTCCCTCACCGGGAAACAATCGACCAGATCATCAACGACGTGGTGATGGAGATTGAGCGATATTCGACGCTAGCCCCCAGTCTGAGCTTGGCTGCCGAAATCATCAAAGAGGCCGAGGTCAGAAGGAGGGCATACCTCAGCGGTTGAGTCCAGTCCGCCTGTGCATCCGTTGGGCTGCCACGCGCTCTTCACGCATACCACGCACCATGTAGAGACAACAGGCACGTCAAGGAGACCACCACAAGAGCACTCTGTGGCGTTCGAATCATCCCGGGCGCCACGCCATCAGCACTGAGCTGGGGAAGCGAGGCAAACATCTAGCAGCTGCGGAGGACGTGACGTCTGGGGTGCAGAAGCAGCCTAGGGGCCGCACCACCTTGAGAGGGCTGTGTGGAGGCCCATGTTGGAGCAGCGTGGTTGGCGGGTAATCGTGTTGTACGCGGTAATCGGTCCGACACTCCGGCTCTGTCCTGTGCGGCCAATGACCACAGCCGGCGCCAACCCTCTTCGAGAAGACTCCCGCCAACTCCGGCGTCTGGCATGAGAACGACGTGATGAGGCAGCTTGTCATTTCTGAGACCCGGATTCTTCAGCAACGAATATGAACAGAGGCAACCGTCCATGCCGTTTACGTTTAGGCTCTTTGTCGCCTTGATGACGGATGACATGGAATGACGCGCTCGATCGACTAAAATGGCTGGATATCACTGTACAGAGTAGCCTTGATCAAATAAATACCCTTTTCGTTTCGACATCATTGGCGCACGCATTTTGAGATTTTACTGCTTGTTATCCACTTGAATAGTAGCCTACCTATCAAGCGTCAAGCTGTTTCCCGAGAGTCAACAAATAAGACGCAGCACGCGGCCTCCCAACTTCTCTCAATGCAGATAGTTGCATGCAGGCACCGGTTAGACTTAGATTGCAGACGTCCAGCCACCCACCGAATAAAGAAGTCCGGGCACCTGGGCATCTGCGGGGTCGTCCTGGCACCTCGACAGGGCAGGGCCCCCAGGGTCAAGTTTTGGAGAGAGGGAGGAAGAGGGTCACGGGTCCCGCCCTCGCATCATGGTCCCTTGCCGGTCACGTTGCTGTGCAGACGTGTATGTAGGTCTCAACTGTATCGTGGTGACCTCGTGGTTTCTGCGGGGCATCTGGCATGTCGTAGCCGAACTTTTGACGACGACGGCTGAGGGATTGTGTCGAGAAATCAAAGTGTTGGTCCTTTTTTCTGAGTAAGTACTCTTAAAGACTGTATTTATTCTACAATAGAAGACATGTAAGCACTCCGGTCACTGGAACCCGGTACCTGATTAGGTCTCGAGCGACGATGCTGTGGCCGTCCAGAAGCCACTCCCGGTCGTGAGCATTGCCAGGCAATCCAAGCAGCACATGAAGAAAGAGACCTGTTCCCGCGGTCGATGCAACGAATATGCAGCCGGCTACCTGCCGCCAGGCGGACGACTCCAAAAGAACACGTCAGGGTAGCCTTCGGATGCAAGTGCCAGTTTGGCGAGTGCCGGTGCACGGGCGGGTGGGGCGCGCCGGGCGGATGCGGAGGTGGAAAGTGGAGTCGATGGGGCCGGAAGAGTTGCGACGACGTCTGACGGACGACGAGATCCACCAATGCCAGGACGACGTGCGAGGTTGAAAACGGTGGGAGATGCGAGTGATTCTTGGAAAGTATGTGGGTTTGCGAGATGGCGGTTCTTGGCTTGAGGCTTGGATGTGGGTTGGGAGTGGTGGGATGTGTGTCTGGGTTAGGCGACCGAGATATCCGAAGCTGGAGGTTGAGGACGTGCAGGTATGAAGCATGTGATGAGGAGTTGGTTTGCTACTCAGTTTGTAATTTCTTTTTGTGGGACAGCCATGTGTTTCCGAAGACTTGGGTCTTGAATGACGACCCAAGAGCCATCTACGTTGCTCTTTCTTAGCTCTCTGGATTCCAAACCGTTGCCATTTTGTGTTACTTTGTAGAATTTGCTTCATGCTCGGTACTGTGATGCTCGCGAATAATGTTTCCCAGTAGACCACCATTTAACAGAGGCCCCCAAAACTCCAACGCGCCCTGCTGTTATCATCGAGATATTATAATGCCGCTTGACGTCAAGAAAAACCTCGAAAAATGACAAATCTGAATGTAATCTGAATCGTCCTGTTATTGAAGACCCATGCAGATTCCTTGCTGTTACTTGCCGAGCCGCGTTACGCACATCCCAGTCTTGGGATATCATACAATCTACCCTACCCATTTCTTTCGCGCGCTAATAACTGTAAGGACGCACGAGGGGTGGTTCGTGTCTTTCCTCTGCGGATTGCTCTCGTTATCCTCAGAGTCGTCCGTGTCGTCATACTCGTTGTTGTAGGATATGTACCAATATTGGCCGTCGTACTCCATACTTGAGAGGAAATCGTCCTTCTGATCTCGGTCTGGGTTGTAGCCTTGCGGATGAACTCTTACGACCTCCCGGGGAACGAGCTATGAGCGAGATACCGTGCGTCGTCCAAGACTCGGAGGCAGAATCTCGCCCTGCCGGTCGAATTTGATGCGCATCAACCGTGACCAGTACTCACGACTCGATTCTTGCGGCCACCGCTCCATCCGCCCGCTGATCACCAACTCGGCCTTTACGGGGCCACCCCAACTACACAACTCGGGATTTGTGCTGTCGTTGCAGTTGGAATGAGGGCCGTCCGTCAGCTTCTTCTGATCAACGAATCGATCGACCAGCAGCAAGCGTAGAATGTCGGATTTGCCCTTTGCCAGCTGATACACCGATCGGAAACCATTGGGCCCAGTGTATGACAGAGCGGCTCCGCGACGGACGAGAAATTCGACCGCGCCTTTGCGCCCGAAGTCGCAAGCTGCCATCAAGGCTGTTCCAGCAGGGCATCCTTCCAGGTCCAATGGCGCGCCAAGTTCCAGAAGGTTTCCCAATGCCATGACAGACCCTGCTTGTGCGGCACTGCATAAAGGGCTGGGACTGGCGGCAGGTGTGAGATTTGCGAACCTCTGAAGCGCTTGTCGTCCGCATCTTTTCAGAAACAGCGGATATGCACTTTTGATCCAAGCCAGTTGGAAACTGCAGTTGAAGATCCTCCACGGGAAAGGGGTGGCATCCTCAAGATGAACAAGGTCCGAGTTGACCTGGAAGGAGGTGGTGCAATTGATATTCGCAGTGTTGTGGAATGCAGACCAGCCACTCGAGTTCAATCTGTGTGGATCAACTCCAAGACGCACGAGCTCTGCAAATGCCGTCCATGATATTGCGCCTTCCGACTCTTGAAGATGATGCAATATTGACCAAGAGCCATCGGTCGTGTATATGTCAGCTTTTGCATCGATCATGGCGCGAAGTGAGCGCATGCGCCCGAATTTTGCTGCCAGCAAGGCAGAAGTTAGGCCATAGATGTCACGCTGTTCGAGGTCTCCGCCTTGTTTGATTAAATGCAAAGCAACCGTTTCCAAAGGGTCGTCTTCTGATTCAAGGGCGTAATGCAGCGGCGTCTGAAAACCCGACAAGTCAACGACGTTGATGTTGGCTCCCCATTCCAGCAGTAGCTGAACAGCCCTCCAGTCTCCTATGCTTGCTGCTTCGTGCAAAGGAGTCAATCCCGTTGATGGATCTGTTTGGTTGATTGCAGCTGAAACAACTGCGTTAGGCCGCACTGACCAAAGCCCTCTGAACACACATAATCGCGTTAGTACAATACCAAGGTTCGCTCGAACGAGTGAGGATGCTCACCCATAGTAGCCCTGGTTGTCACTCATGTGCTGAACAAGAACACCAAGACCCTCAATGTTTCTGGCTAATACGTTTGTGGATAACATCTTGGACATGTCTCCCAGGCGAATATCTCCACTTTCCATGTGATTCTCCAGACTGGCTGGTAAGACGTGTGAGAATTCAGGATCTGCCAAAACCAGATGAATTGCTGATTTGCCAGATCGAGAGTTACAAACTCCAGTGGACATTGAGGCGCCTTGCTGTAGCATCCATTCAACGATACCCACCTTCTTGCAGCGTATGGCCTCCACCAGGAACGAGCCTCCAGGACATTGGTTCAGAGGGGTTTCGAGATAGCAACCACTAGCGAGTAATGATTGACATATCTGTAGGTTTCCCTTCCTCACGGCATCTCTGAAGGCCAAAGCCAGGGTTCTCTCTCGTAGTCGTTCACGACCAGCTTCTGAGTGCTGACCAGTAGTTTCAGGGCGAAAGTCGTGCTCGACAGAATCCAACAGAGCTGCTAGCCTTTTGTTGTCGGCTTGATATGCGTAAAACGCAGGCGTCATTCCGGCGAAATCCGGGGACGACTTGCATCCTGCCCTGATGAGGGCTTCTGCAGCTTCCATCTCGTTGTTCCTTGCTGCAAGATGGAGGGGGGAGCTTCCGTCTCGAGCAAGAGCCTCGATGTTGCAACCACGTCCACACAGATATTCGATATTAGTAGCCCGTCCGTATAAGGCTGCAAAATGTAGAGGTGTAAAGCCTTCATCCGTCCTGACATCCAAATCCTTGACGAGCCCGTGTTCGATGTAAAATCGAAGTACATCGAAACAGTAATAGGCAGTTCCGAGATGCAGCGCCGTCACTCCTGTGAACTTATATCTCCGTCCGCCTATGGAAGCGCCCATTCGGCCCGTTCTCAGCCAGTCAACTTTGGCGCCATCCTTCGCCATGTCATGAAGTTGGTGCAACAGGCGCATCTGACTGGTATCCGCTGTACCCCATGTGACTGCCAGCGCTGCATCGAAGCCGTTGTCGTCAGCCAGTGTCGGATCAGCGCCGCACCGGAGAAGAGCTGCGGCATATTCGAATCGTCCTCGGAGTATATGATGAACAAGTGCGGTCGATTTTGGAAACGCCCCTAGTCGAAGATTCGGATCTGCACCATGGCCCACAAGTTTCTGAACCATCCACTCCGCGCCGGAGACGTGACACAAGTGTATCAATGCAAGCCCTCGCCCATCGAGGCTGAAGTCATTCATGCGTCCCTTGTCTGAATAGCTGAGGATGAGATCAAAAATCCCGACCAACTTTCTCCTATGCTGATCATGGTCCGCAGTCGTTTTCAGGCGGGGTGAGTCTGATACAATGCTTTCAATGACGGATTGGTCATTGACCCGTTGATGAATACTGACTCCCTCAGCGAGCAAGGACTTAGTGAGCTTGTAATCCAGTGACTTGGCTGACGCTCTAAGCAGACGAACGATTATTGGCGACTCCCGGATCGACTTCCAGGAATGCGTTTGGTTAACAATCTCGTCGATTAGGACATTGGAAAGTGGCCAGAAATTCGAAATGCTTTCGAAATTGTCGAACGCTAACAGCAAATGGAGTATTCCTGGCCTTTCAGACACAGATTGGAAACATTCCAAATACCCACGTTGAAGCAGAGACGTGCCTGCTATTTCGACCACTTTATCTCGATTGTCCAGGCCAAAGGGGTCCGGTCTCCTCTTTTCGTCGCCAAATTGGTTGTTCGTGCTGGCAGCATAGCCCACAAAACACTCCCACGTACCAGCCACGATAGCTTCCTGTTCCGGAGAAGTGTTTGCAACACATAGCTCATCAATGATTGAGGCGTCAATATGCCGGACTCCCCGATCGAAACAAGACTTCAGCCATGATTGTAGTGGTGTTTCCAAACCCGTTCGAGAGCTGCAGGCTTCAGGATACAGCGATTTAAGCCGGCGAACAAAACGTGCTGTTGCGTAGCAACTTATGCTGTGTAGAGGAGTTTCACCATGTGGGTAATCGAAATCAATTCCCGACGACAGCAGATACTCAAAAGAGTCTTCATCAATTGCGTTAACTGCTAGGGAGAGTGCCACGACCGGACTTTGGACCATTTTGGCTGTGAGTGTGATTTGCTGGGCGAGGAGAAGTGATGCAGATGCTAGTTGTGATTCTCGGAGACAGGCAGTCAGTGGTGTCCAGCCCCCTCCATCTGAAGTCTCCATTGCTCTCCTGATACTGTCCAATGACTCATATTTGAGCAGAGCACCAAGTCGCAAAGGCTCATGTCTGTGATGATGCAGAGCGTTTTGACCAGTTGCATCCTGGGTCGTGCAGCTGGCACCACTCTGTACAAGCAAACGACCCAGTTCGTTGAAGACCATCGATTCATCTGCAGCAGGCAGATAATCGGCCTCCCATGCCCAAGACTGCAAAGTATCTTGACCTTGACTGTTTGTTCTAGTGACATCACATCCAGCGTCAAGCAGTAGTTTGACAACTCTCAAGATATCCTTGTGTGATGGGATTTCTCTCAACGCCAGATGCAGCAACGTTTGCCCGTTTTGGTCGGTAAAGGATGCAGCTTGGAACCGGGGATCGTGCAATATTCGTTCGAGAGCTATTGAATCTCCACGGGTAACCATGAGAATCGCTTGCCTTTGGAGTCCATCATTTGTCAGAGATATTCTTGTGTCCACTGTTGTAGGGTCTGAAGTAAAGTCAAGTTCGAGGCCGAGGGCGTGCTCCCACAACACTGCGCCCAGTCTGCGGTAAGTAGCTGACTTGTGATCATTGTTGTCCAGTACTTGGATGAAAGATTGAAGTTCCGACTTATAAAAGGACTGCTCCTGAGTATCCAACTCCCGAGCCGCGAGCACGTCACGCGCGAAAGAGATGTCGTCATCTTCAAGACAGACACCCAGCTGAATCAGTGCTTTTGCGACTTGCAAAGAGCCCATCTCGAAATGCTCCAACAGCCTGAAAGAAAGCTGCAGTATATTGTGCTGAGAGAACGGCTCACACCGGAAATCCAGAGTGCCCCCGGCCTGGTGAAGAGAAAGGATGGTGTCCACAGTCGCGCTGAGTTTGTTTGATTCTTGAGAATCAGGGATAAGGCAATATATCCAGTCATCAAAATCATCGTAATGAAATGGACCTCCTTCTTCCGTCAGTGGTATACACTGGACGGCGCATTGTATTGGTCGTCCTATAGGGCTTTTGCGATTCACATTTATCCCGCCTTCCGCCAGGAATGAACAAATGCGAGGTATCGAAAGGGACGCAGCCATGTGTAGAGGCTGAAAGTTGGGACTGATGAAACAGGAAGCATGGCGCTCGACATCAATTTGATCGTAATAACAACGACAGCCACTGCCAATAGCAAACTGAACAGCCCAGGAAGTGAAGTAAGCCGTCTTTGAGGGATGAAATAGACTTTTCGCGAGGTCGAAAATCCGATCATTTTCCCACTGAGCCCTAGCATATCGTGGCCATTGTGAGGAAGCATGTGGATAAAGAGGATGAAGTTGTTGGCGGGACTTAATGTGGTCTTTCTCCAGGGCCGGGTCAATATGAAATCGCTCAAAGTTTCGAAGCTGAATGAACGCGAGGCACTTTACCGCCAGAAGGTAGTATGCCCGAATTTTGGAAACTCGAACCCAGTCGAACATCACTTGCTTTTCAAGAAACTCCTGGACCGAAAAGTGGGAGAACTCCAGGTATAACCCGTCTGTTGACTTTCGAATGAGGCTGCTACAACATCGTGTAATTGAATTTTCGCGGACAATGGCGGTAGTGTCTAAAAACGTTCCTGGTTCTGTAGTCGAGAGCAATTCTCGCAGTTGGTAGCTCGTGAGCTTGGGTGACGCGTAGGCAATGCAGTTGAGAGCTAGTTCCGTCGAAGCTTGCTTGTTCTTTGCCACTCTGCCCAAGATACGTTCATACGTCTCATCGAGCGTCGGAGGGAGGGATTTGAGGGCATCTCGGCATTGCTGATCCGAGTCACATTCCCCCAGATGATCCAGCTGGCAGGCCACCCATCGAAACCTAGGAGGAAATATGTCAGCATCAAGATCGATAAGAGAACAAACGTGTACGTGGAATTGAACTCACATTCCTTTGGCTCCGTTGATAAGCCCCTCGATGATCTCTCCCTTAAGATCTGGACCGTCCACGCACAGCCTTCGGGTTCGGATTCTCTCTTCAATCTCTGCTGTAACGTACTCCGTGATGTCGCTCTTGTGCGCTGCGATTTCGATAGGTGCGAAGTCACTCTGAAGACGATCGCGAGTCTCGTCCTCATCTCGACTCAACAAAGCAATCGAAACGTTGTCAGAGTCCTCCGAAATACCAGCAAGGCTTTCCACAACCTCATCTGTGGATTTATGCCCACTGCACTCATCGAGACCGTCAACGATGAGGTAAGCATGGTCATAGAGTTGCAGCATCTTTTCCAGAAGCTTCTCAAGCCCTCTTCTACTGGGATGTTTCGGCAGGCCGTTTCGGGGATTCAATTCTTCATAGTATCGCTCCAGCAATCCGTAGGCGTCTTCTTTCTGAATAGCAAGCTGATAGACCAGGGCGCCGAGGATGTTCTCAACGATCTGTGTTTTGATGTCCTTGTAATCGCAGAAGAAGAAGGCGACCGGCGTGCTTTCCGTACCCCGTTCCAGGGCTGCCTCGATGATCGAAGCCGCGAGGACGGTCTTGCCGGCTCCTGGGATGCCCTTCAGCCACAGCTTTGAGTCGGGGGTTGAAAGCCAGTGCTGAAAGTCTGGAAGTCGAGTAAGCCATAAGCCTGTTCTCGGGTGTCGCAAGCGCCAACTCGTCTCGTAATTCTGCTGAGGATTGTATTTCAAGAAGAACTCCAAGATCTTCAGACGCTGAGAGTCTTGATGAATTCGGCTGGTAATCTTGCGCGTTTCTTTCAACTCTGTGATGATATCCGTGGCATGACTGCTCTCATGCGCAAGGAGTTGTAGCATGGCGTCCAAAGAGTTCGCAGAGAGTGCCAGATTGATGTTCGCTTTGTGCTGAGACAGCTCGTCGAGCCATTCCTTGATTCGGTCTTTGGTGAAAGGCCACTTGAGCCTCTGTCGTACGGAGGGGTCCTCCAGTTTTTTGAACTTCTTGTCCATCTCCTTCAAGGTGTCGCTGCATTCTTCGATGTGGTGCATCCGCAAGTTCGCGTCGAAAGAACCCTCCTCCAAGGCTCGAGCCAGGCGAGCGAGACTGTTGAGGGCTCCTCCGACAAGATTGATCTCCTTGCCGAGATCCTCGATCTCCTTTCCGGCATTCTGAACAGAGCGCTTGTACTTCATCAAGCGGCCGAAAACAACGTCGGCGAGGGTCACGAGGCCCGCGATACTCGCAGCAATCGATAGGGGATCGGCCATCGCTGCGATGTTGGTGAAGGTAAGATGCTGGATACGTTCGTGAGGACGGCAAGATGCGAAAGAAGAGTGAGGAGAACCGAATGCATACTGCTAGGGGTGGGCGGGCACCAGACCCTGAAATCCCCTCCCGACCCTCGACAGATCAGGCTGGCCGCCGGGCGCTCATGCAGCCAGTCAGCCAGACACGAGGCGTTCTTGGTCTTGGCCGTCATACCAGCGAAGGCGTAAGCATGCAAGAGGTGGATGGAATTGGTGATCACTGCATTTTGTATGGTCCAATGCATGTTGATCCATCAAACAGTACTGTTATTGTTGATGGTCAGGCAGATTGCATTTCGTTAGTGCTCACTGTTGATCTTCTGAGGTGGCATAGGATAGCCAGTTTGCCCTCTGTGTTTGCCCACCTCCCTCAGGCGTTTCTCGGCCCTTTTCTTCAAGCAGATGGATGGTTTGACGAAGGCTGAAATCGAATGTATTTTACTGGTAAGAAACCATCTGAGTGTCTTTCGTACGATGAGACAAGTGAGATAATGACTGTAAGCCATCTATCATGTAAGGAAGACGATTGAGTGCTCCATTCTAATGCCGGCATCTGTGCCAAGATTGTTGTAATCAGATGAAACCAAACATCCGAATTTCTTGAAAGGGTGATAGGGAATCCTACCCAGCATCTGTCTGGCAAAATGTAGTCAGCTGTACGGCCAGTCAGATCATGCTGCCGGCGTGGTCAACGGCCAAATTATGAAGAAACTCACAATATTTACACTTCATTATGGGTAGCAAGTGACACAAAACCTCCATTTTCCAGTTCGACCACCTTAGATTCAATGGCAGCTTCCGGGAAAAGGAAGAGTGAGGGTGGGCTTTGAAAGGATACTCTCGAACATTTCATCGTCAGTAAGCCCGGTCTTCTGGTATCTGGTTAGCCTACCCCATGAGACCCAGTAGATTATGCCAGCAAACGTGAAGCAGCCATCCAAGGCTCATATTAATACTTAGCTCCTTGGGTTTGAATGTATGTCTGGTACCGCCGAATCTCGGTCTCAACGACCGTATTGACGCTGCGGTTTCTGTATGTATGGTTAGCTTGGATCATAAACGTGTGGTTTGGCATTTCTTGCTGTATCGACGACAATGGGTACTTTTTGGAATCAGACCTGTAGAAGATGAATAGACTATGAGCACTGTACGAAGACTTATATTAAAAGACGAATTGTATGAAGAAGCCGCAGCAGACAAATTACAATAGAGAAGCCGTGTTCATGTGACATACGAGTATGTGTTACAACATCCACATCGTTTTGATATTGCTCTTACAAGTATTTCAATGATACTTCAGTAAAAGTCATCCATCCCCAGCGGCCATTCCAGTTTCCAAAACATTGAGAGACTAACTCCATGCCCGGGCCACTGACTATACCTATGGCGGGCGGTCTGCGGTAGGCCGTGAGATCATCGAGGTAGCAAACCTGAAGCTTGTTGTACAGGCTCACGATGTTCATGGCATCGTGGTACACCCAACCAACGAACCTGCGGTCGCAGCCGTCAATGGGCGGAAATCCGCGGTCGTTCATTCCCGGGCCTCCATAGTCGCGGTCGGGCGTCCATAACCTGTCGATGACGCCGAAAATCATGGGTGGCCGCTGCGACTCGTGCATGAGCGGAGAGCACTCGAACGCGTCAAATGCGTCGAGACACTCTTTGTCAACAAAGAGGCAGTACTTGAAGAGTGGGATCTTGCGCCGGAGAACCCCGGGGGGGACCTTCCAGCCTTCCCGATTTCTGGTGAAGCAGTTGTAGTCAATGATCATATCTTCCCACTCCATGAAGTGTCGCCGTATGTCGTGCGTAGAAGCGCCGTCGAAGACGTAAGGGTTATCCATGACGATCAAATCGAAGGAGTCCTCCAATGTTGTGTACTGGTGCTTTACGAGGTAGTCCCGGCAGTTTCGCTTCAGTTGAGTGAGGTATCGGCCCCAGCGCTCGTCGGTATCACCGCCATAGACGCAGCGATATATGACGAACCCCCATTTGTGAAAGCCTGTCCTGTTCATTCTGGATGGTATCCAATGAAGTAGATCATCGATGCCGTATTCGATGGTGTCTTCTTCGTCCTCTTCATATTCTCCAAGCCTGCAAGGCTCGAAGGAGTCTGATATCATTTCCGACATTGTTAATGGAGGTGAGTCGTCAAAAGATTGGAAGGGAAGTGGCGACGGATGCTGATCAATATATAGAAAAGTGAGGAGTTGATTAAATAGAGTGCAACGTGAGTTGAAGGCGGTGAACTAGCTCGGCTATTGACTTTCTCCCATCTGAACATCTTCGCCAATCGACTCATTCTCACGAGTCACGAGTACCATCACGTTAATCACCATGGCTATGATGTCGATTACTCTTTAGGTCGCCAATGTAAAGTTTTCTCAATCAGAAGCTTATGATGGAGTTTAATAAGAAGCTATCAAGTAGAACATGACTAACTCTCCGAAGACTGCCAAGAGGAGCAGTCTGTGATTATTCGACGAGACGATTGCCGCGATCTCGACTGTCAGCTGTGGCATAGTAGACCCCGCACTTGAATACTTTTTCAACGCGCGTATAGGATCCAATTGTAGAGATCAGCGTCATTCCACCATCTCTTCTGAACAATGACTAGAAACATGGTGTGGGTGACCGTTAAATGCGATGTAACGTCTCGTCGGCTCGTAGTTAGCATGCTTTCGACCATGCGCGAAGCCAGTATATCCCGACGATACACATGCTCGAACTTGATTCATAAGAGCCCTTCAGTTTCGGCAGCGGACAGGTGTTCTCGCTCGCTGGGTCGTTGTCGGCCTTCATCCTTATGCTGTCACGGGTTTCAATTTCTACTGCATGATTAACAGCCTGAGGGGGGATGGCAGCGTAGCTTCCGTTCCCGGGTGCGGTGCCCGTCTGCTCGTCGAGACATGTCAACCCTGCGTTGAGGTTCACTCTGGGATGGAACTACTGGTGAGTATTTTCAGTTTTCGAGAATGGCTGAGGAGATCAACACCAGACGGAGCCGAGAGCTTCTATCTAAGTTGAACCAATAACATGCCAAGGTATCAGTTCGCTATTGAAGTTCCCATAGAGGTGACAGTATTTGTGACCATCCTCGACTGCTGAGACCACAAAGTCCCCTCAGCTGCCCTCATCACCATCTTCTTCCTCGCAATGATTGACATTAACTGCCTTCTGGTGCGCATCTCCGGCGAAGCCGAGTGCTTCGGCGGTCTCAAGCTCACCACAATCATCGGCCTCATCCAGTTCATGTTAATCATCACGCTGGGCGGCTCTACATCGGGCGAACGTATCGGCTTCCGCCTCTGGCACGATCCCGGTCCGATGAACGAGTATATCCGCCCAGGAGCCTTCGGGCTTCGGCCGCTTCCTCACGTCCTGGGATGTCGTAATCCAGGCTAATTTCTCCTACGGCGGTAGCAAAGTGGTGTCGTCACCGCCATCAGCAACGAGGGTATCACGACGTTGCCGTCCATCATCAACGGTATTATTCTCAGGGCCACGTGGTCTGCGGGTAAGTCCTTCTTCCACGCGTCGACGCGTGTGCTGTACGCTGCCGCACTCGACGGCAAGGCACCAGCTGTACTGAACTGGGAGCGTTTCGGAGGAGTGCCATACGACTGCGTGGCGGCCACGACGGCGCTGAGTTGCCTGGTGTACCTCAACATGAATAAACGCGCCGTGGTCGTCGTGGAGGTGTCCTTTTGGATCAGCAACCTCGGCGCGATGAGCAAGCTCGTAGGGTGGGCGAGCGTGTCGTACATGTACCTCCGGTTCTGTTACTGCCTCCAGTACAACGGGATCGATCGCAATACGTTTCAGTGTAGAGCGTCCATCTTCAGGTCTTTGTTCTTTGCTTACGAGTTCATCAAGAAGACACACTTGGTCAAGTTGTCTGAGATGGATGAGATGGACCGGCTTGAGCCGACGAGGTCGGTCGTGAAGCCCAGGAACTGGCTAGAGAGAGATTGGTTCTGGATTGGCTGAATTGTCCTTCACCATGGTCACCAGACACACGAGTACTTTGATGATGAACAGGGGTCTGGATTGATAAGATTATTCCCATATCCAGCGGGGCTAGGGACGGTGGATATTGTCTTGGTTGACGGTGGCTGGGATATGGATATGGCTGGAATACTATAGTAGATGAAAGCCGCTTTCAAAGAGAAGACATCGCCGAAGTCGGACTATGGTTATAGGCAGCTCGTGTGATCAGATCCGAGAAGCCACTGTTACTTGTCTAATAATGAGACCAGTCAAAGTATCTCACGTTACCTCAGAAGTCCAGAGTCGGTGGTTGACATCCACGACAGCTGCAGTAGTTTGATCCATGGACGCACTTCGATCTCCATACGAATGATGACACTTTCACCGCGTATTGACGTGTTGGACCCTTAAAGGTATTGTCGGGTTTGCATCGGCCACGAACGGCATCCAGGTCCGGATCGAACACGATTTTGGACTAGCTGACCGTCACCTGACGGAGAACGGCTTTCAGGCGGGCACATAACCGCGCAGTGTTGCGATCGGTGGCGCCTGGGGTGCCGGTGGGATTTCGAATCGAATTTGCAGCTCGGTTTTAGTCTAGTCTCAATACTGTTAATGCGGATAGTCTCACGTGTTGCACAGGGCGGAATGGATTTGCAGCTTGCAAAACCATGAGCTTTGTGCTGAACAAGAGTCATTGAAAACACAAGAAGCCAGCGATCGACGTGCCTTCGACATCCCACGGTCAACAGGAATGACTACTTACAATTTTCGATGACCGACGTCAACAAGGTGGGAAATTCCACACGAGAAGACTGAGATGGGGCAACAAGAGGTCTAGACGCAGTTTGAAGGCTTTCTGGCGGAGAAGCCAGGCCTGTTAGGCCGCTGTGATTGTCCGAGGCTTACGCTGGCGACGGCCCAACGACACCAACCATTTGTCAAAATCAGGCTCAAGGCCGGGTTGACCGATGCTCTGTTCACTTGGGGCCCCATCGTTCCTCAGCCAGTCGGAAGACTACGGAGTTTGTAGAGCATGGGTGGTTGGTGGGGGGTTTGGGAGGATAAGGCTAAGATTATAGCTCTCTGTGAAGAGATTTGTCAGAAATAACGCGTTCGAGCGGTAGAGTTTGCACCGTTCGAGCCTCAGGCACTCGTGGCGTCTCCACGGGCCTCGCCCCACTTAACCCAGTCAAAATAGAGCCTCGTGCGGTACGCGTGGCTATGTTTAGAGACAGATAATATACACCAGATTTTGCCTCCTAATTACATACAATAATTAAGAGTCTCACAATACTAAAGAGCCACCAGGCCAAAAAGCATATATTATAACAATTTTACATATCTTAAACACTAAGATATCTACTAAAAATATCTCTATTTTGATACTTAAGGAAGCTGACTAATAGATTACTTAGTATAACTCTTTTAAAGTGGAGGCTAAGGTTTATAACCTATAGGATTACTTTAACCCTAAAGTGGACACTTAAAAAAACTTCTATTTAGTAGCCTCTTAAAAGTTTCTTATATATAACTTTCCTAAAATAAAAAAGAGTAAAATATCTATAGTAACATTCAAAATAAACACTCTAGAGATCTTAACTCCCTCTAGCATTCTTAATAGGTTTACTCCTATAGAGTAAATTTACCCTAAGGAGCTCTAACTTCCACTTAAAGCCTCTAAATAGATTCACACTCAGGATATTATAAACTTTATAGAGAAGAGCCTGAAAATCTATATAGCTATCTATACTTTCTATAATATAAAGATTTAAGAGTATAAATATAAGTAGTTAAATTAAATCTATATATTATCTTAGATCTATAAGTATATTAGTAATATACTTAACTACTAATATTATAATATAGAGGAGAATTTCTGTTAGAAATAATACGTTTGAGTGGCAGAGTTTGCATCGTTTAAGCCTTAGGTATTCGTAGCATCTCCATAAGCTTCGCTCCACTTAACCCAGTTAAAATAGAGCCTCGCGTGGTGTGTATAGCTATATTTAGTTATATAGAATATATATCAGATTTTGCCTCCTAATTATATGTAATAATTAAGAGTCTCATAATACTGAAGAGCTACCAGGCTAAAAAAGTATATATTATAACGAATTTATATATCTTAAATATTAAGATATCTACTAAAAATATTCCTATATTAATACTTAAGGAAGCTAACTAGTAGATTACTTAATATAACTTCTTTAAGGTGGAGGCTAAAGCTTATAACTTATAGGATTATCTCAACTTTAAATTGAATACTTAAAAGAGCTTCCTTTTAGTAGCCCCTCAAGAGCTTCTTATATATAACTATCCTAAGGTGAAGAAAGGTAAGATATCTGCTGTAACGCCTAAAATAAACATTCTGGAGACCTTAACTTCCTCTAGTACTCTTAATAAATTCACCCCTATAGAGTAAACCTATCCTGAGGAGCTCTAACTTCTACTTAAAGCTTCTAAACAGATTTACACTCAGGATATTATAGACCTTACAGAGAAGAGCCTGAAAGTCTATATAGCTATCTATACTCTCTATAATGTAAGGATTTAAGAGTATAAATATAAGTAGTTAAACTAAGCTTATATATTATTTTAGATTTATAAGTATATTAATAATATACTTAACTACTAATATTATAATATAGAGAAAGATCTTACTATATAGTTAATAAACCTCTATAACTACTTCAGTATTATAGATAACTTCTATCTCCAGTAAGTAGCTACTATATACTATAATATATTCTAGTCCCCTAAGATTAAGCACTTTACTATAAGAATATTAACTGAAATATAGTTTCAGAAGTAGTAAGATACTATATATAAAGCTTAAATAGTTAGCTATACTCCCTCTATTATAGAGACACTTTAGGTTAATAATTTTATACTCTCACTAACTTACTTACTAATTAAATTATATACTTAGAGTTATATACTTATAGTCTACAGTTAACTAAATATAATACTACTAAATAAAATTATCTTAGCTATTATAGAAACTATTTAGTAGCTCCCTAAAGCTCTCTATTGAAGCAAAATTAGCTATAGAGTATTTAACGCTACTTTAGAGACTATAGATAGTAACTTAAACTCTCAAGATAGTAAGAGATATTTTAACAGTTTAGACAGACTTCTATACTCTCTTAAGTATAGTAAAAATTACTTACTCTCACGCTATTATTATGTATACCTATCACTTATATATAAGAGTTAGGTACCTAACACTGTAACTAAGGAGAGAATTAAATAATAAATAGCTTCAGATTCAGACCTTTCAAAAAGAATCTAAAACCTTAGATAATAGTGACTATATAGTCAGAATTCCAGCTGAAGTAGCTATAATACTATATAGCAAACTTACTATATAGAGGAACCTTAGTAATATCCTCTCTAAAACTTATTTATCCTTAATTCAGATATTTCTATTTATATCTTTTAAGATATTAAGTACTTTATAACTCTCTAAGAAGCTCCCTCTAGAGATTATATTTAATATAGTATTAAGTTAGTATCTATTAAGAACTATAGAGACGCTAAGATTAATATTATAACTTCAGAAAGTAAGAAAGCTAAACTATACCTCTATAATATTACTCTCTATACCTCTCTAGCTATAAACTTTATCTCCTTTCAGTAGTTACAAAAGTAAGATTACTAGTGAGATACTAAGCTAAATTATCCCTCTTAACTATAGAAGAGTAACTATTCAGAAATCGCAGCTATTAATATTCAATATAGCTAACAAATCCTCAAATACTATATATCTTACAAGAAGTTAAATACTCTAGCAGTATAGTTAGTATAGTATAAACTTTCTCCTAAATACTATCACTACTAGAGATATACTATAGAAACTATTTAAAAACCCCTAAAAGATAATAAATAGCTTTAATACTAAAAGCTAGAGTATCCTAGAAGAAAGTCTCTTAACTACCTTATTTTAGCTATATATAGTATTTATATTACTAATAGTTATTTAAAGTATAATAGATACTAACCTACTTGGGGG
The DNA here is from genome assembly GCA_001693025.2 of Colletotrichum lindemuthianum. Classification (NCBI taxonomy): domain Eukaryota; kingdom Fungi; phylum Ascomycota; class Sordariomycetes; order Glomerellales; family Glomerellaceae; genus Colletotrichum; species Colletotrichum lindemuthianum. Next base: position 93,330 of record MASP02000144.1, on the reverse strand, counting down.
GTATATAAAGCTTGTGGCGTTAGTAAGGCAAAATAGATTATTCACCATACAGAGCGTAAGAATACTTTATATACTACCCCTAGAGAATATATTATATTTAACTTTCACTCTTATTACTAAAGCTATAGTAGTTATACTTCTTCCTTAATATTTACAGATAGAACTACTAACTACTTATAAAACTTTTATCTTATAGACTATACTGAAGCTATTATAACTACAGTATTTAATAACTTTATCTTGCTCCTCAAATATTAGTATAATATTAATATTAAGATCTTTGAATGTAACAATAAGATCCCTAAGTATAAGAAACTAAAAGCTACCCTAACTACTTAAGATATTCACCTCAAGCTATCTACACTATATACATAAAGCTAAAATAGGAGTATAGAGTAAGTTAGAACCATTATTAAAGCTTACGTAAAAGCTATAAAGTAAGGAAGTAAACTACCCCACAATCTCTAGCCTGAGACCTTACAAGTAGTAGTATTTCTTCATAACCGCACACTAACAAGCCTTTTAGGCTAGTAAACGTTATACTAGAGGCTTCATAAGGTTACTTAAAAAGATAATACTATAAGGCTAGATTTAGCCTACCTTCACACATACAGCTATAAGTATTTTATTCTTACTATAGACACCAAACTTAAGTGTAACTATCTTACTTACTTTAAGAAGTAAATTTTTATTAGCTTTTTAGTTAGCTATACTTTAACTAACCAGTTTCAAGTGTGGAACTCTTTATAAAATAAGGTTATTATAACTTATAATATCTCTTTTAATAAGATAATATTTTTTAATAGAAATTTAGCTTCTCTATAAGATAATTTTAAGAAGTCTAACCTCAATAAGATCTCTTATTAGTTATAAGAGTAATTAGCTACAGTAGAGCTATGTAAAGCTAGCTTAAATACTTACTTAAGTCTAAGCAAAAAGCCTAATAAAGTAATCTACACTAAAGATATAGAAGGTAGCTATAAGAGCTTAAGGTTTTATATTTATATTATAGCTAGCCCTAAGCTCTCTATAGTTCTATATAAAACTATAAAGTTTATATTATTAACCCCTCTAGAGTTACTTACTATATTCTTCTATAATTTTATTTATATAGATAAGACTATAGGGAAGTAAGGAGATTAGATGCCTCTAGAGAGGATTAAGTGTGAAAGATAGATAAAGTACTACACCCAAATAGCTGGAAGATCTTTATTTAAAGTTACCTTTTTAGCTAGTATCTTTTAGTTATTTTAAGATACTCCTAGATACTCCCGCCTGTAGCTACAGAATTATATAAATTATCAGCTAGAGGGGATCCCTAAAGTTCAAACCTTAAGAGAACTCCAAAAGGTTATTATAAGTCTGAAAGATAAACTTCAGCCAGAAAGTAAATTAGATAGTAGAGAATACTTAAAATATAGGGAAGTAGAAGCTTCCACTCTAGAAGTCCCATAGTAGAAACTATTACTATTATCTATATTTCACTCAGTAGTATTTACTTATCTATATACTGAAGCTATAATAGCAGCTAAAAGAATTTATCTCAGAAGTTATATTAAATTACACTTCTAGAGTAAAATTAGTAAAACTCTCATGAGGAACTTAAAGATTCTAAGTTACTACTAAGTTTATACCTATAAGCTTAATAAATATAAATATCTCATTAAAATTAAGACTCAGCTTATTATTTATAGAAACTAATAACTATAAGATAACTATAAGATTTATATAGCCACTCTAGTAAGTATATTTTTTCAAACCCTCATAGTAATTACTAACCACTTTAATTTTAAGCTACTTTAGTATAATATAATTAACATTTTTATCTAAATAATACTTAATAAGGTAGTTTATATAGAGATACTATCTAGTTATTAAAAACTTAAAAAGATCTACTATCTAAATAAAATATTCTACAGCTTTTAAAGGTTTCCTCTCCTCTAGTAGTATTATCTAGAAGTAAGCTTTAAATATCTTAATTTTAAACTTACTATAAGAAAGCTATATTACTAACTTAAGAAGTATATTATTTTCTTCTTCTATATTAATAACTATATACTCTCCTTCCCCTCAGATAAAGTATCTAAAGTATTTATACTATTAGCAGACCTCTAAAAGAAATATTATCTTAAGGAAGATAAAGACTTATAGTAATTCCTCAGTATTAAGATTATTTAAGATTAAATAATATAATAGCTATAGCTTTCTTAAGTAGTCTATATTAAGAAACTCCTTAAATATCTTATAAAATATATATAGTATATTAAATAGTTTAATATTCCCCTCAGACTTAAAGAATTCCTCCTACAGTATAATTAAGCTTCCTATATAGAGATTAAATACTACTAATAAAATATTAGTTTTATTAATTATATTATAGTTATAATAAGATTAGATATTATCTATATAGCTAGCTAATTATCCTATTTTAACTAGAATCCTAGAGATAACTACTAAGTTAAGACTAAGTAAATAATATAGTATTTCAGTAAAATTAAGAATCTCTACTTTAAGTTTAGCTATAAACCTAGTGATCTATAGGATAGCCTTATTATTACTACAGATACTAGCTTTATAGATAATAGTAAGGATTAAAAAAGCTCTCAGGCTTACATTATATACCTCTTTAGTAACTTTACAGTATAGTAAGCTAATAAATAAGATATTATAACTATTTTAATAACTAAAGTAAAGCTTTTAGTATTATTATAAGTAGTATAAGAAGCTATTTTCGCTAGTTACCTTATTATTATATTTTAAGTAGATTTTGTAATAAATACTTTCAGTAGAGGTAAGGTATATAAGCTTCGTCTAGCAGTCTGAATCCAGTGTAATAACCAGTAAATAATATATCTTATAATCACTGAAACAGTATAACTATATATAAAGCTACAGTATATTAATATCTATAATTACTAGCTATAGTAAGAAACTTAGTGAGAGCATTTTAAAGTTAAGTATATACCCTTAGGAGACCTTATAGCTAACAGCCTCATAAAGCCTCTCTGAAACTACTAGTTTAATACTTTTATTACTCAGATTAATATAATAGACTAGTTAAACTATCTGAAAGTATAGTAAGAGGAGGAACTTTAAGAGAGGCTACCTACACTAGTATTTAAAGATTTTAATAAGGTTCTTAACTACCAGTTAGAACTTATAGATCCTAATTCTAACTATAATATAGTTAAAAAAGAGCTTAGAGCCTTAAGACGCCTGAGGCGCCAGGAGGCACTCTTTATCTAAATAATAAGAAACACCTAAATAGCCTGTAAATAATACTACTCTTCCTACTATAGAGGTAGAGGTTTAATGAGGGTGATAAGGCTGTAAAAGGAGTCTCTTATAAGATATAAATAGAGTATTTAAACCAGTATTATTTAAAAGGATCAGCCTACAGATATAGCCCTTAAGGCTGGAGGGGCGTGTCAGAAATAACGCGTTCGAGCGGCAGAGTTTACACCGTTCAAGCCTCAGGCACTCATGGCATCTCCACAGGCCTCACCCCACTTAACCCAATTAAAATAGAGCCTCACGCAATGCATATAACTACGTTTAGTTACACAAAATATACACCAGATTTTACCTCCTAATTACATACAACAATTTCACTATATAGTTAATAAACTTCTATAACTACTTTAATATTATAGATAATCTCTATCTCTAGCAAGTAGCTACTATATACTATAATATATTCCAGTCTCTTAAAATTAAGTACTTCACTATATAGATATCAACTAAAGTATAGTTTTAGAAGTAGTAAGATATTATATATAAAGTTTAAATAGTTAGTTATACTCCCTCTACTATAGAGACACTTTAGGTTAATAATTTTATACTCTCCCTAGCTTACTTACTAATTAAATTATATACTTAAGATTATATACTAATAGTCTACAGTTAATTAGATATAATACTGTTAATATCGGTTACGCTATACCGTAGGGTATGCGGTAACCGTACGCGCTGCCACGTACGTAGCGGCATGCCCTCTATAGCCTACTGGCCACGGGTGCCTGGCACCCGGCGCCAGCTGTAGCCTAGCGGCATGGCAATTAGTAAGCAATTGCTATGCTGTAGATCTAGAGCCTTACGTGGCGCCGCACGCCACGTAACGTAACAATAACAACAACCGAAAACCAGAACACCAGTTTACACCCGTACGACGAGATCACGTACAGCATACGATATCCTGACGATTAAACCAATACTGATCAGTGGCTAACCTAACTATCTACCACTATACTGCAGATCAGTAAAGCCTATTACGCCAGAAGAAGCAATCACGAAACCCTACGCTTAAGATCTATATAAGGCGAAAGATTGTGAGACTATTGCTTGGACACCTCAGACCCTCCCCACTTTAGGATCTCACTAGAAGCCTCTAAACTGTATACTAACCCCCTTAAGGAAATTACTATAAAGAAGGCACCTTTAGGTAGTAATTATAATTACCTCAGTAAGCCTCCCCTTCACAGCAGTTAAGTTAAGATACTCTATATAACTGATAAGAAGTTAATTATTATTATATCCTTATTATCGCTATCTGGAGCATATTCAGTAAATATAATAACCCTCTTTAAGCTATTACTAGACTTTTTAGTATTAGAGATTTATAGTATCTCTAGCTTTAAACCCTCGAGAGACTTATATAGCCTCTTAAAAACCTTTCCCCTACCCCTCTCTATATAGATCCAGCTGAATCAACAACCCTCCCTTACTCCACACCCCTCTCACCCTCACAATGACGTCCGAATCTACCCCTATAGGTGAGACACCTACCCTAAGTATCCCTACGCCCATAATAATAGTATCCTCAGGTATCCCTATCCCCATGAAGTTCTATTAATACCTTAATTTAACGCTATTCAGCTAAATCCTTAATATTAATTATAATAATATTATAGGGAAAGATTCTATTATAATCTCTACCTTCTTAGCCTACTAGACAGTCTTCTATATCTATATAGAACTATATAGCCTAAAGTTCTTTCAGATATTCCAGAGTAACTTTAAAGAATAGTCTTTAATAATATAGTAACTAGTTAATATTAATATAGTCTATTACCTTAGAGACCACCTTATAGCTTATAATATTAAAGTTAATCTAAATAGTAACCAGATTTATACTATTATATACTAACTTACCTACTAAGAAGAATTTACCCTATAGACCCTAGAGGAGATTAATAATATCCTAAGGTAATATACTATCCTTAAAATTAACCTCAAAAAGTATCCTAAGTAGCTTAATAACCTTATAATAGTTAAATTAGACTTTATATTATCCCTCTATAATATTCAGATAAAGGTTAAAAATGCTATATAAGTAGTATTCTCACTATAGAATGTTAAAAAAAGGTGCTTACTACCTAACTAGCTAGCTTATATACTTATAGTATAAGGCGAGAGATCTCTATTATAACTATCAGTCTCACTAGCCTCCTATTCCTCTATCTTAGAGCCTCTCTAACATTAAGAGGACCACTAAGACTATAACTGAAACTAATAAGAATATTATAAATATCCCCCACGCGTGACTACTACTACCCCTTTCAATAATATATCCACTAAGTATACTACAGACCTCACAAAGTTATATAATAAAAGTATAAAATACAGCAGAAGCCTCTATAATATCCTCAAGTTAAAGATCCACATCTTCTATAATTACTACTTTAAGCTTAGTATCCTATAGTATATATAAGTAAGACTATTTTCAATTATACTTAAGGATAATATTCTCAAGTTTTACTTTAACCACTTAAGTAACTTAAATATTAACCTCACATTTAACCAAATAGTCTAATAAGTTAAGAATTACTTTAAGAATAATAAGAATTAACAGCTTTACCTCTCTAACTAGCAGAATACTACCTTTTAAAGTATTATTACCAAAAACCTTAATAAGAGCAAAAAGGAGACTTTTAAGCTTCTGATCTTGAAGCTTACATATATCTAAAAAGCCTTCTCTATTAAGATCTAAATAAATAACACCCTCTACTTCTAACTTATAAGTATATACTACAGTATACCAGAATGCCAGTTAGCTCTCTTTAGCCTTACAGCAACCTCCTAGAGATTCTATAACTAGTTGAGATCTACTGTAAGTAATACTATTTCAATCCAAAAAACATAATATATCTAAGATAATAGAGATAACCACCAGAGGACAGCCAGAAACCAATTTTAGACTGACTGCATATATAACTTACCTTAAGGCAACCCTCAAGACTATAGCCACACCTCTACATATACGTAACTCCATAATCCAAATAGCTATTACCTCCCTTTAACATCTATATATAGCTATACTAATTAAAAATACTACATATATAGCAAACCTAGTTATTAGTCTATAAGGTATACTCTCAAGAAGAGATACACCTTATTTAACAGATATAAGTTAACTACTAACCCTAAGGTACACTCCACAGTAGTATACTAAGTTTTCCTCACAAGCTACAAAAATATTAATAGCTTTAATAATAACAGCCTTAAGGCTGCACCAGAAGTTAATACTAATAAAGATATTATTATATAGTATCAGATAGATATTAACCTTAAGGAGGACTACTCTACAGAATCTACCCCAGAGATATTTTTTATATTATTTTATAGTAAGAAGCTTATTACTCTAGATAGAGATAAAATCACTAGAATCCTCTAAGATCAGGTAATAATTTATACCCTCACTAAAAGCGTCACTACTAGCAGCAAACTTACAGATAATACTACTACCCCTAATATCCCTATATATACCTTCACGCTTAAGAGCTACTACTTAAATACTATATTTTAAGATATTCTACCTAACTTAGATACTACTAGATTCTCAACCACTAGGCACTCCCAGTTTGCTATATTAAAGTAGTTAGTTATCCCCTCTATTATTCTTACACCTCTATAAGGTAAACTAGTTATAATATACTTCAGAGAAGCTACCCCTATTATAATATTTAGAATAGTTAATATACCTATACTGCTCAGTATTATTATATTTTATATAATCCTATATAACATATCCTTCCTACTCTACCTTACAGATATAAATCACTTTAATATTATATTTAATAATATCTATAACAAGCTTTACTAAAGTAAAAAGATTATACTTATTATTTAAAAATAGAAATATCTATAGATACTTCTTAATAAAAAGAGAATAATTACCTCTATATACCTTATAGAGATAGAGATACAGAGACTCCACTACTATTTCAGACATCCAGCTATAGCATACCTCCACAATATCCTCACTAAGGCGGGACATTCAGTTAAACAGCATACTCTCAAGGCTCTCAAGAGGCACTGCCACTACTGCCAAATATATAGCGCAGCTCCCTCGCGATTTCATTTTGCCATTCAGAGCAACATCAACCTCAACTTTATGCCACTTAACCTCTCCAAGGCATACCTTTACACTTTCATTAACAGCTCTTTTGCCAATAACACTAACCTCTTATCTCAACTGGGATTCATAATAATTCTAGGCTAAGAGACTATAACTAGCAATAGCTAGTTTAACCTCTATAGTAACCTTATACACTACTTATCTACTAAAAGTAAGAGAGTTACTAAGAGTATACTTACCTCAGAGATCTACACTATAGTAGCTGACGTAAACTTCACCTACACTATAGCTATATTATTTAAGAAGATCCTTAACCACTAAAAGCTCCCTCAGATCCTAACTATTATATATACTAACTTATACTCACTTTATAAATACCTTATAAAGCTTAGCACCACTAAAGAGAAGTATCTAATAATTAATATTATAACGTTAAGATAGTTATATAAATACTATAAGCTCTATAAGATATAGTAGATTAATAAAGATAATAATATTACTAATACCTTCATAAAGGGTACTCTAAACTGCACTCTCAAGAGATTTATCAATTCAAACTACATAACTATTCAAATAGAAGGATAGGTAACTTAAGCAGAGTAGATAAATAGGCATTCGGACGTTATTTAGGTAAAAAGTATAGATCATAAAAGGTACCATTTTTCATGTAAATAGATAGGCACTAGGGTATGCAGCAAAAAGAAAAGTTACTAGTGTCAGTTACACCATACCGTAAAGCATGTAGTAACTATACGTACTGCCACGTATGTGGCAGCATACCCTCTATAGCCTACTGGCTACGAATGCCTGGTATCCAGTGCTAACCATAGCCTAGCAGCGTGGCAATTAGTAAGCAATTGCCATACTGTAGATCTAGAGCCTTACGTGGCGCCGCACGCCACGTAACATAACAATAACAACAACTGAAAACCAGAACACCAGTTTGCACCCATACGACAAGATCATGTACGGCGTGCGATATCCTGACGATTAAACTAACAGTTAAATAAAGTTATCTTAGCTATTATAGAAATTATATAGTAGCTTCCTAAAGCTCTCTATTAAAGTAAAATTAGCTATAAAGTATTTAATATTACCTCAGAAATTATAGATAGTAACTTAAACTCTTAAGGTAGTAAGAGATATTTTAATAGTTTAGACAGATCCCTATACCCTCTTAAGTGCAGTAAAAACTACCTACTCTTATACTATTATTATATATATCTATCACTTATATATAAGAATCAGATACCTAATATTATAATTAAAGAGAAAATCAAATAATAAATTACTTTAGATTCAGACTTTTTAAAGAGAATCTAAAGCTTCAGATAATAGTAACTATATAGCTAGCCTTCCAGCTAAAGTAGCTATAATACTATATAGTAAGCTTACTATATAGAGAAATTTTAGTAGTATCCTCTCTAAGATTTATTTATCCTTAATTCAGACGTCTTAATTTATGTCTTTCAAGATATTAAGTATTTTATAACCCTCTAAGAAGCTCCCTCTAGAGATTATATTTAGTATAGTATTGAATTAGTACCTATTAAGAACTATAGAGATACTAAGATCTATATTATAACCTCAGAAAGTAAGGAGGCTAAGTTACACCTCTATAATATTACTTTCTATATTTCTCTAGCTATAAACCTTATCTCCTTTTAGTAGTTATAAAAATAAGATTACTAATAGAATACTAAGCTAAATTACCCCTCTTAACTGCAGAAGAGTAACTACTTAGAGATTACAGCTATTAATATTTAATATAGCTAATAAGTTCTTAAATATTATATACCTTATAAGAAGTTAAATACTCTAGTAGTATAATCAGTATAATATAAACCCTCTTCTAGATACTATTACTACTAGAGATATATTATAGAAACTATTCAAAAACTCCTGAAAGATAATAAACAGCTTTAGCACTAGCAGTTAAAGTATCCTAAGAGAGAGCCTCTTAACTATCTTATCTTAGCTACATATAGTATTTATATTACTAACGGTTGTTTGAAGTATAATAAGTACTAGTCTACTTAGGGGGTATATAAAGTTTACAGTATTAGTAAGGTAAAATAGATTATTCACTATACAGAATGTAAGAGTATTTTATATACTACCTCTAGAGAGTATATTATATTTAACTTTCACTCTTATCACTAAGGTTATAATAACTATATCTCTTCCTTAATATTTACAGATAGAGCTACTAACTACTTATAAGATTTTTATCTTATAGACTATACTGAAGCTATTATAATTATAGTATTTAATAATTTTATCTTACTCCTCAAACGTTAGTATAATATTAATATTAAGGTTTTTAAGTATAATAATAAGGTTTCTAGATATAAGAGGCTGAAAGCTATCCTAACTACTTAAGGTATTCACTTTAAACTATCCACACTATATATATAAAGTTAAAATAGTGAAGTAGAGTATATTAGAGTTATTATTAAAGTTTACATAAAAGCTATAAGGGAAGAAAATAAATTACCTTATAATCTCTAGCCTGAAACTTTATAAGTAGTAGTATTTCTCTATAATTACATACTAATAAACCTCTTAGGCTAGTAAACACTATACTAGAAACTTTATAAAGTTACTTAAAAAAATAATACTATAAGGTTAGACTTAACCTACTTTTATGTATATAACTATAAATATTTTATTCTTACTATAGACGTAAAACTTAAGTATAACTACCTTACCCACCTTAAGAGATACACTTTCATCAGTTTTTTAATTAGCTACACTTTAACTAACCAGTTTTAAATATAGAACTTTTTATAAAATAAAGTTATTATAACTTATAATATCTCTTTTAATAAGATAATATTTTTCAATAGTAATTTAGCCTCTCTATAAGATAAGTTTAAGAAATCTAACCTTAATAAAGTTTCTTATTAGTTATAAAAATAATTAGTTACAGTAAAACTATATAAAGCTAGCTTAGATACTTACTTAAATTTAAATACAAAGCCTGATAAGATTATCTATACTAAAGACACAGAAGGTAGCTATAAAAGCTTAAGATCTTATATCTACACTATAGTTAACTTTAAGCTCTCTGAAACTCTATATAAAACCATAAAATTTATATTATTAACCCCTCTAAAGTTACCTATTATATTCTTCTATAATCTTATTTATATAGATAAGACTATAGGGGAGTAAAGAGATTAGACACCTCTAGAGAGAGTTAAGTGCGAGAAATAAATAAAATACTACACTAAAGTAGCTAGAAGGTTTTTATTTAAAGCTACCTTTTTAGCTAATATTCTTTAGTTATTTTAAGATACTTCTAGATACTCCCACTTATAGCTATAAAATTATATAAATTATTAACTAGAGGGAATTCTAAGAAGTTAAACTTTAAGAGGACTCTAAAAAGTTATTATAAATCTGAAAGATAAACTTTAGCTGCAAAGTAAATTAGATAGTAGAAAGTACTTAAGATATAAGGAAGTAGAAACTTCTACTCTAGAAATCCTATAGTAGAAGTTATTATTATTACTTATATCTCACTCAGTAGTATTTACTTATCTATATACTAAAGTTATAATAGTAGCTAAAAAAGCTTATCTTAAAAGTTATATTAAATTATACTCCTAGAGTAAAGTTAGTAAAGTTCTTATAAGAGACTTAAAAATTCTGAGTTACTACTAGGTTTATATTTATAAGCTTAATAAATATAAATACCTCCTTAAAATTAAGATTTAGCTTATTATTTATAGAGACTAATAACTATAAGATAACTATAAAATCTATATAGCCACTCTAGTAAATATATCTTTTCAAATCCTTATAATAATTACTAACCACTTTAATCTCAAGTTACTCTAATATAATATAATTAACATTTTTATCTAAATAATACTTAATAAGATAATCTATATAGAGATACTACTTAGTTATTAAAAACTCAGAAAGATCTACTATCTAAATAAAATACTCTATAGCTTTTAAAAATCTCCTCTCTTCTAGTAGTATTATCTAGAGGCAGACCTTAAATACTTTAGTTTTAAGCTTACTATAGAAGAACTATATTACTAACTTAAGAAGTATATTATTTTCTTCTTCTATATTAATAACTATATACTCTCCTTCCCCTCAGATAAAGTATCTAAAGTATTTATACTATTAGCAGACCTCTAAAAGAAATATTATCTTAAGGAAGATAAAAACCTATAGTGGTTCCTCAGTATTAAGATTATTTAAGATTAAATAATATAACAGCTATAGCTCTCTTAAGTAGTTTATATTAAAAAACTCCTTAAATATCTTATAAAGTATATATAGTATATTAAATAGTTTAATACTCCCCTCAGACCTAAAAAACTCCTCCTACACTATAATTAAGCCTCCTATATAGAGATTAAACACTACTAATAAGATATCAGCTTTATTAATTATACTATAGTTATAATAAAACTAAATATTACTTATATAGCTAGCTAATTATCCTATTTCAACCAGAACCCTAAAGATAACTACTAAATTAAAACTAAGTAAATAATATAATATCTCAGTAAAACTAAGGATCTCTACCTTAAGTTCAGTTATAAACCTAATAATCTATAGGATAGCCTTATTATCACTATAGATACTAGCTTTACAGATAACAGTAAGGATCGAAAAAGCTCTCAAACCTACACTATATACCTCTTTAGCAACCTTACAGCATAATAAGCTAATAAACAAAATACTATAACTACCTTAATAACTAAAATAGAGTTTTTAATACTATTATAAGTAGCATAAGAAATTATTTTCACCAGCTACCTTATTACTACACTTTAAGTAAACCTTATAATAAACACTTTCAGTAGAGGTAAGGTATATAAGCCTTATCCAGCAGTCTGAATCCAGTATAATAACCAGTAAATAATATATCTTATAACTACTGAAATAATATAACTACGCACAAAGCTACAGTATATTAATATCTATAACTACTAACTACAGTAAGAAGCTTAGTAAAGGCACTTTAAAGTCAAATATATACCCTTAGGAGACCTTATAACTAACAGCCTCATAAAGCCTCTCTAAAGCTGCTAGTTCAATATTTTTATTACTCAGATTAATATAATAGACCAGTTAAACTACCTGAAAATACAGTAAGAGGAGAAACTTCAAGAGGGGCCACTTACACCAGTATTTAAAAACCTTAACGAGGCTCTCAACCACTAGTTAGAACTTATAGACTCTAACTCTAACTACAATATAGTTAAAAAAAAGCTTAAAGCCCTAAGGTGCCTAAGGTGCCAGAAGATACTTTTTATCTAGATAATAAAGGATATCTAAATAGCCTATAAATAGTATTACTCTTCCTACCACAGGAGTGGAAATTTAATAAGAGTGATAGAGCTATAAAAGGAGTCTCTCACGAGACATAAATAGAGTATTTAAACCAGTCTTATTTAAAAGAGCTAGCCTATAGGCATAGCTTTTAAGGCTGGAGAGGTATGTCAGAAATAACATATTCAAGCAGCAGAGTTTACACCATTCAAGCCTCAGGCACTCATGGCGTCTCTATAAGCCTCACCCCACTTAACCCAGTTAAAATAAAGCCTCACGCAGTACGCGTAGCTATGTTTAGAGATAGATAATACACACCAGATTTTGCCCCCTAATTACGTGCAACAAGATTATAGACCACGAGGACGAAGACCTCCGAGAAACAAAAACTACGTAGGTACCTACATGAAGGTGAGAAGTGCGAGGCAGCATTGTAGGCCACGTCGGTCGTTACAACGTGTGGGTATAATCTGTAGATATAATCTGCATAGTTCGTCTATCTAAGCTAGTAAGCCTAATACCCTAATATAGACATAGTTACCTAACTACCACCTAAGGTAGTATATACTATAGTTACCTCTATTCTAAAAAATATACTAATATCCTTATTAATATATAGCTATTATCCTATAAATCTTCTAATCTATTTATTTACTATATTATTCTTTATAATATTAATTTTAGTATTCTATAGTAAATTTACTATTTATATCTACTATATTATATTATATATATTAGTATTATAGATAGTATTAAAAGTGTTATAGAATTTTAAAGCTTAGTAATATCTTTCTTCTATTATAAATTCCTTCAGTTTTTTAAAATTACTTTCTTCTGTAAAATCTAAGAATTTATATAAATTATTATTCTTAATATAATTTTCTAGTTATATATTTTTAAACTTAAGATTATTATTCTTACTTTCTAATTCTAAAATATTTATCTTAGAATCTAAACTTTTAAGATTAGTAGGAATTATATTAATTATATTAAGAATTATATTAATTATATTAGGAATTATATTTTTAGTTTCTATAATTATAAAAATCTCTCTATTAAGTCTTAAGAAATTAGCTACTCTATCTAATTTCCTCTAGTTAAAATACTCTATAATATTTCTCTTATAAATATTAATTATTATTTTTACTATTATTTTTAGGATATTCTATTTTCTTCCCAAATTCCTTCCTTATAATATAGTAATATTAACTTAAGTAATATAAAAAGTAGCTTATATTTCTAATTTATCTATTCTACTACCTATAAGAAAGTAAGATACTACTTTCTTATATAGTATATAGAAGAATTTAGATTTAATTATCTTTATAACTAGTAATTTAATAAATTTAAGTATTTATTATTATATTTTTTTTAATTGTAATATTACTAATATAAATAGATTTTATAAGTTATTTAGTATAAGTAATTTAAATAACTTATCTAGTAAACTAAAAAGTATTATTTATATTAAATATAGAAGTTTTAGATTTTATTAGTATTTACATAGAATTTTTATTAATATTAATTTCTTAAAATATAGATATTATATTAATTATATAGTTCTTATCTCTTTTCTTATATTTACTTAATATATTAGTAGTAAATATAAATTTAGGTCTATATTTCTTAATTATATTAGTATTTTCTGTAGAAGTAAATTAACTTTCAGCTAAATTATCTAATATTATTATTCTAAATATATCTCTACTAACTAATAGCTACTATATTATAATATATCTAGGAAAATATATAGTTAGTTAACTACTTAATATTAGTTAGATATCTTTATCCAGTTTCTATAATTATATTTTATTTACTATATTTACAGAATTATTACTAAATTCAGAAATATTAATATTAAAGTAATTAGAATTTATATTACTAGTAATAGAGATTAGTTAATTAATTATATCCTCTAGTTAGATATTTTATTTATTAAGTATATAATTAATTTTATTATATAATAGAATTCACTTTAGAGAATATAGGAAAGTAAAATATAAAGCCTTTAGCCTGTAAGATATATATAAAAAAGAAACATTTTCACTCCTAATTTTTTATAAAATATATATTAAATAGTAGTTTAGTGAAGTTTAGTTAGCTAAATAGAAGAAGTAGATAGTTTCCTATTTTATAAGATAGATACAACTTAATATTCTACTTACTAGAAAAAAATAATAATATAGAAGTTATTATAATTATATAACATAATTATCATCTCTATTATTAAATAATAGATTACTAAGATTAGAGAAGATATTCTAGAATCTAAATCTTAAGTAACTATTTATTATAATTAAAATCTAAATACTTAAATTTAGCTAAATATTAAGTTATCTTTCCTAATAGATATTAAGCTATAACTAATTTAACTTCTTTAGATATATTTATAATTAGTAGGATCTATAGTAATATTTATCTATAGGAATTAAAACTTACAGCTAACTTAAAATAGTTAATAGAGATAATATTATATATTTTCTATTTAGTTAGAAGTTCTAATATAATGAAACGTATAGCCACGTAGGCCACGTAACTAGGCGACGGGCCACAGCCCAAAGACCACATTTCAAGGGTTTAAATACCCCGCATATCCCGCATTTCAGCCATAAAAATACAAGCTATTTTGCTTCCTCACAAACCCTCCATACAGTACAAAAAGGCCCCTACTAGAGGCCTCTACTATATTCTCACAGTTATAAGCTTAATTTAGCTTAGTTTATAATGTTTTCAGATGCTTTTAATAATCTCTACCCTCTTTTATTATTAATTTATATGCAGTTTATACTTATAAGAACCTCTATTCGATCCTTCTTTTCGATATATATATGGTGCTACCTATCTCGAGGCATCCCTACGTTAATATTAATCTATCTCTTTCAACGTACATATAGTGCCACCTATCTCAAGGCGCCCCTATATTACTTTTTGACGTTACTGTCGACTCTCGCTACACTATTTTCAACCGGTAACCTCTCCCTCTTTTAACTTCACTCCACTCTTTACCTCTCTGCCTCTATTATATTTAGATTAGCTACCTATAAAAAGATATTCCTTCAGTAATATTAATAGACTCAGCCTATAATAGTTATATCTAATAAACCTCTTTTCAGATATACTTTATATCTTAAGTATTTAATATATCTAGAAAGGTAGAAAAAGCTAAAAAATCTGAATAAAGAGCCTCAGTAAAACTAAACTATAGAGTAAAATTAATATAATAATATTATTTAGATTATATACCTAAGGTAGTTAAAATATTAACCTCAAAAGTAGCTATCTTAATAGCCTAGAAAAAGTTTAAAGATCCTTCCCTTTTATAATAGCTTCAATAAGTAGTTAATATTTAAGTATACCTTCTAAACTATTATAAAAATAGATTTTATATATAAAGTATTATAAATATCTAGTAGGGTTTTAACTCTATTAGGATCAAATATCTAGAATAGTATCCCTATTACTACTAGTGGGATAGAATATATAAAGCGTAAAAATTATAGTAAGTAGAAGCCACTCTAAAGAGGGTATCTTTAGTAATCTTATTCAGCTTAAAAAGCTATATTTTATATAGTATACTCTTAAGTCTATATTTTGTACGCTTTAATCTTAAGTAGCTACGTATCTCCAAGTAATAAACAAGAAGGTAGTAGCATTAAGAGCGCTAGAGATACTTGAGGGTTATATCCAGAGTCCCTCTACCTTTCAGAGCATTCAAAAAGGCTGGAGGAGGCTATTTTCAGACAGTAGAGACTATTTAGGATTATTACTTTTATATAAACGCTAGAGAGCTTAAAGGCCCTATTATCCTCGCCTTAGCTTAAGGCTTTCCTCACCTATAGCTTAACATCCTATTATCTTCACTCTAAAAATAGTTATTCAAACACTTTTATATTTAGATAAACTACTAGAAATATTTTTATTTAGATATAAGGTAATCTTTACGCCTGGGGAGGTATATAATAAAACGTATAGCTATATAGGTTATATAACTAGGCTACAGACTACAGCCTAAAGACTATATGTTAAGGGTTTAAATACCCCGCATATCCCGCATTTCAGCTATAAGAATACAAGCTATTTTACTTCCTCATAAACCCTCCATATAGTGTAAAAAAGCCCCTACTAGGAGCCTCCACTGTATTCTCACATTTAATTAGTATACTAATTACTTAATCTTTTTAATAACTTAGAAAAATCTTACTATTTAAATACTATATTTATATCTAACTACTATAATCTATAGAATTAAGTATTCTCAGTATAACTTTAATATTACTTTATCTCTAATATTAAAAAACCTTATTATATATTAATAATTATAATAATATTTTATTATTATACTTATAACTACTAATATATTATATATATATAACTTATTATTATGAATTTATTCCTTAGATATAGTATTCAGTAGGATATTTATGATATTATTAAGTTTAAATTTATATATAATAATATTTAGTAATTAATTAGTTACTAAAAACTTGATATTATTATATATAAATTAGATCTATAAGATAACTCAATTCTAGTACTTTAGAAATTATAGACTATAAGTATAATATTGAATTATAAAAGAAATTATCTAGATAATTCTCTCAAATTATCTATCTATCTAGAAATAATATATTATTATATATAGTCATTTTATTCTTATGTCTTTCTATTTAACTATCTAGAGTCTAGTAAGAAATTTAGAATCTCTATTACTAATATAATTTTCAGAATTCCTTAGTTAGTAATAAATAGTCTATTATATAATTAAGTATCTTATATATCTACTATATCTTTTAATAATCTCAGTATAAACTAAATCTCCTTAGAGAATTTATTAACTACTACCAGAATAATTTCTTAATTAAATTTAGAGATAAGTAATATTATTATAAAATCGATAGTTATTATATAGTATAAATATAATAATAGTAGAATTAGTTAGAAATTACTATATACTTTATATTTATATATTTAGTATACTTAACAGTCTGAATGTTTTACTAGATACTCCCTTAATATCTTTAAGCTATTATATATATATAGAATCTTTATAACTATTTACTAATTCTAATATATTCTTAATAGTAAGTATTATAAATTATTTTAAAGATATCAGTAAAATAACTTCTTAGAATATAAAATCTTACAGATTAATAATTATTTAATATCTTCTAGATAAATTTATTATTAATTATAAATAGTAGATTAACTATATTAGTTAGGTTAGTTTTTACTAGATCTATATTATTTTACATTATCTATAGTATCTTTTTCCAGATAGGATTACTATTATAATCTTAAATAATCTTATTATAGAAACTTAAATCTAACTATATTATTATTATAGTTAATCTTAATTAAGGTAATCTAATTAGTATATCTACTATTATTAGTAGTAAAGTTAGTAATATTAATCTTATTAAAAGTAGGATACTTATAGAATTATTAGTAATATATAAAATATCTATCTTACCTTACATATAATAAGTATTATAATAATCCTCAGGAAATTTATCTAAAGTTTCTAGAATATCCAGATTAATTTTATTCTTAGTATCTAATCTATTTAAAATATTTAATATAAAATAATTTTTACTAAGCTTATATAAAATTATAATATTAAATTAACTGAGATATTCTATTATTCTAACTAGCTTCTTATTTACTATAATTTATAATATAGAATTAGAAATATTTAGTATTTTACGAAAGCTAAAATTTATAATAACTTTATAATTTATAAATAATATAACTAGTAATTTATCTATCTATTATAATTAATATTATGTTTTTATAATAATCTATACTAAACTATATACCTCTAGTTTAGTTAACTAATATCTCTCTTTAGTTTTACTTAATATTTAACTTAAGTAAGTAATTAGTTATATAGATATTCAGATTAAATACTTAATTTTAGAGATATCACTATTAACTTATTTTATTAGTTTTACTTATATTATATTATCTATATAATATATTATTATGTTAATACTAATAAGTGAAGTATTAAAATTAATAAATAATTAGTATTATAAAGAGAAGAATATTAGTAATCTCTCTAATATTAAAGTTTTCTTAATTATATTAAATTATTATAGGTTATATCTGGATATTTAGCTAGGGCTGTACTTAGGTATCTGAAGCTAATCCCCTCGACCGGATGGAGCCCCGGTGGGCCCTATATAGTACTATATATACAGACTTTTCTATATATTTGTGAAGGTTTCTCTTTTACTCCTTAGTTCTAAATAAATAGTATTTTACGCTACTTTCTGGTTAAATAAGCCTAAATCTAGCTTTTTATATATTTAGAATTCAGTTTTATTTATTATATAGATAATACTAAGTAGAGTATAGCTCCCTACTGGTTAAGTATATAATTTAGTTGAGTGTAGCTTTTAGGATATAATATTATATAATAGGTAACTAACTAACTAATATAAAGAATAATAGAGGATACTAAAGCTCCTTAGGATACTTCTATAGGTAGTAATCCTATAAGTAAACTACTTTAGTAGTAGTTATAGTATATTTTAAGCTTTCTCTACTAGAGGATTAATATACTCTTATATAAGTTAGTAAGATAAGATATTATAATAGGTAGTAATCCCCAGGTAGCTACTATAATAGATATCTCTAGCCTACACTAGGATACTCTAGTAATCTTTAGAATAATATCTATTAGGATAATAACTTTTAGGGTTAATAATATTACTATATTTCTATTAGTAGCTAACTACTAGAGGAAGCTTTTTTTCCTATTTTTGAAGTTTTTAGGTAAGTAGAAGGAATATTAAATATAAGCTTAATAGATAAAAGTTAAACTTAAGATTAATTACTATTTCTTTAATAGTAATTAGGAATATTAATATCTAATTTACTTCTATTTAGATTTTAGTTCTCAGTAGGTAATTAAAATTTTCTATATGATAAGAAAACTAGAGAATTCTTATAATCTAAATAATTTTATAGATTATCTAGATAGAATTTATCTGGATCCTAATAGCTAGTTTTATACTATTACCTAACTATAGAACTTTAGATAGAAAAAAAAATAAATACCTAACTACTTTTCTATCTTGATTTAAAAAGATTCTAGTTAATACTAAAAGGTATATATAGCTGAATATAGTCTAGATCTCCCTACTAGAGATTATTCTACTTCCTTACCTTAAGGAGTTACTTATTATAGTTATTTTTCCTATAGAATATAGATTTTAGTTATCTAAAGTTTAAAATATAACTTAGAAACTTAAATATATAAAGGGGATATTAGTATACTATTAGCTACCTTACTAGAAACTTACTACTTATAATATAGAGAGTAATATTATAATAATTAGGATAATTAAGAAGTAATAATAATACTGAAACTTTAGTAGCTTCTTTTTTACTTCTAAGGAATACTCTAAAAACTATTAGAATATTTACTAATATTTTAAATATAGTAAGAAAAACTATATCTATAGAAACTATAGAGCCTAAGAATATAAGAAGATTAGTATAAAGATTATAAAAGTTATAGTTACTCTAAATTATACTGGAGATAACTAGGGGGATAATATTACTCCACTTAGTAATAATGAGGATTTAGGAAAAAAGTAACTTTAAAGTAAAGTTGGGTTTTAAAGCTAACTGAGGTAGAAGTAATAAGATAGGGGAAATAATAGGAAAAGGAATAGGTAAGTAATTAGTAGTTAGTTACTATTTAGATTAAAATTAATAGAAATTACTCTATTAATATATTTATTAATATAGACTATAATATTTATATTATTATTAATATCTTTTTTATAAAGAAATTTTACTTCTTACTAATTAATAAGTTAAAAAGATAGATAAAGAGATATATTACTAAATTATTATTTAGTAATACTTAAAAGGTAATTATTCTAACTTTAGAAGTTAGTAGCTATATATAGAAAATTTATATTTATATTATAGAGAGTTTATAGTTACTTTTATATTTTAGATAACTATGGATAGAGGATAATTATATTATTTATAGTATTAAAGCTTAATAGATAATATATAGGAAAGATAGTATAATAGTATATTTAGAATATTAAGATAAATTAGTATAACTTAAGGAGATTTAGTTAGCTTAACTGCTTAATACTAATTTATTTATATTTATCTATTAGTATACTATATAGTATACTAGTAAGATACTAAGTTTCTATTAGATTATATTTATTAGTTTAGTGGATATTGAGAAAGTATTAATCTTAAAAATGAAGGTAAATCTAAGGGATTATATTTCTATAAATATCTTAAAGGAATTTCCAGATATTTTCTATTTAGGTTTAGTATATTAGTTACTTCTTAGCTAATTAGAAATAAATTATTATATTTTATTAATTCTTAATAATAAGGAATAGAAATTAGATTTCCTATAGGAATTCCTCTATAGTATATTATAGGAGGAGGTTTTAATATTTAAGAAGATTCTGGAGGATTTACTTAATAAGGAATTTATTAAAGTAAGTAGTTTCTCTATTAGTGTTTTAGTTTTCTTTATAAGAAAGCTAAGTAGAGGAATATATTTCTACATAGATTATAGAGTTCTTAATATAATTATAAAGAAGGATTATTATTTCTTTTTCTTTATATTAGAGATCCTCTAGAGGGTTATTACTGCCTATTAGTATACTAAATTTAATATTATTACTATATTCTATAAGATTAGAATTAATAAAATAGATTAAGAGAAAATAGCTTTTTAGATATATTATAGCCTCTTTAAATAGATAGTATATCTCTTTAGATTTACTAATACTCCTATTATATTTTAAGAGTATATTAATAGTTACTTATAATAGTTTCTACATGATTTTATTATAATATATATTAATAATAACATCCTTATTTATATTAGTAACTTATAAAAGAAATATAAAGAGAAGATTTATTAAATATTGAGTTATTTTACTAATATAGACTTTAAGTTAGATCCTAAGAAGTATAAGTTTTTAGTTATTATAGTTAAGTATATTAAGTTTATTATATTAGTTAGAATAAGTTTCTCTTATAATTCTGAGAAATTAGAAGTTATTACTAATTAGTTTCCCTCTAGCTTACTGAAAAATATCTATAGTTTCTTTAGTTTTATAAATTAGTATAAAGTTTTTATATTTCAGTATAATATTATTATAAAGCTTTTAAACTATCTAACTTAGAAGTTAGTTTTTTTTAACTGGGGATTAGAATAGTAGGAGGCTTTCCTCACGCTAAAATAACTTTTTATTATAGAACTAATTCTATAGATATTTAACTCTAATATTCTAATAATAATAGAGATAGACTATTTAGAGTATACTCTAGGAGGTATATTAACTTAAGATAATAAGGTTGGAGTGAGGTATTTAGTAGCTTTCCACTCTTGATATCTAACTCCTATAGAGTTTAATTACTTAATTTATAATAAGAAACTCTTTGTAGTGTTAGTCTGTTTGTGGGTATAGAGGGTGGAACTATAAAACATTAGGAAATTTAAGGTTCTTACTAACTATAAGGACTTTAAGTATTTTATAAAGAAATAATAACTTATAGAGAAGTAAAGTTAGTAAATAGAGAAGTTATTTTAGTATAATTTTTACTTTAAGTACTAACTAGGTATCTAGATAGTAGTTTCTAATATTTTCTCCTAGAGGGAATAGGATATTCCTAAAAGGTAGAATAATAAGAAGTAATAAGAATAAGTAATATAGATTATCCTGGATACTACTATCCCTATAGAGCCCCAGGTAGAATATATAAATATTATTAGTATTTAGGTTTTTAAAGGAAAATTAGATATATAAGAAATATAGAATTATACTACTGAGAGAGACTCTTTATACTAATAGATCTTTATAGTAGTTTAGTAGGGAGAGTGTAACTTTCCTCCTAACTTCTATATTAAGATCTAGATTATTAAGTATATTATTAATATACTAAAATAGTTTACTTTTAGAGAGAGACTTTAGATACTAAGTAGTAAAGAGAATAATAATCTCCTTAATAAACTTAAGATTAAGTTAGTATAGGAGTTATATAATTCCTCTCCTATAAGCTACTTAGAGTATAATAGTATACTAGAGATTATAAGCTGATAGTTCTACTAGTTTAGATAGTTATAAAGTATCTACTAATTTATATATAATTATAATATATATAGAAGTATTTATATCTAGAGGTAAATTAAGAAAGAATTCCTAAAGTTTCTACTAATATCTAACTAATTATATTCTAATTTATTAATAAATTTTATTACTAACTTACTTCTTATAAAAAGATAAAATAGTTATTACCTCTAGATTATTATTAATTAATTAAGTAAAGTTTCTATATTAGAGGAGATAGATATAATAGAGATAGAAATATATATTTAGTAGTTTCTTAGTTATTATTATAAGTTCTATAGAATATTATATTCTATTATAAGTAATAAAGAATCTAACTAGGTAAGTTACTTCTAGAAGGAATTTTATAAGTTAATAGATATTATATACTTATTAAGTATTAATTACTACCTACAGACTAATAGGATTATAAAATAATATAACTAGGAGATCTAAGTAGTTTTAAGAATATTTACCTACTAGTCTCAGAATAACTAGAATAATTTACTACTTATTATATAGTTAGGTTTCTATAATTAACAGTATAATATAATAGGGATTATACTTTTCTTTATAGATTATAGATATTATATTAACTTTATCCTAATTACTGAGGAGTATATAGAACTACCTAATAATAGTAAGATTGTAACTTACTAGCTAGTTGAGAGAATATAGTTAGTAATAATATATATTTATATAGAGATAGTTACTATTTAGTAGAGGTTAGAAACTTAGGCGAATAAGATTTAGTTTCCTGCAGATTAATATTAAGTTAGTAATAAAATATAGTTAAATATATCTAACTATAAGTTACTAAGGTTAAGCTGAAAATTAGTCTAGGTATATAATAAATATATAGTAGTGAAGGTTTTCTTACTATATATTATAAAGTTAGATATTCTGAAGTTTATTTACTTATAGTTTTATATAGATTTACTCTAGAGAGCTACTACTGATCTACTACTTAAGTAGGTTATAGTTAATAGCTAGCTACTACTATTAGTGGATAATAATAAGGAGGTTAAATAGCTAGTTAAAAGTATTCTTACTGTGAGGATATATTAAGTAGAGAGAGGGTATTAATAAGAAACTCTCATTAAATAGGAAGAGTATATAAACTTTATATAGAAGCCTGTTAATATTATTATAAATATAGTAGCCCTAGAGTTATATAAGGTGATATATAGACTGATTACAGATAATAATAGAGACCCAGCCTATAGCTTCTAACTGGGTGGCAGCTGGGGAGGAGGGAGGTAATATTATAGGCTATATCTGGATATTCAGCTAGAGCTATACCTAAGTATCTAAAGCTAACCCCCTCGCCCGGGTGGGGCCCCAGTAGGCTCTATATAGCATTATATATACAAACTTTTCTATATACTTATAAAAGTTTCTTTTTTACTTCTTAGTTCTAAATAAATAGTATTTTACGTTATTTTCCAGTTAAATAAGCTTAGGTTCAGCTTTTTATATAAATATAGTAATCTCTTTAGTTATAAGTAATAGAATATTAATTATAATTATTTAGAACTTATATACTAGTTTTAATATTTTATTTATCTTTAGTATTCTATCTTTATTATATTATTAGTATATTACTAATAGTAATATCTTACGATCTTCTAATAGTTCAGTTATTATAGCGAATTTTTAAATATACTATCTTAAACTTCCTACTAATCTAATAAAGTTTTCTAATATTTATAATATAGTGGGAAATTTAATTATTTTTATTATTTTAACCTTACTCTTAGTTATTATTAATCCCTAGGAGTTAATTATTATTTCTAATATAATTATAGATAAATATTTAGTAAGAAATTTATCTAATTTTAGAGAAATATTTCTCTAATTAAGCTTACTAAATATCTTATTAAGATCTTTAATATATTAGTTAAGATTTTTAGATATAACTATAATATTATTATAATACGAATCTGCTACTATTCCTTATAGCAGATTATCTATAATCTTCTAGATATATATATTATTATTCTTAAAGTTTATAATATGTATATTAAATATGTATTATCTTTAGTATATTATAATAGTAAATAGTTATCTATAGGAGGGGTGAAGTTTCTATTAGTAATAAAAATAAATTATATCAAATATAGTAATATAGATTATATTAGCTACTCTTAAGGAAATATAGTTTATTATTCTTATTAGATTAGTATCTATTATAATAATACTATTAAGAAGATAGATATTTATAATTATTCTTCCCTTATAGTCTAAATTATCTAACTTTACCTCTAGTAATAATATTTTCTTAAGAAAGTCTATATTATTTCTCTAGATTATAAAAACTGGAAATAACCACAGTATTTATATTATATTTAGAAATACCTTTCCTAAGTTAACTAACTTACTAACTGTATTCTTAATTATATATATAGTTAGTCTGTCAGTAGGATAAATTTAATATTTTCTGAGTATAAATTAATACTAATCTAGTTTAAAATAGACTCTTATCTATTTATCCTTTATTACCTTAGTAAAACCTATATTAGTAAATATAATAGTTTATTTATTTAGTATTTTTAATATAGCTTCTATATTAGGTTACTTATGATAAATTTTAACTTCTATATAGTATTTAATATAATTATCTCTAACTGCTATATAACTAAGTAATTATTTCTTAGTATAGAGAAGTTCTTTTAATATAATATTTACTATTTCTTCTACAGTAATCTAGTCTACCTAGAAAGTTTAAATAGTCAGTTAAATAGAAACTAATCTACTAACTAGCTAGTTAGTCTTAATATTTTACAGTTAGCTTAAGTTATTATATATTAGGATATATATTATATTAGTATTAACTAAGAGTATATATACTAATATCGATAGATTATCTCCCAGTTTAAATAATAAGTTCTAGTTAGATATATTTAGAATATTATATCTTACTAATATATATTTTAACTATCTTAGCTAAATTATTATTACTATATTAATAGTAACTCTATTATTATATTATTATTTATTTCTCTAAGTTACTATAGGAATCTATATATTATAAGATTAAATAATAATATATTTTTTACTATTAAGAATATTAAATTTCTCTAGATTTATAATATCTATACTAAGTAATATATTTACCGTTAGGTTATTTATAATTAATATTTTCTAGATTATTCTTATAAATATTAGTTATCTATCTTTTAATAACTTACTTTTAAAGTTAAATAGTATAATAATATATTTAGAAATAGAGTAAGTTATATTATTAATTTCCTTAATAGAGATTAGTATTACCTAATTCCTAATAGCTAGATTAGTGTGAAGGGCTGGCCCCCGACCGGGGGGCGTAGCGTTGCAGCCAATAACGTCTCGGCCTTCANNCTCGGCCTTCAGTACCCATATGCGCGCGCGGGCGCATACGAACAGTACTACCAATTAAGCCATATCGCATAGCCTCGTCAAAAGGTACGTAACGACAAGTCGTCCACTTGTTATCTGGCTGCACTTAAGTAGGGTATTCCGTAGCATATTCCGTACGGGGCTGGCCCGTAACACTATATGACCCCCAGGTGGCCACCGCAACGGACACCTCTGGCCTACACCAGGGTGCTCCAGTAACCCCCGGAACGACATCCATTGGGATGACGGCCCTTGGGGTTGATAACACCACTACACCCCCGCTGGTGGCTAACTACTGGAGGAAGCTTCTTCCCCTACCTCCGAAGTTTTCAGGTAAACGGAAGGAATACTGAGCGTAAGCCTAATAGATAAAGATTAAACTTGAGATTGACTACTACTTCTTTGATAGTGATTAGGAATACTGGTACTTAATTTACTCCTATTTAGACTTTAGTCTTTAGTAGGTAGTTAAAACTTTCTATATAGCAGGAGGGTTAGAGAACTCCTATAATCTAAATAATTTTATAAGTTATCTAGATAGAACTTATCTAGATCCTAATAGTTAGCTTTATATTATTACTTAACTATAGAATTTCAGATAGAAGGAAAATAAATACTTAATTACTTTTCTATCTTAATTTAAAAAGACTCTAGTTAATACTGGAGGGTATATATAACTAGATATAGTCTAGATTTCCCTACTAGAGGTTACTTTACTTTCCGATTTTAAGAAGCTACTTATTATAGTTAATTTTTCTATAGAGTATAGATTTTAGTTATCTAAAGTTTAAAATATAGTTTAGAAGTTTAAATATATAAAGAAGATACTAATATACTACTAACTACCCCACTGGAGACCTACTATCTATAATATAGAGAATAATATTATAATAACTAAAATAATTAGAAAGTAATAATAATATTAGAATTTTAGTAGCTTCTCTTTTACCCCTAAGGAATATTTTAAGGACTATTAAAATACTTACTAATATTTTAAATATAGTAAAAAAAGCTATATCTATAAGAACTATAAAGCCTAAAAGTATAAGAAGATTAGTATGAAAGTTATAAAAGCTATAGTTACTCTAGATTATACTGGGGATAACTAGGGGGATAATATTATTCTATTTAGTAATAGTGAGGATTTGGAAAAAGAGTAACTTTAGAATGAAATTAAATCTTAGAGTTAACTGAGGTAGAAGTAATAAGATAGGGGAAATAATAAGAAAAGGAATAAGTAAGTAACTAGTAGTTAGCTACTATTTAGACTAGAATTAATAGAAATTATTTTATTAATATACTTATTAATATAAGCTATAATATTTATATTATTATTAATATTTCTCTTATAAAGAAATTTTACTTCCTACTAGTTAATAAATTAAAAAGATAGATAAGAAGATATATTACTAGATTGTTACTTAGTAATATTTAGAGGGTAGTTATTCTAACTTTAGAAGTTAGTAATTATATATAGAAGATTTATATTTATATTATAGAAAGTCTGTAGTTACTTTTATATTTTAAGTAGTTATAAATAGAGAATAATTATATTATTTATAATATTAGAGTTTAATAGATAATATATAGGAAGGATAGTATAATAGTATATTTAGAATATTAGGATAAGTTAGTATAGCTTAAGGAGATCTAGTTAATTTAGCTACTAAATATTAATTTATTTATATTTATCTATTAGTATACTATATAGTATATTAGTGAAGTATTAAGTTTCTACTAAATTATATTTATTAGTCTAATAGATATTAAGAAAATATTAGTTTTAAAAGTGGAAGTAGACCTAAGGGATTATATCCCCATAAATATCTTAAAGGAATTTCTAGATCTTTTCTATTTAGATTCAGTATACTAACTGCCTTCTAGTTAATTAGAGATAAACTACTATATCCTATTAATTCCTAATAATAAGGGATAAAAACTAGATTTCCTATAGGGACCCCTCTATAGTATATTATAAGAGAAGTTTTTAGTGTTTAAGAAAATTCTAGAGGATTTACTTAATAAGGAATTTATAAAAGTAAGTAGTTTCTCTATTAATATCTTAATCTTTTTTATAAGAAAATTAGATAGAGGAATATACTTCTATATAGATTATAGAATTTTTAATATAATTATAAAGAAGGATTATTACTTCCTCCTCCTTATATTAGAAATCCTCTAGAGGGTTACTACTATCTACTAATATACTAAGTTTAATATTATTATTATATTCTATAAAATTAGAATTAATAAAATAGATTAGGAGAAAATAGTTTTTTTAGATATATTATAGCCTCTTTAAATAGGTAGTATACTTCTTCAGATTTACTAATATTTTTACTATATTTTAATAGTATATTAATAGTTATCTGTAATAGTTTCTAAATAATTTCGTTATAGTATATATTAATAATATCTTTTTTTTATTAGTAATTTATAAAAGAAGTATAAGGAGAAGATCTACTAGATATTTAGCTACCTTATTAATGTAGACTTTAAGTTAGATCCTAAGAAATGTAAATTTTTAGTTACTATAGTTAAGTATATTAGGTATATTATAATAGTTAGAAAGAGTCTCTCTTATAATCTTAAGAAGTTAGAAATTATTACTAACTAGCTTCCTCCTAACTTACTAAAAAGTATCTATAATTTCCTTAGGTTTGTAAATTATTATAAGGTTTTTATATTTTAGTATAGTGTTATTATAAAGTTTTTAAATTACCTAACTTAGAAGTTAGTTTCTTTTAACTGGGAATTAGAATAGTAGGAAATCTTCCTTATATTAAAATAACTCTTCACTATAGAATTAGTTCTGCAGATATTTAATCTTAGTGTTCTAATAATAATAGAGATAGACTATTTAGAGTATATCCTAGGAAGTATATTAACTTAAGCTGATAAGGTTAGAGTGAGGTATTTAGTAGCTTTCTACTCCTAACGTCTAACTTCCGTGGAATTTAATTACTTAATCTATAATAAGGAACTCCTTATAGTATTAGAGTATTTATAGATATAAAGAGTGAAGCTATAAAGTACTAGGAAATTTAAGATCTTTATTAATTATAAGAGTTTTAAGTATTTTATAAAGAAATAATAGTTTATAGAGAGATAAAACTAGTAGGTGGAGGAGTTATCTTAATATAATTTTTACCTTAAGTACTAGCTGGACGTCTAGGTAGGAGTTTTTAATATTCTCTCCCAGAGGAAATAGAATATCCCTAAAGAGTGAGATAATAAGAAGTAATAGAGATAGATAATATAGATTATCCTAAATGCTACTATCCCTATAGAGCTTTAAGTAGGATATATAGATATTATTAGTATTTAGATTTTTAAAGGAAAACTAAACTTATAAGAGATATAGAATTATATTACTAAGAGAGACTTTTTATATTAATAGATCTTTATAGTAGTCTAGCAGAGGAAATATAGCTTCCCCCTTAATCTCTATATTAAGGTCTAGATTATTAAGTATACTATTAATATACTAAGATAGCTTACCTTTAGAGAGAGGTTTTAAATACTAGATAGTAAAGAGAGTAATAGCTTCCTTAATAAACTTAGAACTAAATTAATATAGAAATTATATAACTTCTTACCTATAGACTACTTAGGATATAATAGTATACTAGAGATTATAAGCTAACAATTCTATTAGTCTGGATTATTATGAAATATCTACTAATTTATATATATCTATAATATATATAGAGGTATTTATATCTAGAGGTAGGCTAAGAAGGAATTTCTAAAATTCTTACTAATACCTAACTAATTACATTCTAATCTATTAATAGACTTTATTACTAACTTACCTCCTATAAAAAGATAAAATAGCTATTATCTCTAGATTATTATTAATTAACTAGGTAAGACCTCTATATTAAAGAAGATAGATATAATAGAGACGGAAGTATATACTTAGTAGTTCCTCAGTTATTACTATAGATTCTATAGAATATTATATTCTATTATAAGTAATAGAGAGTCTAACTAAATAAATTACTTCTAGAAAGAATTCTATAGATTAATAGATATTATATACCTATTAAGTATTAGTTACTACTTACAGACTAACAGGATTATAGAATAGTATAACTAAAAGATCTAAATAGTTTTAAGGGTATTTACTTATTAGTCTCAGGATAACTAAAGTAACTTACTACTTATTATATAGTTAGCCTTCTATAACTAGTAATATAGTATAATAGGAACTATATTTTTCTTTATAGATTATAAATATTATATTAATTCTATTCCGGTCACTAAGGAGTATATAGAACTACTTAGTAGTAGTGAGGCTATAGCTTACTAACTGGTTGAGAGAATATAGTTAGTAATAATATATATCTATATAGAGATAGCTGCTACTCAGTAGAGATTAGAAGCTTAGGTAAATAGAACTTAATCTCCTACAGATTAGTATTAAGTTAGTAATAAGGTATAGTTAAATATATCTAACTATAAGTTACTAAAACTAAGCTAAAAACTAGCCTAACTGTATTATAAATATATAGTAGTGAAGATCCTCTTACTATATATTATAAAGTTAGATACTTTAGGGTTTATTTACTTATAGTTCTATATAGATTTACTCTAGAGAGCTACTACTAATCTACTACCTAGATAGATTATAGTTAATAGCTAGCTGCCGCTATTAGTAAATAATAATAGGGAGGTTAAATAGTTAGTTAAAAATATTCTTATTATAAGAATATATTAAGTGGGGAGAGGATACTAATAAGAAGCCCTTATTAAATAGGAAGAATATATAAATTCTATATAGAAGCTTATTAATATTATTATAGATATAGTAGCTCTAAAGTAGTATAAAGTGATATATAGGCTGATTACAGATAATAATAGAGATTCAGCCTACAGCCTCCAGCTGAGCGGTAGCTAGGGAGGAGGGGGGTAATATTATAGACTATATCTGGATATCCAGCTAGGGCTGTACTTAGGTATCTGAAGCTAATCCCCTCGCTCGAGTGGGGCTCCAGTGGGCTCTATATAGTATTATATATATAGACTTTTCTATGCACCTGTGAAGGCTTCTCTTTTACTCCTTAGTTCTAAATAAATAGTATTTTACGCTACCTTCCGGTTGAATAAGCTTAAGTCTAGCCTTTTATATATTTAGAACTAAGGAGTAAAAGAGAAGCTTTCACGGGTGCGTGGAAAAGTCTGCATATATAGTGCTATATGGGGCCCACCGGGGTCCCACCCGGGTGAGGGGGTTAGCTTCAGATACCTGGGCATAGCCCTAGCTGGATATCTAAGTATAGCCTATAATAATTAGGAAAGTATTTAGTGAAATATATTTAATTTATTAGTATAGTTAAGTAATTAATATTTTTATAAATATCTAGTTCGTTTTTCTATATTATTAGTAATATATCTAGAGTAATTTAGAATCTTAGGTAGATTTAAATATAAAATCTGAAATTAATTCCCACTTTAGTTAATATATCTACTAAAGATTATATTAACTTAAATATAATATCTATATTATTTATAATAAAAATATTATAATTTTTATTATTCTGGATTATACTTTAGTGTAAGGTAATATACTAATAAAAAGTATTTCTATTAGGGAAAAGATTTTTATAAATATTATATATTCTCAGGATAGTAGTAATTATTATTATTAAGAAATGAATAATTTTATTATTATTATCACTTATAAAATTAAAATTATCTCTTAGTTATATTTAATTATCTTATACTTTATTCTAGAATATTTTATTATATTACTCTATATAATTTCTATTAACTGATAATTACTGATATATATTAATCTAATTAGAAGTATTTTATTCTAATTTATTATTATTTATTATATAATATATCTTATTTTTTACTAGTGAAATAGGCTATAGCTGAGAGGGCCTATCTGGACTAAAACTCACTAACTACCCCCAGTTATGAAACCTGAGAGAAGTAAAAACAGATGGAAAATATTAAAAAAATATTTTAAAAGTGTAGAATTGTATTTGCAGATCTACAGTCCAAAGGCTAAGCTGATCTAAATAGTAGGTTTTGGATTCTGGGGAGAAGAGAAGTTAATTCTTTCTATCTGTCTGTAATAAACCTAGCTATTTATACTTATAAAGCTACTTATATTATGTAAATAAGTTTATTTACAGACTTAACCTTATTATAATCCTCCCCTTAAGCTTATTCCAAGCTTCTATATAATAAGCCTAACTAAAATAAAAGAAATCTATCTATAATACTATAATTCTCTCTAACTAGAGTGTAGCAGTTGCTAGTAATCCTCCTGTATATAGCAACTCTCAAGACGACATTAATCATTATAATCCTTTTCCTATTAGTCCTATTTAAGGCTTTAGCTAGTCTTATGTTCCTTAAGATTAAGGTGCCTCAGAATGAATACTCTAAAGTTGCTCTTACCTATTAAGTCTATAGCTTTGAGCCTCCCCTTAAGATGCAGGTAAACTTCTGGAGAGTCCTTATGGGACCTCGGGACTATTAGCCTATTCGAGAATGCACCTATAGCATATTCACACTTTATCGTTAAGTGTTTATTCATTCTAGTATTACTTGTTAGTCTGGATCTTAAGTTTATAAGTTACTTTAATATCCTACTACTATCTATAGCTTCTTTATTTAAGGGTATAGTAGGTGAAATACTATCCCTTATAGTTATTATAAAGAGTATACCTATATAACTTATAATAAGTAAAGTAGTTTATAGGTTTATAATCTATATTTTGAGTGTATATTATTACCTAGAGGCATTTATACTAACTGCTTCTTTTATAAAACTTAGAATATCTATTTTTTTAACTTTAATACTATCTACTAAAAATTTAGTTTCAGCTACTATTATATAGATAAGATATATTATCTTAGTAGTAAATATAATAGTCTCCTTATTTCTGAGTTTAAGATCTCTTAAGATTTTAAGAAAATTATTATTAATAGAGTTAGTTTATTTAACTTTACTTATTAGTGTAATATATTTTTCCCTTAATAGAAGAAATATTTTAATATTCTTAATATTTTCTTTACTTTCTCAGCTTATCCTTTAATATATAACTTATCTATTATATTCAGCTTTCTTATTCTTATTAAGAAGTATAAATTTTTCATTTAAGAGTAATACCTCCTAGTAAGCTAGAGGAAGAAACTTCTTTACTTATATTATCAATTTCTTTAAGGGAAATAAGATAGTTATTATTTATTAGGTCTGTAAATATATCTAGTTATTATAAATAGGAAAATAAAATAATAAAAACTAAAAAAAAGAAAAAATAAATAAATAAGGAAATCTTTTTAGTAATAAGTATATATTATATTTTTATTTTTTAGTGTAATATCTGTTTTGTAAGTAAAGTTATCTTTCCTCCCTAAGGTTCCAGATTATATTTTATTAGCTAGAAGTTTCTATATATCTCTCTTGAGAAAAATAATAAGTTTCGTAACTTAGTAGTTTGCCTATAAATACTGCCTATTATTATCCTAGTTATATTAAGTTTAGAAACCTTAATAAACAGTATTAGCTATTATGCTGAGTCTGTGAATATACTAATTTAGTGAATATAAATTATTATATTCAGCTTATTTAAAAATATTAAGTCTACCTTACAGTATAAAAAGTAGGCACCTATTATAGTTATTTAGGTTTATCAAAAGTGAAGTATCTTTCTTTTCATACTTCTATCACTTAATTTAATCTGTAAATACTTATACTATCTGAGATAAAATTATAAGTTAAAGTTATTAAAATTATAAGGAAATAAGTAATAAAGAGACTTTAGTAGTAAGAAAGAGAAAATCCAGACTAAGAAAAGGAAATAATCAAACAAATATAATAACTAAAGTATAAATTTATAAATATTATCTAAAGTAAAGTTTTTATTATTATTATTATATATATATTATCAAACTATTATATCTTAATATTAAGCTTTTAAGGATAAAGTTATTACTGGAATTTAGATCTTAAATTTAGGATCCTGAAGTATCTTCTCTACTATATACTTAATGTTTAATAGGTATTCCTCTTATTAAGTTATTAGTCCTGCTAAAATATTATTATTAGTCTCACTTAGAACTATTTGTATAATGTTTTAATTTGATTCTATATGAAGCTGCTAGTTAATCTTCCTAAGAAATCTTAATAGATTAGTAATTTATAGTGATTCTAAGATTATCTATCTTCTCTTTCTTCAGAAGTATCTAAAAATCTGAATATAACTATCCTTACGTATTATCTTCTCTAAAAAGGAGGTATTTAAGTTATAGTGGTCTTCCTTTTATCTAGCTATCTTCTCTATATTAGAGGTATTTAAGTTATAGTAGTTTTCTTTTTACCTAGCTATCTTCTCCACATTAGAGGTATTTAAATAATCTATTCATTTATCCCTTTACTGGTTTTCAGATAAACAGGTTAATCTTACTGCACTTATCAGCTTAGTAGGACCACCTTCTTAATTATTCTATAATTATTATTATAATTATTATTTTCTATTATATTCAGTAGAGTAATTCCTAGTCTGCCTGCAGGCTAGGTCTGTAAATACCCCACTAATAATAATCTTATAATATAAAGTTATAAAAAATTTATTTAGTGAAGCTATATAAGCGTCAGTTTCTAAATACTTTCTAGGTCTCTAGAGTATCTGCCAGTTTCAAGAGTATAAATATAATTATTACTTAATCTTCTCGTTTCTAGTATAGATCTATAAATAGCTTTCTTTAGTAATTTTTCTAGTTTTTATACTTACTTATATATCTTTTCTTAATAGTAGGATAATATATTATATTTTTATTATATTATATTAATATTTATTTATTAAGGTAGTATAGAAATATCTCTCTATTCTAGCTTTAAAGACTGAAAGTAGAATAATCTACCTCTAGAAGTACTATTAAAATAGATTATAGCTGAGAGAGCCTATCTAGACTAAAACTAACTAACTACTTCTAGCTATAAAACCTGAGAGAAGTAAAAACAGATAGAAAATATTAAAAACATATTTTAAAAGTATAGAATTATATTTACAGATCTATAGTCTAAAAGCTAAACTGATCTGAATAGTAGGTTTTAGATTCTGGGGAGAAGAGAAGTTAATTCTTTCTATCTATCTGTAACGAACCTGGCTATTTATACTTGTGAGGCCACTTGTGTTACATAAATAAGCCTGTTTACAGGCTTAACCTTATTATACTAGTTATACTAATAGTAATTTATAGTTCTTAGAAACTAGTTTCTAGAGGTTCTAGAAGTTAGTTTTCTAATTATCTATATTCTAGTTAAATCTGTAGAATATATATTCTTAAGTATATAGATTTAGCTGGATTTAGTTAGGCTGGAAAGTTAGATTTCTTCTTTAGTTAGGTTATTATTACTAGTCTCTAGGTTATAATATTTTATTATTAGTAAATTATATTTATTATAATTTATTAGATTCTAATTACTATAAGTTACCTCTCTAGTTAGTAGATATAATATAATTTAGATAGGAATTATATCTAAATTAGTTACTAACTTATTATATCTTACCTAGATAGAATTAATACTAAAGAAATTACTTTCTAGTTAATATCTTAAATATAAACTCTTAAATTTATATTAATTATAAGAAACTATCTAAAATAATATCTAATATTAGTAATAGAATTACTAACTTAATTAATCTATTAAAAAACTTATAAATAGCTTTTAACTATCTAAGTAAATTATTAATATTATATATCTTTATATTTTATATTATAGTCTGGATATAAAATAAAATATTCTTCCTATTAGTTATATTCTACAGACTATATATTATTTTCTTCTATCTTATTATTATATTACTATAATATAGTTAGAATTATTTCTTAAGTTTAGTAATTATAATAAAGATTAGGGTTATTCTTAATAACTTTTAGTTACTATTAGATAGAATTTAAGAATACTAAATTAAAGTTAATTTCTAGAGATATTAAATTTATATATTCTTAATAATATCGTTTCTTTTTATTATAGTAAAATTATCTAATCTATCTATAAAAGTAAAAATTTCTATATAAATTATAAATTTACTATCTATTATTATTCCTAATCTATTAGGATCTTTAGTATTAAGGTTAAATATTTCTATATTTATTAATCTAAAGTTTATATAATTTATAGTATTATTATTTAGTAAATAGTTACTATTAGTATTCTACTTTCTATTTTAGCTAAAAATTTCTACTATTAAAATAGTAATATCTTAAGTAATATTAGTATATTAGTTTACTATTACTATATTTATTATTATTACTACTATCTTTACTATTAATATAATTATAATTTTATTATTTAATCCTAAAAGTTAAGATATATTATTCTCACTCTAAAATTATTTAATTAGAATATTAAAGAGATTAATTATATTAGATATCTATTAAATATTATCTTTATTACTAAAATTAATTAGACTAATTATTCTATTAATATTAAGTGAGAAATTAAAATATTAGAATCTCTTAGTTAGCTATAGAATATCTAGTTAGGATATTTCCTCTACTAAAAATATTTAAAGTAAAATAATTAGAACTAAGAAGTTATATTAAGTGAAAATTACTACTTTATAATGTTAATTATATACCATAGATTATAATATTGTCTTAAAAGTTTATTTAATAGGAAATTAAATATATAGATAGAATTTTAATAATTATATTAGTTTTTTAATAGTATCTATAATTTTCCTTATATAACTAAGATTATTATTACTAATTACTTCTATATAAATAATATCTAAATAATATATAATATATTCTAACTTCCTCTTTAGGTTAAAATTAGATATTAGTAGTTAGTAGTTAGTTATAGAAAGTTAGAGTGAGGTAGGTTATAATATAATATATCCTAATATTATAGTATAGAGTTTAAAAAAAATAGAATTAATAATTAATTAGCTATTAATTAATTGAAAATAACTTTTTGATAGATATTTAGTCTATAGATTATTATAAATTATACTACTAACTATATGTTATATTAGTTATTATAATATGTGGATATAATCTATAGGTGTAATCTGTATAGTTTGTCTATCTGAGCTAGTGGGCCTGGTGCCCCAATACAGGCGTGGTCATCTGACCACCACCCAAGGTGGTGTGTGCCACAGGCATTGTGGTGTGGTGTGCTTCTCCTGCGCTGCTCTTTATTCGTAATATGTCTGGTTGTGAAAAGCATGCATCCATCCAGCTGCCGGTATCCTCATCGAGTAAAGTTGCTGACGTCTCCTTGCAGACAGGAAACGAACAGCCATCTTCTGACGGCCATGGCCGATTCGTTCAGTGTAGTGAAAAACAAAACGTCGAGATGGTGTGAAGGGGGTGGGTGGTTACAAGCGCCACGAAGTAACCATTTGCGGTATCGGTGGCCGCCGTTCAGGAATAAGGGCGTGCGCTAATTCATATCAGATGGATCTGATAAAACAAAATCGGCTCAGAATTTTCATCTATGATCCCGGTCTGGCGCCATCCACCAGCGTATGAGTGAGTACCTCGGTCTTACTGAAATTCTCACACTGCACTACCAGCAGTGAGCTAGCTGGATGAGCGCTAATTAACAGCCTGACATTCGTGAGTCTGAATTGTCCAAAGTTACTGTGTATACGGAAGCATATACTACGGATACCTACTCATGGTACAAATACCACACGCAAGAGTGACACCACTCATGAGAAAAACCAGGATGGATCATCTCCTAGCGCCATGTACGTACGAAGCGTAGCGTTGTTGGATCGCCACCACTCACTTCTTCCATCCGCCTCTATTTCGTTCAGAATGGACCAAAGTATCTATACTTCCACATGTCATCTCTCATCACCAAAAGTGAGGATCCCGTCGCATGGCAAAAGTTAAAAAGCGAGCGGATGTAACCTCATCTTTTCCAATCCCCTGTCCTCAGGCGGAGTCCTCTTTCACTTTCAAGTCTCTTTTAATCAACCATCCCCTCGCCCGGTTCATCCTGCTGTTGTGCGTCTCATCTGAAGAGAAGATTACCGTCGGCCCTGCACATCATCGTGCAGACGAGACGAACCGCAGCTCACCACCCCGCCTCACCTTGGGTTCACTTTGACTTGGCTACTTCACCGAGAGTGGTTTTTACTTTGGTGCTTTGATCGACAGCTTGCCACAGCGTTGCTATCTGCCTCCACAATACCTCGTACTCATCTCGATCGGACTGACATCACCGTATTCCCGGTTGAGTCTTTGAGTAAGTAACGCCTCCGTCTTCTATCAAGGTGCTGGAGAGGCACATGAATGCAGATTTTGAATCTGCAGAGTCTTTACCGAGCCTCCCTTTCTCAACACATTTTCTCGTCCATGATCATCAAATCAATTGCGTCTTATTTGTGTGTTCGAGTACGCCGTCGCTGACCTCCCACAGCTTTCACTTCATCAAGATGGCCATCACATATCAAAAGGAGACCGCCATCTCAGGCGAGAAAGGCTCTCCAGAGACTACCGCTGCTGCTGCGCCCCCGGTCAACGATAACCATGATCCCAACCAGCTCATGGGCGCCAAATCCCCTGGTGTCGTGAGAGTTGAAGCTTTGTCCGCCGCCATCACCCGCGTCGACCGCATCTTTATCTTCTTCGGTGTCTTCCTCGTCGCCTACGCTTACGGTCTCGATGGAACCCTCCGCTACGCCTACCAGCCTACCGCCACCTCGTCCTACGCCACCCACTCGCTGCTGGCCACCATCAACGTCCTCCGTTCCGTGATCGCCGCCGCTGCCCAGCCTACCTCCGCCAAGATCGCCGACGTCTTCGGCCGTGTAGAGCTCGTCATCGTCTCCGTCTTCTTCTACGTCCTCGGCACCATCGTCGAGGCCTGCGCTACCGGCGTCCAGGCCTTCGCTGGCGGCGCCGTGCTGTACCAGATCGGCTACACCATGATTATGCTGCTCGTCGAGGTCATCATCGCCGATATCACCTCCACCCGCGCCCGTCTGCTCTTCAGCTACATCCCCGCCCTGCCCTTCATCATCAACACCTGGGCCAGTGGTGACATCTCCCAGGCTGTCCTGACCAACAGCACCTGGCAGTGGGGTATTGGCATGTGGTGCATCATCTACACCGTCTGCGCTCTCCCGCTCATCATCAGCCTCTCCGTCGTCGGTCGCCGTGCCAAGAAGATGGGCCTGTTGAACTCGTATCAGTCGTCTTTCCAGCTCCTCGGCTGGAAGAACTTTTTCATCCAGCTCTTCTGGCAGTTGGATGTCATCGGTCTGATCCTGCTGATTGCCGTCTTTGCGTTGATCCTGGTGCCCTTCACCATTGCCGGTGGTTTCCAGGCCCAGTGGCGCGAGGCTCACGTTATCGCGCCGCTGGTTATTGGCATCCTTTGTATCCCGGCCTTTGTCATCTGGGAGAGAAAGACCAAGCACCCTCTCGTTCCGTTCTTCCTCATGAAGGACCGCGGCATCCTGGCTCCTCTGGGCATCGCCCTGTTCCTCAACTGGTGTTGGTACATGCAGGGTGACTACCTCTACACCGTCTGCATTGTCGCCTTCGATTTCAGCATCGCCTCCGCTACACGCGTCACCTCGCTGTACTCTTTCTGCAGCGTCATCACCGGTTTCCTGCTCGGTTTCGTCGTCTACAAG
This sequence comes from Colletotrichum lindemuthianum, assembly GCA_001693025.2. Taxonomy (NCBI): domain Eukaryota; kingdom Fungi; phylum Ascomycota; class Sordariomycetes; order Glomerellales; family Glomerellaceae; genus Colletotrichum; species Colletotrichum lindemuthianum. Next base: position 53,563 of record MASP02000144.1, on the reverse strand, counting down.
GTCAAGCGCCTCAAGTACTTCATCATCGTCGGCACTATGCTCTTTATGGTCGCTTTCGGCCTTCTGATCCACTACCGTGGTTCTCCCAGCGGCCAGAACGGCGTCATCGGGGCCCAGGTTCTCCTCGGTATCGCCGGCGGTATGTTCCCGTACCCTGCGCAGGCCTCTCTCCAGGCCACTCTCAAGCACGAGCACCTCGCCATCATGACCGGTCTGTATCTGGCCACCTACAACATTGGCTCGGCTTTCGGAAACACCATCTCCGGTGCCATCTGGACTCAGGTTCTGCCCAACACCCTCAACGAGAAGCTCGCACCTTTCGGGAACGACACTCTGGCCGCGCTCACATACGAGTCGCCGTTCGAGGCTGTTGCGTTGTACCCAGTCGGAACTCCTGAGCGCGCTGCCATCATCGATGCGTATCAGCATGTTCAGCGCTTACTTACCATCACCGGTATCTGCCTAACGGTCCCTCTCATCGCCTTTGCCTTCCTCCTGAAGGACCCCAAGTTGAACAACGAGCAGACCCTGGCGGTCGAGTCCGACTCTGAGAACCATGTCAGCGGCCGTGACAACAATAACAACAACAATGAGGACGGTCTTATCACCAAGATTTGAACTTCCGAGACATGATAGACTTATATCACGATACGATCACGTGTAATGTTGGCCGGCTGGATTAGGCTGAACCTGGCTATCGCTTTACAATGCTAGAACGGAATACTTTCAACTCTTCAAAGTAGTAATCTAATAAGAAATAATTCATCCAAAGTTGGCCCATAGCCTTTGCGATCTCTCACCGCTTCTCCTGTATTCGGTGCTTCGGACTCCCAATTTTCTGCCCCATCACGTCTGACATGCATCGGACACCATCCCCAGTCCATCATCACCCCGCATCGTCACCCATGGTCCTCGGCGGCCTGGTCCGTGGCTGAATGGCCCGAGCAGCTCAGAATTGAGAAAACCCACCGATCTCACATACTCTAAACCTCCGCCAGAACCAGATCCGCCCACAATTTGTTTTCCCATTGGGCGGGATGTGATGACGGCCGGCTTGGGTCACTTCGCTACGACGTCGCCTGCGATGGTTGCTGATTGGCATATGCAGGGCAGGGGACTGAGCATGGATTCCCATAAAGCCGGATGACGAAAGACATCGTGAGCTTTGCTTGGGTCCAGGGTTTATCCCACATTATATAGCCGCAGTCTTCTCCCTTCTGGATAACCAGCATTGTTAGTAGCCATAGAGTTGTTGCAGGGCTGACATCATCACTGTCTTTCACCATGGTGTTTTCTTCGAGGAACCTGGCTGTCATCCTGGCCTGCGCGTCTTCTGCAGTGGCACTTCGCGTTCCTCGTTTCGCCACAGTCGCTTCGAGAGAAACGGTAGCCGACAACGAGTATGACTTCGTCATCGCCGGCGGAGGAGTGTCTGGTCTCACTGTCGCTGACAGGTTGACGGAAGACCCAAGTGGTATGCAACGCACTTCTAATCCACCTCACGAGCCAATGTTGATAGGCGTCATCAGTCAACGTCCTCGTCATCGAGACGGGTCCTTTCGATAAGGATGAGGACAGTGTTCTCGTCCCCGGCGCATTCTTCCCGGTGCCGTATCTCTGGCTGGGCTTGAACAGCTCGCCCCAAGCGGCCCTCAACAACCGTAGCTTCGCCGTCCCGGCCGGTCGCGTCGTCGGCGGCGGATCGGTGGTCAACGGCATGGTCTACGTCCGAAGCGGAAAGGCCGACTACGCTGCTTGGGAGAAGCTCGGCGCCAAGGGTTGGGGATGGGATGGCCTCTTCCCATACTTCAAGAAGGTCAGTGAGAGTCTCGATTCAAAAGATGAATGATGCGGGTATAACTGACATGATACGCAAAGAGCGAGAACTTTACCATACCACCTCAAGAATTGGCGAACGCCGCGAATATTTCGGTCATCGAGTCCGCCCATGGTAGTGACGGACCAGTTCGAGCTTCATATCCCAACTACTTCTTCCCTTCGGCCGGTACACCACCACCCCATGCTCCCGAGTCTGCTACGATGAACTAAGTGAGATGTTGTAGGGAACTTTTGGCAAGCTGCTCTCGACTCGGGCATCGCACCATCTCCGGACCCAAACGCTGGCGACCACGCAGTAGGCCTATTCAACTTTCCCACCCTCGCTGACGCTACCACGCGTACTCGCAGCCACGCTCGTCTGAACCATTACTCGAGCGTCAAGGAATCACGGCCAAACTACCACATCCTCGCCGAGCACACCGTGTCCAAGATCCTGTTCGAGGGCAAGCGTGCCGTAGGTCTCGAGTACCTCCCGACAGCTGGAGGTGACAAGGTCCAGGTTCGCGCCAAGAAGGAGGTCCTACTCGCCGCCGGCGCGCTGCACACGCCCCAGCTTCTCCAGCTTTCTGGCGTTGGAGGGAAGGGGTTCCTGCAAAGCTTCGGAATCGACGTCGTGGCCGATCTCCCCGGCGTTGGCGAGAACCTCCAGGACCAGGGAGAGTTGCAGCTCCCCTTCTCTGGTAAGTCACAGCAAAACACACCTCTTCTCACAGATGGAGACACCAGACTCATCAGACATGACGCAGTTCCGAACAACCTCTTCCCCAACTCCGGCGCCCTCGACACCAACGCAACCTACGACGCCGAGCAGCGCGCCCTCTACGACGACAAGAAAGAGGGCGCGTACACCATCGTCCGCACCCTGTCCACCAACCTCGTCCTCCCGCCGCTGTCCAACTCCACCTCCAGCTGGAAATCCATCCTCGCCACCGCGCGCAAGAACAAACCCCTCGCCCACCTCGACCCGCGCGCTCCGTCCTCCGTGCAGGAAGGGTACAAGCTCCAGCGCGAGGAAGTGCTCACGCATCTCGCGGGCCAGGACGTGGGAATCGGTATGATCCACTGGGGTACCGCCGAGAGCGTGACGCTCTACTTTCTCAAACCGCTCAGCCGCGGTTCCGTGCGGATCAGTTCCACCGACCCGCTGGCGCAGCCCGTCATCGACTTCCGCACCCTCTCGGACCCGGTCGATTTGGACGTGGCGTACGCGCTGTTCGAGAAGAGTAAGGAGATAATGTCGAGACCGTCTATGCGTGCGCTGGGTGCGACGTTGGAGGAGCCGTATGCTCAAGTTGACGAAGCAGGGTTCAAGAGATTGCTGAGGGAGAACATGTCGCCTTCCAATGCGCACTCGTGCTGTACTGCGGCCATGATGCCCAAGGAGAAGGGCGGAGTGGTGGATACGGAAATGAAAGTGTATGGTGTCAAAGGGCTGAGGGTTGTGGATGTGAGTTACTGGCCGATGGTGTTGACAGCTGCACCCACTGCAACGACGTATGCTTCGGCGGAAAAGATTGCCGATATCATCAAGAAGGAGTACGGCTTGAAGTCGTTGTAGCAGAGCTAGCTAGATCGCGGTGTTTGTAGCAAGCTGAGAAGCACATGGTTTCCAGCCATATTAGACGCTATGGTTACAGTATTGCTTCATTCAACGAAGCTGATAAGATGTTGCAAGTTAAAAGGTATGGCATGGAAGAATTCGAGCTGTTCGAGGGTTCCAAACCAGCGCATAGAGTATCGTATGCTGAAAAGGAACGAGCCGATTATCGTTTGCTCTCGTCCAGAGCTTGCTTATTCACGTCATGGCGGTGTCTCAAACCCAGCTCCACCACACGAGAAAAGGAAATGTTCCCATTTTCTAACCTATCCTCGGGGAGTATCTCCATCCCCGGAACATCTCTCCGAGCCACACCGAATCCATTTGACGCTGTGCTTCACACCTAGAGATGTGTCCGGTCGAGAGCTCGGCCTCGGTTCTGTCACATTGGTTGGCAAAAAAGCAAGGCGATGTAAAAGAAAGAGCTTAGCTGAACCCAACACACATGATTGGACGATAAACCAGTCTTTGCAGACTTCCGCTGTGCCTGTGCGCGGAAGAGCCCACGCTGCACTTCCGATTCTGCGATGCGCGGCCTTTAACTTCGGATCTAGGCCTTTTCCAGCGTGATATACATATCATCATGTACACCGACGACGGCAGTTCGTCATTCCTTCTCTGGGCCGCTTGCTCACGGCGAGTCTACTTCGAACCTGCGCCTTGACTTCGGATGTCGTCGATCCTCCTCCGACCGATGGGCCTCGAACATAAGTCTGAGCGATCGCGATAGTTTTAAGGGGAGGTTCCAAGGCATAAATAACAGTTCCATGCTGTTGACGTTTTAGGCGGGCTTTTTCATGTTTTCATTGAAACTTGTTGCGCCTTATATCGATCAAACTTGTGACGATGACCATCATTCCGTTTTCAGGCCTCACGACTTACCTGAGCCGAGATGACGCTGCTTACCTCACCATCACTCTTGTCGCCCTAGTGATATACTATCTCGGATCGGTCATTTGTCAATATGCACGTTTGAGGCACATCAAAGGACCTCGAACCGCGGGGTTCTCCAAGCTATGGCTCATTCGCACCATCTACGGCGGTAGAGGTCATCTTGATTTCTTCGATGCCTACAAGAAATATGGTCTGTCGAAACATCCACTGCAATGAGATTCGAGTGACTACTCACGCTTAAGAATAGGAACCATCGTTCGGGTGGGACCAAACGAGATCATGACCTGTGACCCTGATCTCATGAAGCGCATGCTGGGAGTCCGCACGAGCTACACGAGATCGAAGTGGTACGACGCCATGAGACTAGACCCGGGAAAGGATAACGTCTTGTCCGTGAGAGAAAACGAGGCCCATAATAAGCTTCGGTCGCAAATGGCAGCTGGTGTAAGTTCACGAGGTTGAGTGATGAAATCGGGCTGAATCAGTCATAGTACGCTGGCAAGGAGGTCGACAACATGGAAGCCAAGATCGACGAAAACATTATTCGGTACATGGACCTTATCGACAAGTACATCGCCAAGAACGAAGCCTTCGACTTTGGTCGCAAGACGCAATACTTCACCCTCGATGTCATTTCTCATCTCGCTTTCGGGGCGCCCTTCGGCGACGTCAGTACAGACTCGGACGTTCACGAATACATTCACACAATGGAGCAAAATATGCCAAACATTGTTCTTACCGCAAACATGCCATGGCTTCTTTCGCTGCTGTCTTCGCCCTTATTTAGAAGAGGCCTGTTGCCCTCTGAGAATGACGCAATAGGGGTAGGCAAGATTATCGGGTAGGTTTATGAGCGGGTTTCTGTCGTCTATTTGTGGAAGGATTGAAGTCCAAGAAAAATGTGCTAATGCAATGAATCTTACTCAGGATTGCGAGGCGCATCGTGGCTGAACGATTTGGAGCCGACAAGGCGGTCAATAGAGACATGCTCGGCTCGTTCATCGCGCACGGCTTGACCCAAGAGGAAGCGTCTTCTGAGATTCTCATGCAGATGTAAGCAAACAAGAGTCTAGAGACGTGACCGACATTAACATCGCTCCCCAGTCTCGCAGGTTCAGACACCACAGCAACCGCCGTCCGAGGCACATTCCTGCACATCATGACCAGCCCGCGCGTGACCAGCAAGCTCCTCGCTGAAATCAAAGCCACCCAACCTACTTGGCCTGTCATCACGGAGGCCGAGGCCAAGATGATGCCGTATCTTCAAGCAGTCATCAAAGAAGGCCTCCGCATCTTCCCGCCTGTGGTCGGGCAGATGACAAAAGAAGTGCCCAAGGGCGGGGACACGTTCAAAGGTGTCTACTTCCCGGAAGGCACCCGGATCGGATGGGGCGCCTGGGGCATTTTCCGCCGGACCGACCTGTGGGGTTCCGATGCGGATGTCTTCCGGCCGGAGCGGTGGTTGGAAGCGGACGCAGAACAGCTGCGACTCATGGAGGGTACCCTTGAACTCATCTTTGGCTACGGCAAGTGGCAGTGCCTCGGCCGGAATGTTGCCATGATGGAATTGAGAAAGATATTCGTCGAGGTGAGCTTGTTTTTCCAGCGGTTCTGCATAAGAGCATCTTAGCGAGACGTGGTTCAGGCTGACAATGTCTCTTACAGCTTCTCAGGAGATACGATCTTGTCTTGGTCGATCCTACTAACCCGTGGAAGTCCATGAACTATGGCGTTTTTGTGCAGAATGAGTTCTGGGTGAGGGATACAGACGGGACCAAGGCTCCAAAGTTGCTTAATGGTTCTTCTTCTTAGAAATTCTGATGAACTGTTGCTGTTGTCCAAGGATATGAGACTCAATAGTTTTGTCTGATACTTTGGTTTCGGATTTGGCCTCTCTCAGGTAGACAGGCTCTGCCCGGTGTTTTATGCAATCGGCTATGGTTGGACAAGGTAATCCATTTTGGCTTTCTCTCGATAATAGGGGAGAAGCCGGTGGAGACCCATACGTGAGAGCCACCAGTTTGTCTGCCCAAACCCGGTGGAAACTGTTTCTCTCTAGGCCCTCTCAAGCATTTGAATTGTCTTTTTACCGGGAAGTTGGCCATATGAATTAGCAGAATGTTTGGCTTGTAACCTCAGCTTTTACGATAATTTCGCATTTATCAAGCTCGTGAACGTTTACATAAGGAGGACTGAGGACACTTATACGTTGTTAACAAAGCGCAACTATGGAGATGGACATGGACGTCAGCACGCTAAAATACTCACTCCCCCCTCTAGAGCTGTGACGGTATTGTAATTTCACGAGCCTAGGGCCTGAATGTGAGTAAACAAGGCCAATCAATAAGTCGTGTGGATGAAAGCCCGAATTATAATAGGATGACGGCTTTTCTGTTGCCCGAACTGCGAGATCTGGAATGACGCAAAGGACTATTGAAGTTGATTTGAGCTTTCTTGCAGTAATGAAAACACTTGAAAGGGCCTCTAATCTCTATTTTGGTTCATGCGCTACATTTTGGTAGCAAACGACTACTAAATGCTTACCTGGAAATCTTATTATTATAGCATTCTGTTAACCCGTGGGGATATAGCTATTAGTTATACGCCAAACCACCCGAAACTGGTATAGCTACGTGGCTTCGTGACTAACCAGGGATCCTGGTAAACCTACATCACTTATAAATCATAGATTGCGCCGCACTAGGCTAGAGCACCAGTTTAACTAATATACTTATTATGCCTAAATGAATCCTACCTACTAGAGGTAGCTAGAGGTTAACAGTTATAAGCTTAGTTACAAAAGGGGAATTAACTATTTTAATTTAATATCTTAAGATTTAGAAGATAATATTCAGATTGAATAGCTAACCCCACTCTTGACTTACGGAAGGTTAAAATCAACCTCAAAACTACTATTAATACTTTAAATAATATTATCTATATAATAAATAGATATTTTCGGTTAGAAATTACACTACTAGACTCTCCTTAATTGATACTATAAAAGGATACTAATAGTAACCTATTTAGACTAGTGTTTAATAATTTACCTAACTCAGGAGCTAGCCTTACAGTTTGTAACTTTATATCAGACTTAATAATATTAAACTGCTAAAAGGATAAAAGTTAAGCTGAAGCTGAAGCTTAACCTTTAGCAACACTAAGATAGACTCTACTGCTGGAACCTAGAGGCTACACTTAGACTATAACTAATTTAACTAGTTTAATATTCTTAAGAGATATACTACTGTAAATAGAGTCTGGAGGTAGGTTAACTTAGAATAGTCTGAGACTTATAATAAGCTATCTTTAATACTTCCTATAGATTATAATATTCTAGACTATACTCACTATATAACAGTAGCAAAAGATAAGTACTACTAGAATATAAAGAAGTGGAAACGTGAGGAGAATAAACTGTAGGATATCCTTATATAGATTAACTTAATAGTTAAAGGAATTTACCTCTAGTAAATAATAGAAGTAGAAAAGTCTTAAGAGATTATTAAAATATTGAGAGATATCCTCAAACTAGATAATTATATAAGATAATAATACCTCAGAGACTAATATTAGAAATATATAAAGATAATCTCAAGATAGTATCTTATAGAATAGTTAATTATATACTAAAATTTACTAGATAAGGTAATTATAATATCTCTACTAAAGTTAAATAGCTCTTTATAATAAGTTTATTAGTTTCTTAAAGTAGTTAGTAAGGTCTCACCTGAATACTATTTAGTAGTTTTATACTATTTTACAGAGAAGTAAGGAAATAAGGTTAATAAGGAGGTAAATAAAGAACAAACTAATAAATTTAGATAATAGGTCTGAATATTCTATCCTGACTGGCTGGTAACTACTATTATAAAAAAGGGGGAAAGTTTTACAATATAGTAAAGAAAAAATAAAAAAGGAACTAAAGGAAATAAAAATAACGCCTCTAGGAATAATAATAACTCTAATAATAATAATAATAAGTATCCTGCATATAAGAAGCTAAAATATAATATTAATAGCTATTAGATACTGAATCTAGCCTTCTAACTAACCTAGTTCACTATAGACTATCTATTAGTAAAGAAAAATATAGAGGAGGCTAAGAAGTAGTTGAAAATTAATTTAGTATTTAAAAAGAAGCTTGAAAATACTCAGATAATCTCAGTAATAATAACTACCTTGAGGGTAAATAACTTATAGAACTGGCGGTTAAAGTTAGATAATAATTAAGAGTAATAACTATTAAAATAATCTTATTTTATAGAGATCTCAGATAGAGAGAAGTTAGATTATATCTCTTTATTTACTTAGCGAGAGATTAAGATATTAAGCTATATTAATTATACTGAGATCTTAGATAATATTATTATAAACTTAGGAATATTATTTTACGTCTATAATAACTTAGAGTAGATAAGAAATATTAACTTTATAAAAACTATAAAGTTTATAACTGGAAGAAGGTTCTATATTACTTAAGGTTAGGAAATAATACTTATTTAACTAAACTATAGAGGCTAAGGGAAGAAAAATATTAAGTTTTAAGATATCTAGTATATTAAGAACTATCTAATTAACCTACTTAGTATATAACCACTTTAGTAGATTAGTTTCTTTTTTAATCTCTATTCAGTTTCTCTTAAAAATTAGTAGTAAGAGATACTTTATAAGATATTTTATATTTATAATTAGTATATACTAAAGTATTATAGTGATATAGGCTAACTTAGGAGGAAAGAAATAATAAACTATATTTATAAAATAAACTATATTATATAAAATACTTAAGAGCTTTCTGAAGTAACTACTAAACTATAATATTAAAAACTAAGCTACCTAGAGTTAGAAGTATTAGAGAAGTATCTCTATATAGCGAAAAGGATTAAGATTAAGAGTTCTATAATAGTAGCTTATAAAGTATATATAATCAGTAAGGTAAAAAGAGTTATTTTTTATTAAAAACCTAACTATAAGCTAAAAGTGATTAGAGACTACCTAAGTCTTAATATCTTTATATTCAGTAAGTTATATAATAGGGAGAAGTATATCTTTATTATTTAAGATAAGTTTAGTAAATATATATTTATCTACTAGATAAGATAATAAAGAGAGATATATGATACAGTTACTAGTATAATAATATTCCTAGAGAAATAATATAGTTTTAATATTAAGATTTTCAGGTTAGATTAGGAAATAGTATTTTAGAATATATAGAACCTATAGATAATAACTAGAGGATACCTTATAGAATATTTAGTTATCTATATTTAAATATAAAATCCTAGTGAAAAGGTAGGAGGAATTCTTATAGAGATCTTATAAGTATTATATTTTCAGTTATAATTTCTAGAGAAAATAGTATTGGAACTCCTGAGGGTAGTAGTTATTTATACTAATAGGTTTCTAAAAAGATTACTAAAATAGGAGTCTCCTGAGAGTCTCTAGAGGTAGTATCTTAATAGTTTTAAGAATAAGACTTATAAATACTTAGATAAGCTAGAAGTTTCTCAGTTTAAAGTATATAGATATTAAGCTTACTTATTAATATAGGAATACTAATAGAGAGTAAGTAAGTTAGATAAAATCCTCCTATAAGCTTATATAGAATATCTTTACAGCTATAATAATATTAATATTTACTATATATAGATCTCAATACTGAATAAGGTCTTACATATAAGGAATATAACCTTCAACAAGACTATATTTTACAACCCATTAAAAGAAGATACAAGCCTCCTCCACTATTAGGAGCTTAAGATCTAATTTAGTATCCTTAAGATTCCTATTCCTAACTTTATTAAGAAACTATTAATACTAAAAGTAGAGATTTAAAATTAAGAGACTTTTAATAAAACTAAAAAAACTTTACAGATAGTAGTTATAAGTTTAAAAGAGAAGGAATTAATAGATTAATAGGTAGATTATCTACTTATACTAACTTTATTATTACTACTAGTAAATAAGAGTGGAAATAGTAATCTATTTAGAGGAAAATTACTAGATAACTAAGGATATTCTACTAATAAAAATGATATCTACTATAATTACAATCCTGAGGGAGTAGAGAATTATACTTAGGAGATATAGGATACCTTAAGAGAGGATATTAAAAAGATAATTATAATCTCAATAAAGGATATTTAAGAGATAATTATAATCTTAATAACTACTAGAGACCCCCTAAGAAAGAAAAGTTAGCTAAAAAGTAGTAAGAATAATAATATCTACTCCTAAAAGATATTTATTAGATAGAGGAATAACTAACCACTAAAAGTAACTTAATTTTTAAAGAGGATAAAAGAGAGGATAATCTAATTATTATTTTATTAAATTACTAATATATATAGTAAAGTAGATAAACTTAATATTAATATAATAGTATATAATTTAGGAAAGATTTATTACTAAGACTTCCTATTACTACTAAAGATATATACTAAAACTTAATAATATCTATACTAAAATTACTAATTAGCTATAATAAATATTAAGAATCTAGTATACTAAGTAAAAAGTACGTTCAAACTAAAATCCCTCTTAGAGGTTAAAGATATCTTAGTAATCCTACCTCTCAAGTAAGTATAAAGATATAAATTCAATAAATATAGCTACCTTAAGAAGTTTAAAGTGAGAATCTATATTTAAGGTAATCTCTAAGGAGATATAGATCTCAATATTTATACTATAATACTTACAGGCAGGTTATTCAGATACCTTATAGTATTTAACATAAAGTTTAACCTATTTATAGTATAAATAAATACTATTAATATATTTACTAACACTATACTAAATAAGATTATCTATATATAGTATCCCCCAGGATTTAAGAAGGTAGGCTTTTACTTCTAACTATAGAGAGCATTATATAGCCTCCAATATAGCTTAATACTGTAGCAGAGAGATCTAACATTAACCCTAAAAGGAGCTAGCTTCTAATAACTAGATAAGGATCCTTATGTGTTCCTAGACAACAAGGTAGTTATCTTTAAGTTTATCGATAATATTATCCTCTCTAGAAAGGATAGGGATAGGGAGCAAGTAAAGTAAATCAGCTAGAGCCTTAAGAGCCAGTATAAGATAAAGAAGATAGGGAGTATCTCAGTCTTCCTTAGTATTTACATACTATAAGATAAAGAAGCTGGAAAGCTATAGCTCTACCTTAATAAGTATATTAAGAAGATCTCTGACAACCTCAAGATCAACACATCCAAAAGGGACCCTGGCACACCAATGGCAGCCGATAACCTGGTTCCTAACTAAGAGCAAGCTACTGAAGGGCAAATATGATAATATCAGCACAGCAGTGTTGAGACGCAGAAGCCAAGCGCACAGGCTGACCGCTGAATCGCCCTATCGCATGAGATAGTTTAGATGAACAAATGACGTAATGGGCGGCCAAGCCATAGGTAACGTTGCGAGGAACATGGCACCTGTTGTCCCATATTTGATCATAATATCGAAGACATTGGCCCGTAAAGCTTCTTTGGGTGAACTACTGCGAGCCTTTCTGCCAGATCTCGGAAAATCGGCGAGTGATTTATTGGGATAAACCCTGCAAGATGCCAAATAGTTGGGGGTACTCTTCAACACGAACTGTATCTTTTCGTCATTGGTCCCAGTCCAGTGGGAAGACGTCTGTGCCCATTTCATTTGACGTGTTTCCTGTTTATTGTGTGCTTTTCCAGGTAGAATACATGCTCAAGGATAAACGGCACAGTACACCAATCATGATTAGAGATCTATCTATCAGTGCAGAGCCTCCGCTCGCCAACCTTGCCCGAGGCGATCCGATCAGCCCGAAATCCAGATGGGAGCCGTTCGCGGTGCCGAGGATCCGCAGCCATGTAGGGCTTGACTTGGCATCGCGGACGACACTAGTGGTTTGGACTTTATTGACTTGGACCTATGAGTTGCGAGACTGACTGTACATCAACCCCTATTAACTTACCCCAATCATTACAATATGTGATGCTTTTGCGTTCTTGAGTTTTGCACATGTGGGTTGGCTGTCTTGAACAACCCAAGGTAGATTGAGTTGATATTTATAGAAGCTGTCGCCAAGACAGTCATCACCTGGCCTTTGCTTCTCTACAGTTATTTCTCTTCTCCTTTGTTTTGTTCCTACTCCATTCGTTATTTTATCTTGTTTATCTCACGAAAATGCATTTCTCTACCATTCTCTCGGCGGCTTTGGTCCCTGCCCTCGTTGCTGCGCGAGTGAAGGTCAAGGACACCGCCTACGGTCTTGCCAAGGTCGTCACTGCTGCGCAAGTGAAGGGCACCGCCTACGGTTTTGCCGAGGGCGTCACTGGTGGTGGCAATATCGCCGCTGCCGCGCCAAAGGACATCAAGGAGTACGTTGAGTGCCTTCTCATGATTTCAATATGGCTTTGTGATACTAACCCCGGCCAGGTTGACCTCCTGGCTGGCTGACAGCAGTCCTCGAGTCATCCTCATCGACAAGACATTCGACTTCACCGGCACCGAAGGATCCGCCACTGCTTCGGGATGCACAAAGAAAACCTGCCCTATGACAAAGGGCGGCCAAGACTATATCGGAAAGATGAGTTGCAATGGTGACAACATGGTTGCGACTCAGATCACATACGACAAGGCGGGTACGACGAACCTGAAAGTGGGTAGCAACAAGAGCATCGTCGGCGTTGGCAGCAAGGGCGTCATCCAGGGCAAGGGTTTGGTTATCCCCAAGACGTCAAAGAATGTCATTATACAGAACGTGCACATCACCGTGAGTCTTGTCCGATGTACCTGGCCTTCGCTCTACGCTCACAACTTTGCAGAACATCAACGCCAAGGACGTTTGGGGAGGTGACGCGCTTCAGCTCGAGGGTGTCGATGGTGTCTGGGTGGACCACTGCAAGTTCAGTCAGGTCGGCCGCATGTTCGTCGTGTCCCAGTAAGTCCTCGCCTGTTTGCCAAACACAAACATAGGAGCCAGAAACTGACCAGTCACGTCCAGTTACAACGCAAATCGCCTGACCATTTCCAACTGCGAGTTTGACGGCACGACCAAAACATCTGCCACCTGCAACAACAACCATTACTGGACCGTCATGTTCATCGGCAAAGGCGATCAAGTCACGCTCGACCGCAACTACTGGCACGACCTCTCCGGCCGCGCGCCCAAGCTCGGAGAAGACGGCGTCACCACCACCATCCATGCCTCCAACAACTTCTTCTGCAGCATGAAGGGCCACGCTTTCGACGCGTACTCTGGCACGTCCGCCTTGATCGAGGGCAACGTTTTCGAGGACGTCGAGCAACCCATGACCGAGCAGGCCGCCAAGATCGACACGCTCTTCAACGCCCCTGATGCCTCGTCTCTGGCCTCGTGCTCCAGCAGCCTCGGCCGCCCATGCGTCGCAAACTCCTTGTCTGGCAGCGGCAAGTTTGCCAGCATGAAGGGCACTGCTGGCCTGAATAAACTTGCCAAGGTCAAGAGCTCGCTGGTGAAGCCTATACAGGCGAGCAATGTCAAGACTGCCGTCACTGGCGGTGCTGGAGTTGGCAAGATTTGAGACTTCACCCGCCAGCTGTTTGGGTAACGAGTCAGCAGTACAACTTTTCCCGGGGAACTTATTCCGCTCAGAGAGCGAAGCATCATATTCTTTGTACATAGAACAGGTTCTCTGTGCATATTCACAACTATATTCTACCCAAGTCTTATACGCTCAACTTATGTCCATTCATATTATGTTGTTCTAACTTCTCCAGCAACTGTGTCTTATGTACATTCACTTAGACATGTACAGCACACTCACTGATGCGAAGAAATTTGCGGTGTTTCGAAAGTGCAGAGGTCTCAACAGCTTGCGGTTGAACCAACTCCCGTGACGCGTATAGACGCCGGCAGTCATTAACATCGTGCATCTGCAACGGCTGACAAGTTGTGGAAATCTCAGGATAAGACTGGCACGTGCAATCCCTGACTGGCTCGAGGCCTCAGCCTGGCCATGACGTCCCATGTATGATGGCTTCATTTTCCCCTTTTCAGACATGGAGAGACACTCCGAGGTCTAATGAATTGCTGCTGTATAACTCTGCTATAAACTTCAATTTTGGTAAGCATACTTACCCTCCAGGCCACGGACTTCGCCTGTAACCTGTGAGGTTCACATAGATACAAGACCATGGACGCTGGAGATGGGAAGGGAAGGGTCTCTCCAGCGAAACTGCCAGAGCATACTATGATGTAACGAATAGGGCAGGCATATAATAAAAAGGGTAAGTATATTTAGTAGGGCTTTACTTATATTAAACCTACCTAGTAGTATAAACCTAGATAAGGCTCTAGAGTGCTTAATAATAGGGGATAAGGATTTTTTGTTTTTTTTTTAAAAAAAGGTCTATGCTTTGGCATCATTCTCCCCTTAACTTCATCGTTTCGCTCCTTCTTGCTACGCTACGCTTTACACTCAGGAAGCTAATTACGCTCTGGATCAAGTCGGTCTTCGTCGGCGTTAGGATATAAGCGCTGACGGTTGAACATGACTGTTGGATGCAAGAAAACCAACGTGATCCAGGATTGGTCACTTCCATGCCAATGCCGAGTTAACCAAACACCCGCGAATTCAACACCTAGGTAGCAGACAGGCGCTTACGATCCAGAGCCTTGTGTTGACGTCCTCCATGCCCAAGCACATGACGAACGTCTTTGCCTTCACTCTGCGACGGGTCTGTCGGCAATCCAATAATCAAGACGATTCACTCCATCTCCATGGGATCGACATGAGCCCCAAGCACCCACTTCACCAGCAACCCTGACCCCTGCGATGTTAGGATGATGGGCGATCCCCCCGAGTCAGCGAGCGACTCCCGCGACGATGATCTTCGACTTCAGTCACTTCACGACCCCAAGCGTCAGAGAGCTGGGCGCGATAACACCCAAGATATCCACAACAATCAGTTACGTGCTCGGCTTCGGCACGCAGACCACACTGTAGGATGGATCTGCGCTCTTCCCATCGAGATGGCAGCAGGCCTTGCTATGCTGGACCGCGTCCACGAAAGCCTGCCAAAGCTCGAAGCCACCAGCGACACGAACGAGTACATATTGGGCAATATCGGGCCGCATAACATTGTGATGGCATGCTTGCCGTCTAGCCAGTATGGGACGAACAACGCGGCGATCGTAGCCAGCAACATGGGCCAAACCTTCCACTCGGTCCGCATCAGATTGATGGTGGGTATCGGCGGCGGCGTGCCTGGGCAGGTCGATATCCGCCTGGGCGATATCACAGTCGGCAGCAAGGTTGTACAATATGACTTGGGAAAGATGACGCCAGACAATCAGATCCAGAGGACGGCAATTCCTAGGGTACCGCCGCAGAACCTTCTCAACGCCGTATCCAAATTACAGGCATTGCACGAAGTTGAGGGAAGCACCATTGCATCCACCCTCGCGGATTTACCCAGGCGCCATGCCCTCATGACCGAGTACACTTATCCGGACGACTGCGACGATCATTTGTTCTTGGCATCGTATAGGCATGGCCAAGCAAGTGACTGCACCTTGTGTAGTGCGTTCCATGTGCTATCAAGACCTCGACGGCCAACACGGGCTCCTCAAGTCCACTACGGCGGCATAGCATCGGGAAACCAGGTCGTCAAGGATGGCGAAAGTCGAGACGACATAGCAAAGGAACTTGGCATCGTCTGCTTCGAAATGGAGGCGGCTGGCTTGATGGACAATTTCCCTTGTCTGGTGATTCGAGGGATATGTGACTATGCTGATTCACACAAGAATAAGAGATGGCAGAAATATGCAGCAGCTACTGCAGCAGCTTATGCAAAGGAATTACTGGCCTTCATCGCTCCGAGCGAAACGAACAGCGCCATTATCGAACCTAGTGACGAGGTACCCTCAGAAAAGGTTTGTAACATCACCAATGAAGGCGGGACGCGTCTGACTGGCTAGTAGCACAGGAACGGTTGAAACAACGACGATCGGCTTTGTTAGAATCACTCAGATTTGAGCAGCTCGATGCTCGACACGCCTCCATCAAAGCAGCACATTCGAAGACTTGCGAATGGATTCTTCAGGACGAATCATACAAAGCATGGCTTGATCCCTCCCTTCAATACCAACATCACGGGTTCTTGTGGATCAGCGGCAAACCTGGCGCTGGGAAGTCGACTATGATGAAGTTTGCTTTCAATCGCGCACGTAGAGCCCGAAACTCAGACGCCATCACCGTTTCCTTCTTCTTCAACGCACGAGGCGACGAACTCGAGAAGAACACGTGCGGACTCCATCAGTCACTTCTGCTTCAACTCCTGGAAGGATTCCCAGACCTTCAATCTGTTCTCGACGATACAAGTGTCATGTCCCATCACCAGAGGACATGCCCGGGGATCGAAACCCTCCGAGAGCTTCTTCAGAACGCCGTCTTATCCCTTGGAAACCGTCGCTTAACCTGCTTCATCGACGCCTTAGATGAGTGCGATGAGGAACAAGTGCGGGAAATGGTCTCTTACTTCGAGGATCTTGGCGAGCAAGCGGCGGAAAGTAATATCAACCTCGAAGTCTGCTTCTCCAGTCGTCACTATCCGCATATTAGTCTACGACAGGGCCTAAAACTGGTGCTCGAAGACCAAGCCGGCCATGAAGAGGATCTGAAAAGATACGTCAATAGCCGACTGCACGAGTGCGAGCAAATCAACAAGATCCAGACACAGCTTCTCGCAAAGGCAGGTGGCGTCTTCATGTGGGTCGTCCTAGTTGTCGATATCTTGAACAGAGAGATCGACAGCGGGCGGATGTTTGCAGTGGAGACAAGACTTCGCGATATTCCCAGTAGGTTGAGCGATCTCTTCAAGGACATGCTGTGGCGAGACCAGCGAAACACGGATGAATTGCTGCGCAGCATCCAATGGATTCTATTTTCCAAGCGACCTCTTAACCGAAGAGAATTTTACTTCGCAGTCCTGTCTGGTTCACCAGATTGTCAGAGAGAGATCGAGTCTTACCACCCAAGGCTCATCAGTGACAAGTCTATGGACCGCTTCGTTGTCAATAGCTCCAAGGGCTTGGCGGAAGTCGTCAACGCTCGGCAAGGGATCGTGCAGTTTATTCATGAATCTGTGAGAGATTTCCTTCTCAAAGAGGAGGGCATTCGAGAGCTTTGGCCCCATCCCGGCAACGACTTCCAAACTGAAGCCCACGAGACACTCAAGAGATGCTGCCTCTCGTATTTCACAATGGACTTATCTAGCAAGATTCCCGCCGAGCCAATTCCTTGGGAAAACACCAAAAAAGCAAGATCGTTGCGACAAGCTATACTGAACAAGTTACCTCTCCTCGAGTACGCGATTGACCACGTACTCTACCACGCGGATATTGCAGTGGAAACTATTGCTCAAGACAATTTCATCCGTCAGTTTCCGATTGATACCTGGATTTAACTGAAGAATACACTCGAAAAGTATCAAATCCGCCGCTACACAGCCACAGGTCTCACATACATACTGGCGGAACGGAACCATTCCAGGCTTCTGAAGATACGTCTCCGAGATCGGAACGACGCGTTCACGCAAGGACAGCGTTATGGACTCCCGCTGATTGCCGCGCTGATCCAAGGTCATCTCCAAGCGGCCAAGATACTGCTAGGCCAGGCTGCTTCCTCTTTTCCCGTTGAAGACCTTTCCCCGTTCCCGGATTACATCGAGAAGGACTTGACTATCCCAATGGCCTCAAATATATTTCCGTTCGATTGGGCCTTGTCCACGAAGCAGTTCATATTGGCCGAGATACTCCTGACGATTCTACCTGGACGGTTCAACTGTGCCATGACAGACCATGAAGGACGTACAGCATTTTTGCTGTCGGCCAACTCAAGTGAAGGGATCATGGAACTTCTATTGAGCAAACCGTTTCATGTCTGCGAGATGAGCGATAGGCTAAACATTTCGTTTCTCATCTCTAAGCCGACTGGCGAGACTGCAATCTACTTCTCTTCACATATGTATGAGTGTCTACAGCAACCAACACACAGCTATGCACACGCAACACCTCTCCAAGAGGCTGCTACTGCTGGTCAAGAATCCATCGCTCGTATGCTTTCAAGCTGCGGGGCTCCTGTGGACGGAAGAGACGCCTGGGGTGAGCGGACACCCCTCTCACACGCGGCAGCCCACGGACACCTCGCGATAGTACTCTTGCTGACACAAAATGGCGCCGATGTGGACTCAGGAGACAGATACGGCATGACGCCACTCGCCTATGCCGCACGCTTTGGGCAAAGTGAAGTTGTTGGTATGCTCATCGAAAACGGCGCGTTGGTGGAATCAATATGCACGGACAGCCGGACGCCTTTACATAACGCCGCGCACTCTGGTCATGAAGAAACGGCCCGTCTTCTAATCGATAAGGGGGGTAATGTTCTCGCAATAGAATATTACCAGAGAACTCCGCCATATATGGCAGCAGGAGGAGGACATCTTGGTATGGCTGAGTTCCTGTTCAATGCTGAAAAGTTGTTGAAAGGCGAGACTCGTCTCCAGGAGCAAGCGCTAGGTGTTGAGTCTGTACTTGGCTGCCAAGATGTGGTGGAACTTCTGAAAGGACGCGGATTATCGGCCAGTGGTCCAGGTCAAGATGCAGGTATGAGAAATGCAGGTATGAGAAACTCATTCCTGCATGTGGAACTGGACCCCTGGTCGATAATTCGCGTCCTAACGGGCAGCTGAGAATGGCGAAGCGGCCGCAAGCTAGTTTCATCTCGCTCTCTGACCTTAATAGAGTACGAAAGTTGATCGTTTTTGTCCATCACAATTCCACTGAGGTTGTGATAATGGTCCACTTTCATCTCACCTCTAGAACTTTCGCAGAACATGGGTACTTGTAGGAAAGCAAATAATTACTTCCTACGATCTTGCTTATATGGCAAATATACCCAACAGCCAATTATAGCTTGAATGTGGATTACTTTGAGAATCCCAACACAACATATACATCACTCATAACATATAGATAAATATCCAGCTATTACCTCTCACGAACCCAATTAGCCTATAAATGCGGTCGAAAGTTCAGGCATGTTATAAATAACCTCGATTTCCACGAAAGACACCAGTATTCGCTTGAATGTTTGCGAAAGGGTGAACACTCTTGTAACTATCCATCTCACAAGAACATCAGGAATTAGCAGCCATTTCTGCCGCTACCGGAGACCCAAACTGGAAGCAGTTGAGTTCTTCACGAGGATTGACCGCGCGCGCTTCCGTTATACCAACAAAAGTTCGGTAAATATAGCTTCACGGCATAGGTCAATACAACATTATCAGAGGGTAGAATGATGCCCAATTTCCACAAGTCAAAAAGTCAAAGTGTTTCCGTATATAAGCTGCTATGTAATAGTTTTTGACTGTAGTCAATACCAAGCACGCGCATTTCGTAAGTAAAGATACTTGCGCAGACATTTGTCGTTTGAGACAGTGAGCATGTGACAGATGTAGCTATGAACCGAAGGAGCCTGAGGAGTCGAGCATGGTGAGAAGACTGAGCGATGCACTTTGCGTCTTTGTGTAGAAGGTATCCAATTCGAATGCGCGTCCTCCGA
The DNA here is from genome assembly GCA_001693025.2 of Colletotrichum lindemuthianum. Taxonomy (NCBI): domain Eukaryota; kingdom Fungi; phylum Ascomycota; class Sordariomycetes; order Glomerellales; family Glomerellaceae; genus Colletotrichum; species Colletotrichum lindemuthianum. The sequence continues at coordinate 33,640 of MASP02000144.1, read as the reverse complement.
TCTCGAACGATGACCGATGACTCCGTCATCTGGTGGTAGTCATTCCACGTGGGAAGCCGGCAACGTGCGTAAATGGTAATTGGACAGAACTTCCATTGAAACGGATCAACATTGCGGCACTGTTGAAGTTTAGGGAGAAATACAAAAGGATGTTGGAATACCTAATCTACCTAGGTCTTCGGTCCTGACTCTCAGCCTGCAGTCTATCGGTGAGTTCTTCCTTCTTCTCATCGCTGAAACCATGCATTGCTGTGGACTGAAGGACTTCAAGGGCCAGTATCCGCGGGCTCCCACGTGATACTCCAACCTGTGCTTCTCAAATCGCAGACTCTGTTCTCCGCTCACGGGAACTCATACGGGTAAGTCCGAGTAATGGATTCCTCCGACACAGCGGAAAGCATCCGCTGGACCTCTGCTTCTGAAAACTCCTCAAAGTCCAAGAACATGTACCCAAGCATTATGATATTCATTTTCTTCAACCATGGGAGGGTCTTTCGGAGATGACGTCGCTTGTAAGCTGTCAGGCACACCTGGAATTTGATCGAGGACGTCGAGTTCTGCAACAGGTCGAACAACCAAGCTGTCCTGCCAAAGTCTTCAGTTGCGTCGGGCTCGGAGGGAAGTATGTCATCGCGAAGATTGTCCTTCGGGGGTTTCTCTGCAGCTGCGCATAAGTGGGAAAGTGTCCAAGCATGGTTGTCGTCTTATGTACTCACGGAGCCGTAGTATTCTAGCCTTCTGGTCGTATGCTTTTGCTCCCACGATTTGGCTAAGAAATGGTAGCCCTGTGCACGTCTTCAGACATGAATTAGCTGCTGGAGTCACCAAGTAGAACGGACCGAGGCGACTCACACACCACGATGATTGTTGTTGAGGTCCTTGATAGTCAAGATGTTGTGAGCTAGAAGCTAGCCCGCCACGTTCAGCTTCGTGGGCGACAACATCATCATATGCTGCAAGAGTTAGTTTACGCTTCCGTCCGTCCACAGTGTGTTTCGGTCTGCTTACCATCAACAACTTTGTCCGCCAAGTAAGACTGCAAGAGTACCATTCCCTGCTTAAGCCATGGCGGGGCTTGGGTGTAGATGGTTTCTCTGATATTATTGTGATCGCAACTGGCAGATCGGCGGCAGAAGAGGTTGCAAAGGATCTGGTAACGGTAAAAGGCTCTATCCAGGCGAATGGACTCCGTGTATGTTGGACGCGGCGAGTCTGCCAGTCCCGCTCGGCCGGCGAACTCGGTGATCGTTTCTGCAGCCAAGTGTTGGCCAAGGATCTTGACTGCGCTGTGATTGCTGCTGAGGGTTGCGTATTCGGACAGCGAGAGATGGGATGTAGGCGGTGCGGTGTGCGAGGGACGGCTTAACCGCGTCACTAGGCTCTCCAACAGATCCCGAGCGGCCCGATGATCATTGGCGCTGACATGCCTTGCTTCCAACACCGAAAGAGCAAATGGGAGCGAGGGACCTGGTATCTGGTTCGTGATGATTCCGCGAGCGACGGAGTGAAGGTTGTCGTTGAGCGCATCCAGGAAAAATCTGTGGCTCAAAATGGTAGGGCCGAGCTGTTGAATGGTGTCCAGCTGGGCCAAAATCAAAGCCACGATGTGTAGGGGGACCTTTAGCAACGGACTTACGGCGAGAGCTGTCATATTGGGCTGATCGAATGACGATACGACGACACAGACACACAAGAAGATGAAAACCACAGTGATAGAGCGTTCCAAAGATGGCTACTTGCAGGGAGGGTTTGAGGTGGTGATTAGGGACAGGAGATGGGGACAAAAGGATTTTGTAGTGGCGCAAAATTTTCATGGCTGCCAACGTATCTCGTTCAGTCGTGGCCAGAGAGGTGGCCCTCAAGATGGTGGTTCTACACGTGATACATGGCACCTTGAGGTCTCCGAGAGAGGACCGTCATATATACATCGGGATAAGGTTATGTAGGAGAAGAATAGAGTTACTATGATGAACCATACCGTATGGTCTGCAGAGATAGGTAGATAAAGGCTTGTCAAAGTTTTGTGAGGCTCTTCCGACAAACCTTAAAAGGCCCTACAACGAGAACGAGTTGCCGAATAGATATCTATAGGGCCATGGACTTTATTGGGCCCACTTCATTCTTGTCGTGATAGCTTCAGGGCTGTTGGCCGCTATCGCGGGTCACATAGCCTGCTTATGTAAGGTGTTCCTTATATAAGATACACCCATAAGCCCATATATCAGACGATACCACTCCGCAGATAGCTTTCAATATAAACAAGCCTTTACTCACCTATCTCCATAGGCCTAACAGTAGAAAAAGAAGGCCACTGCCGGCTATTACCTATGGCGCCGTTAGGACTCGAACCCAACAACCTTAAGTACCTCCCTTCCCCAATGCCACTACAGTATGGTCCACCACAATTCTATTATAGAATGGTCCTCAGACGTCGACCTTATATCATCTTGTCGGCTCACCTTAATCGACTCCTAAGCACCTGTTTTGCGCAATGTTGCAAGCGAATCTGAGTATCACTTCACAGCCCGTTGCGCATCTGGGTTGAAAGGGTCCTCTCATGAGTCATTTACAGGACTGTGACAATGTTTCTGTCAATATGGGTAATTCTGTGTATTCCCCTCAGATGCTACGGAATCCACGCCTGTCTGCCCCGACATGACAATCGTATTGAAAAAGGAGCGTTTCAGTATCTCCAGCACGTGATTCTTGGACAACTTTTGGTGTTTTCAATGGGCTTCGCACTGTCCGTTCATCCGAGCTTAGTGCTGCACCTAAAACGTCGGGCCATCCGAATGTTAAGCACCTCAAGTCAAAGCTGAGATTGAAGTAAATCGAATGGAAGGGCTGAGAGAAACTGGAGTCTGGAAACCCAGACTCTGTCTTCCGAGACCATCGGGTGTTTGGGATGTCGAGTTCTAACGCAGCCATTCTCACGATGATGGTGCAGGCAGAGACACACAATCATAAAGCCAAAGGGATAAGTATGCTTCTGAGCACGGCGTGTACACAGCAGGATTCAAGAACCCGGCTTTGTAGTTAAGGCGGCTTGAATAGTAGTCTCACATCTACCACTGGACCTTTCCAACAGCAGAGAGACATTAGCCTAATCGCCTTGGAACATCATTACCGGTCCACGGCCCGGTATCGAGTGGTGGCTCTCCCAGAGGTTGGAAGCTCTCTCCACAAACAAGCTCGTTAGCGTTGTTTACCATGACTTGGGGCGTCCTCGCTCGGGCTGGCGAACGTCTTGTTTCAGGGGAATCCGAATCTTCATCTGGCCGTTTGGGACTAGCCAAGGACTATTATTATTGCACAGATTCAGAACATCGGATCAGCCACAAAAGGCCTATGTGCGAGCGGTTACATGCGCTAAGCGAGTTGCCCCTTTTCTTCATTGGTCTGCTAGTCCGCACCGCTCTTATGTAGATGCATGTCTATGTCGATGGCTAGTCTGATTACAGATACAGATGTCTTCCAACAGTCAGTCAGTGAGTCAGTCAGACGGTTGCTGAGTGCACGGGTGGGGATGACAAGTGCGCAGATGTGATGCGAGCATCATTGGCAGCTGTCACACATGATGCATGAAAAGCTGGGCAGTTGAACACCTCATCATCGCCAGAAGATTCACGCACAATTGCTAATACCATGGCCTGCCATTCAAATCAACAGAAGTTGGTCTGAAGAAACCAGACAGCGCCGCAAGAATGACAATGAGGATGTTTGGTTTCCCAGCTCCATGGGTTAATTAGTGTAAGCCACCCGCGTTTCTCGACGCCCCCCGTTGACTACGAGACCACCGTAGCTTGGCTGGCAGCCACGAGCCCGATCGAGTTTCACATATGGACCAGAAGCGAGGCTGAGCAAGATCGCATCTGATACCCGGAATCTCAGATTTCCGCCCGGCTCAACGCAGCCGTAGTGCGAACAATGCAAGCAGCTCGTCGACCACCATACGGCGCCATGGTCATCGCTGGCGTCGACGTGCATAAGGACTTGTTGATGTGATCTCACGCTAGCTCCAGTTCACGGCTCTCGTCCACCCGAATTCGAAGAGACGGAGTGGTTTCGCATTGTGCGCTTGGGTCGAGAAGCTGAGGTTATTCGGATTACAACTCAGCATATAAGCTGCCAGCAACTCCCGCAATCATGAGTCTTCCTTCTCTTCAGGACACATTCGCTTCGAGCTTTCGTCTCTCTACATTCGTTCATCCCCAAGACAACTTTTGTCTTTTACACTTTCGCTTTTTAAACACACATTCGTTTCTGATTACCCCGCCAGCTGGTCTCGCCCTTTCATAATGCGCGTTTCCATCCTCACCGCAGCCCTCGTGGCAACCCCCGTTCTCGGCTACCCCGGCATGAAGAACACCTTTGCCGAGATCGCGGCCCGCCAGGACCAGTCCAACAGCGGAAAGTCGACCGAAATCATCGGCGATCTCGCGACGCTCGACGACTCGAAGCTCACGACCGTTGGCAAGAACATCAAGCAGCTCCTGTCTGGTTCTGGCAACGCCGAGAGCGACGAAGCTTACTCTTCCGCCAAGAAGAGATCCGCTCCCATCCACCCCAGGGACTACGGTTACGGTGGTGGTGGTGGTGGTGGCGGTGGAGGTGGTGCGCCTCCCGGAGGTAGGGGATTCGGTGGCGGTCCCCCTTCTGGTGGTGGCGGTCCCCCTCCGGCTTCCGGTGGTGGCAAGCCTCCTGCTCCCGGTGGCGGCGCCCCACCTGCTCCCGGTGGCGGCGCCCCACCTGCTCCTGGTGGCGGTGCCCCTTTTGCTCCCGGTGGTGGCGCTCCTCCGGTTCCTGGCGGCGGTACTTCCCCAGCTCCTGGCAGAGGCCCTCCTCCTGCTCCTGGTGGAGGATCTCCTCCCGCCCCTGGAGGCGGTAAGCCGCCAGCTCCAGGTGGTCCTGCTCCCAACAATGGCGCCTGCCCACCAAAAGACACACCAGCTTGTGCCGCCGACACCTGTTGCATCTGGAAGTACATCGCCGACGACCTCACCACGACATTCAGAGGCGAGTCCGGCCGCTGCACAGACTTGGCCCGCGCAGCTATTCGTCTCGGTTTCCACGATGCAGCCGGTTGGTCCAAGGGGACCGGCAACCTCGGTGGAGCCGATGGCTCGATTATTCTGGCCCCTTCGGAGTTGCCACGCGCCGAGAACAAAGGTTTGGAAGAAATCGTCGAGCAAACCAAGGTGTGGTTTGAAAAGTACAAGCAATACGGCATCGGCATGGCGGACCTCATCCAGTTCTCCGCAAACGCCGCAACGGTCGTGTGTCCCTTGGGCCCCCGCGTCAGGACCTTTGTAGGACGGAAGGATTCCTCTGTCGAGGCTCCCCCTAACCTCCTCCCCGACGTCAACAGCCCGGCCGACGTCCTGATTAATCTTTTCAACAACAAAACCATCAGCTCCTACGGCCTCATTTCGCTCCTTGGGGCGCACACGACCAGCCAGCAACGCTTTGTCGACCCTTCGCGCGCCGGCGACCCCCAGGACAGCACCCCTGGCGTGTGGGATGTCAAGTTCTACTCCGAAACCATCGGTGACGCTCCGCCACGCGTGTTCAAGTTCAACAGCGACGTTGCACTGGCGAAGAACCCCAGCACCAGCGCCCAGTTTGCTGCTTTCGCCGGCCCCGGTGGCCAAGCTGCGTGGAACGCGGTACGTCCATGTCCCTATGCTTCCGTCGTGAATCACGCTGACTCTTCCTCAGGCATACGCCCACGAATACGTTCGTCTTTCTCTCCTTGGTGTTTACAACATGAACGACTTGACCGAGTGCACGAAAGCACTCCCCGCGCGCTGGGCTCCTTTTGGTTTCAAGGCTTCTGATCAGGGCAACGTCGACACCTGGGTTGCTAGCAAGGGTCCGGTTCCCAAGATTCCCGATGAGATCAGAGGAGGCAAGCCCATAGGACCTCCTCCACGCCCGGCTGGCCCTGGGGCACTGGGCAACGGTCCTGCTCCTCCTACGGCAAAGGGCGTCGCATCTGGCGGGCAGTATGGCAACGGCGGTCCTGCGTCTCCCCCGGCCGGCAATGGTCCATCTGCTCCTCCTAAGGGCAACTCGCCCGGTGGACAGTATGGCGGCGGCGGTGGTGGTGGCGGTGCACCACCCAAGGGCAACTCTTCTCCCCCGTCCAAGGGTAGCAGTGGTGGAGGTGGAGGCGGAGGCGGCGGCGGTGGTGGTCGTTACGGTCACTAGAGAACCAGTCCCCTCGGACAAACGTATTAGTAGCAAGGCCTCGGAGCTCCTTTCTTGAGCGGCCTGAAGATCGGCGGATCACTTAAAGTCCGCAGAAGACAACAAGCACATATCTACGACGTGAATAAAGTATACTTTGAATCACTTCTGATTCCAATGCCCTAGTGACAGATGTACCATGTGTGTTCAGCCTTGCCTTCACACACACACACACCCAGAGTGGTGACTACATAGAGATTGAACTTTAAACTGCGTCGATGGGTGGATAGAAGTTCAAGACTGCAGAACATCAATGATGAACGTGGCGCGGTGAGAGGTGCAGGCCTCGAATCAAGGAGCTTTTGATAGTTTCCTTCTCGCAAGAGGCGCACAGGAACTCAACTAGTCCGTGACCTTGACTTAGATGAAGACGCAAGTAACCTAGAACACACACAAGTACGAACACACATATGCACACGAGGCGTTTATCTTCCAGTTTTGGCCCGATTAAATTGGTTCATCTACGATTATAACGAAACAAAATCGAGAATGAAAGGCACATCGTCCGTCGACCCTAGTAGGTCCCTCTACGCTCCCGCGGTAACTCTATTCCGTGGATTCGAGAACCCGCGGTTACCTCACTTACCATCAAACTTGACGCCCTTGCTCTTCTGGCCGTCATGCTCCTGATCCTTCTTGGAGTTCTTCGCCAGCTCCTGCTCCTGCCCCGCGATACGGTCATCAATCTTGGGTATCTTCACGCCCTGCGCCTTTTCAATCTGCAGGGCCAGCAAGCCCAGGTGGTTCTTCAACACCTTGTTCTTGATGAACCCGTTGATAGCCTCCTGGGATTTGTCGTTGGCCTTGTTGAAGGCGAGGTTCTCAGCATCGCCAACGAGCTGCGCTGCCTTCTTGACAACTTGCAGGTCCGCCGGGCTGGCCGTCGCGGGGTCGGTCTAGGCCCGTTGGTTAGCATTTCAAGGGACAAGGAGGCTTGGGATGGAACGTACCGGGAACTTGGCCTTGGCCTCTTCGGCGGCCTTTCCGGCTACGCCATCGGAGATCTGGATCTCGGAGTACGGACGCTCGGCCAGGGCCCTGGTTTCGAGCTGGGTGGTGGCGGGCAGCGCCGCGACGAGCGAAGCCGCGGCAGAGAGCAGGAGAATGGTGGACTTGGTGAAATGCATCTTGGTGTAGTTGATGAAACTAGTCTTAAAAAAGAGTAAAAGGTCTGGATGTAGAACGATAAGTGTGGACCGGCCGAAAAGGTTGCGTGAGCTCCTGAGCTAACGAAAGAATGGAATAAAGATGGAAATGAAAGATTGGATGAACTGGATGAACGACGGTTGGATGATGGCTTCCAAGAACGGTAGAGAATCAGATGAAGAAGGCCATATATATACGTTGTTGAACCAGAGCGGGCTTCGGAAGGCTTCCGTGATGGCAGAGCTGCCATCAGGTTGGTTCTGGCTGTTCCAGGGGATTCCAGGGTATCTGCTCCAGGTCACTCTCGTGCCCGAAACCACTTTGGGCTTCAGGCCATTCCTGATATGGTAGACAACGCGCTTATTGACACCTCCGCCGGGGTTTCAAGGCATCGAATTGAGAACTGGTGAGAATACGAATCATACACGAACTAACTGCTTTGAGCTTCCAGCAATGCCGGCAGCTCTGGCGGCTGCGATATATTCCAGCCTCCATCCTGGCTGGCCGGCCGCCTCAGGGATGGGTGGGCCAACTCAAAATGGATGTTATCCGTCCAAGTGACTTCTCGATTGCCACCCATGTTCTTGGATCAGTGAGGTAAGACTAGGTCTGTGACTCATTTCTCTTGATCCAAAAAAAAAAAAAAAAAGAGTTACTTGCCTTGAAGGCGAGCCCGGATTCCTGGGATGGCAAAAAGCGTAAGATGGAACGATACAAGTTACAACCCCACGGCCCCTGACTACACAGCACGAAGCTCGCTGAAACCAGCTCTTTGCTTCATATGGGATTTGCGCCCCACGGAGAAGTCCGTAAGTCGCCTGTCGAGGCGGAAAAAAAAAAGCATAAATGCAGCTATAATTAAGCAGTTAAGTGAATACAATAGCCATTCACGTGTAGCTGCGGAAACCTTAGACGCAAACTTTATGGTTATCTTGTCGCGACCTGTATTTGGTGGAGCTTGTATTGTGTAATGTGACCAGCTCGGAGCCTGGACAAACTGACTCATGGCAGGGATCGAAGGGCAACTAAAAAGACGAACGGAGACATAACTCATGCTGAACTCTGTTGGAACATGACGATAGCGAATGGCTCACCTCCATTAGTTGCGTTGTCGAGACGGAGGACTTGCAGATACAGGCAGATATTGTGACACGCAGGTGGCACGTCTGCGCCCTCCATGCCACCGGCGAAAAAAATAAATGGAGTATTTTTCGTAGGTAGTCGTGTTGATTTCGGGCATAGTTGTCACTGACTTTATGTATGGGTTCGTAAACAAGCCTAACCTCATCCCGACAACTCTTAATCCAACAGCCATAACCCGAACTTCACCATCATAAATACTGTGATGAACAAATGGCACGGTATATAGTCTGAATGTAGGTTGTTGAAAGGTATAATCTATTGAAGCTAGAATGGAACGCTGGAAAGCGTATAAATGGACCGGTCATGCTTTACGTAAGCTGGGTTGGCCACAGAGCAGAATAGGTGTGGTAACCATTCTCACAAATACAAAAGCAATGTTTTTTCTATAACGAAGTAGTTTCGCCTTGCAGCTTCTGCAAACCATTGCCTCAATCGATGTGCCGCGGTGATTGCAAAGGTTCCCACATCTACATGAGGTGGACAGCACTCGCGACGTAGCTTGAACTTGCCTGTGACGTTCGAAATTGACACATGACCAAGCCACGACGTTGACCCAGCAGTCGAGCGTCTTACATGGGCCAAAATCACAAGCGGGACGCATATTAAAGATCAGCATCAAAAGAGCCGAACAAGCCGTCAGCTACTAGCCAAACTCCAGGCGTGATTGCCAGACACGCAATCGCGGCGAGGCCTCCGTGACACAATGCGGTATTGATCGACTAATGCTGAGAATATCGATATAACGGAAACGGTCAGCACGGCACGGTACATGGAGCGAAGTATGGAAGAAGTCCGAGTGGCCGGGTAAATGGGCGTTCCGTGGTTCGTCTTCGGCGGTTCTGGTATCGGCGCCAAATGGGACCCACTCTCCCGGATGTAGCCTCCGGTGCCGACCGAATCAGACCCCTTGGACGTTGTTTACGCAGGGAGTGCCGAGCAATGGAGATGAGTCGCTCCCATGAAATGACTTTATGATGGAAGCAGACCATCCGAAAGAATCGCCAGCTACCACCGGAGACGCGAGAATAAATAGACGACCCGCCATCGCCCGTCCTGAAAAGCTTTGGTGAAACCAGCATCGAAGAAGAGCTGTAGAGTTTCTCTCTCAACATTCACCATGAAGACCTTCACGACCACTATGGCTCTGCTGAGCGCAGTTGGCACGACTCTCGGACACGCAACTTTCCAACAGCTGTGGGTGGGCAGCAAAGACCAGGGCAGCACCTGTGCCAGACTTCCGGTAAGCCGCGATGTCAAAGCTATCCGCATCACCACCGACTCACCGTTTGGCAGCCGAGCAACAGCCCCGTCACCAGCGTTTCGTCCAACGATCTCCGATGCAATGTCGGCGGCGCCAGGGGCGTCTCCGGCGTCTGCGAGGTCCCAGGTGAGCCCCACAACCCCAAGACCATCCCGCGCGGATGCCTGACGCGTTGCAATCGGCGGCATTCGCATGTGAAGGCGCCTTTTGGGTAATGGCTCCATGCTAACTGATTATCATACACGCAGCCGGAAGCAAGGTGTCTGTCGAGATGCACGAGCAGCCGGGCGATCGCGCCTGCGGCCGGCCAGCCATCGGCGGTAACCACTTCGGCCCGGTCATGGTCTACCTCGGCAAAGTGTCTGATGCGAAGACGGCGGACGGATCGAGCAGCTTCTTCAAGATTGGCGAGTACGGCTACACGGCGACAGACAAGACGTGGGGCACCGACGTGCTCAACGCCAACTGCGGCAAGTTCGAGGTGACGATTCCCGCTGGCCTCACGGCGGGCGACTACCTGCTCCGCGCCGAGGCGATTGCGCTGCACACGGCGTCGCAGCCGGGCGGGGCACAGTTCTACATGACGTGCTACGTGAGTGCCTCCATCGTTATTGGGACAAGTGGCAGATTGGCTGCTTTGGGCAAGTGACTTTCAACAACTGACGCGGGCGGATTGTTTCTTAGCAAATTCGCATCTCTGGCGGAGGCAGCGCTTCGCCGGCTGGCGTCAATTTTCCCGGAGCGTACAAGGCTTCAGACCCCGGTATCCAAGTGAACATTTGGGGCAACGGATTCACCCAGTACACCATCCCGGGGCCTGCCGTCGCGACGGCCTAGAGGGCGGGCTAGGACTTTTCATGATGCAGTGGTGCGAGGAGGGATATGGCAAGGGATATGGCAAGTCGCATTGGGTATACGATATGCTGCTGTACTTGGATGGCAAGTGACAGACCCTGATTGCAGAACATGGCATTATGCGAGGGTGTGCTGTCTGGGACGACAGATATTGGTTCGGTAAGAATTTCTTTTGTAGGTAGCTCATTTTCATGGATTTCTGTTCCCAAGTCGCAGAACGTAGGTCGGTGCTTAGGGGCAACGACAAGACTGTATGACGGGAAAATCTTGCATACAAGTACCCGCGGTCTCGAATCTTGCACGCGTGAAAGCTGCACTGGATCAGGCGGGTTCGGCGCCATAGGTGGAAAGCGATTAGCAAAGGTCACGCCACAAGGCGTTGGTATCTCGGAGGTATGCAGGGAAGCGTCAGGGATGTCATGATAGACGTAGGGATGGAAAGTGTAGAGACATGGATACTCGCTCGTAGTTCGGAAAGGTAGAAATAACAATGCGGGAGCCTGGACGAATGCCGGCATTACGTCCTTGTTTTTGTTTTTATTTTTAACATCAGGGACATGAGAGGCTCCGACCGCCTGTTTGCTGCCATGGCGTTGTACCTGGGTGACGGCCTCGAAAGTGGACTCTGACTCGGCATGGCTCGTGAGACAGGATGGGATGGGGTGATGATGATGTTATTCTGGAAAAGCTGGCGCAGCCGGAAGAAACCGGTCCGCGACAACGGCCAATGTCGGGAGTTGTGCTGGGAAGACGCAGGGTAGCGTGAAAGATATCGTTTGGCAGCTGTATGTTGATGAAAAAGAAAAACACCGAGAGCGACGGTCGTGGTGATGAAATTCTCTACAGGTTCAATTCTTGCAGAGGAAAGAAGTGAGCACGGTGTGCAGCTTCTCTCGTCAGCTCAGCTGGATGAACTGCGCGCAGTATCGTGTTAAGCGAGGGGCTTATCCGATTGGATGATGGAGACACCTGATTAGTACCCGTGCCTGCCCCCACTTTAATTGGAACTTGAAGACTCGTCACCCACTAAAGTGGGTGCTGAACACCTATATATTCATAACACCTATATATTCATAACACCTATATATCCAGAAAATCCCTCATTTTTAACGTCACTATTACTATATTCAATCAAGCTACTATAATAACTAAATTCAACTAAAATAAAGAGGAGTATATTCAGGAGACTATTCTATGAATTTATAAAAACCTAAACTTAAAACTTACTATAGTTACTAAAAAATACTAAATATTATATAAAAAGCTATATTATAGGTTTTTAGAGATAATCTCTCTTAAGGACTACTTAGTATATAGTAAAAAGCTTTCTTAGGATTAAGAGAAAGCTTTTTATTACTATATTAATTAAATGGATTATCTGAATCTTACTTTATAGTAAGAGTTTCTTACAGATACTACTAACTACTTCTTAACTAAATTCTATAAGGATTATAAGATACTTCCTCTAATTATTAACTTTATATAAGTTAGTTATTTTATTAAGAAATATAGATATTTCTATACTAAAAAGAAGATTTTTAATATAAAATAGAAGAAATCTAAAGATATTAAGATTATTAATGGATAGTTTCTAATATTATAAGAAACTATTAAGATATATAATATACTATTTTCTAATATTTAGAATATAGATAAAATAGGTTTCTAAATAGGTTTTAGGAAGGATAAGATAGTTATTACTAAATATAAGAGAGCTTATTATTTTACTATCCTAACTAAAAGAACGTTAGTAATTATAATTAAGATTATATTTACAATAGGAGATTATATACTGAAATAGGCTATGGCTGAGAGGGCCTATCTGGACTAAAACCAACTAACCACCCCCAGCCATAAAACCTAAAAGAAGCAAAAACAGATAGAAAATATTAGAAAAATATTTTAAAACTGTAGAATTATATTCGCAGATCTACAGTCCAAAAGCTAAGCTGATCTGAATAGTAAATTTTAGATTCTGGGGAGAAGAGAAGTTAATTCTTTCTATCTGTCTATAATAAATCTAGCTATTTATACTTATAAAGTTACTTATATTATATAAATAAGCTTATTTACAAACTTAAGTTTATTATAATCCTCCCCTTAAGTTTATTCTAAACTCTTATATAATAAGTCTAACTAAAATAAAAGAAATTTATCTATAATATTAAAACTCTCTCTAATTAAAGTATAATAGTTACTAATAATCCTTCTATATATAGTAACTCTTAAAATAATATTAATTATTATAATGTTTTTCCTATTAATCTTATTTAAGATTCTATATAAAATAAGATTATCTTTCCTAAAGTTTAGAGTGAGAAAAAGAATAATTAGTAAATTCCTAAGGAGTATTCTACGAAATTTATTATTACTAATCTATATATTAACTTATAAACTAGTTTTTTAGATAATATCTAATAGATATAAAATTTACTCTAACTAAGTAACTAGAGTGTAATAACAATAAATATCCTGTGGGGATTAATATTTTTAATAGCTAGCTGATAACTAATTATATAGATTATATTAGTTATCTAGAAGAACTATATTACTAGATCCTTATATTATACTTTAGAGTAGTATTTATAGTTTTATTAGATTTATAAATATTCTTCTTTAGTATATAATAAGATTTTAGAGTTATTTATAGTTTAGGTATTCTAGGTTTTAGCAGCTGGATATTAAGTAATACTAAAATTCTATTAACTTCTATTATATTTAGGAAGCTTAAATATAATATATTAGTTATTTTTTTTGTAGATTAAATTTACGAATTTTTGATAGCTATCTGAAGAGTAATTATTATAAAGTCTGGCGTTAGGTATTTACTGTAACTTTAGTGATATTATTTTATAGTTACTAGATAGGAGGGTAGATTACTATAAACTATTTAGTAAGGTTTAAATATTTTACTGATAGCCAACTATTATTTATAAGTAAGAAGGTAATTTCTATTTCTATATTATTAGAGGTTTTTAGTATACTAAAGGTTTTCTTTAGAATTAAGAATCTTATTATAAATATAAATTTAAGATTATTTTACAGCTTTAAGGCTATATATATATCTATCTGGTTGCTATTCAGTTAGGATTACCTAAGTATTAGCTCTCAGGATCTGAAGAATATCTTCAGATATACTTATATTTCTATAGAACTCTAGTAAGTTATTAACCTTTTTAATAAAGTTATTATTACTATTTAGTCTCTATAGAGAATCTAAATAGAATATAAAATTACTAAGTTAATCTATAGTAAGATTAACCTAATAGTTCCTATTATAGTAGTATAAAAAAACTATAATATTAATATTAAAAAGTTAATACTTCTAGTAATTATTAATATTATATCTAGTATCGTAAATATTATTATTAATAGGTATACTTATTTATATATTCTAAGGGGAGTTATTATTAATATAAAATAAGTTAGTTAACTCTATTTATAGATTTGTTCTAAGTAGAATAATAAGTTTAAAGTTATTTAGATATCCTTCTAGTCAAAGAGTTTCCTCTATGATATAGAGTAATATATACTACTTAACTTCTTTCTGTAAATTATTACCTCTTAAGTAGTTTAGATTTAGGCTTCCTCTATAGTAACTAATAAAATAGTTTACTGAAGTTTAGTTATCTCTATATTAGTTTATAGTAGTAAATAGTTTTTACCAGTTAAATATTAATTTTTTACTATATTCTGGAACTAAGAATATTAATTTAGATAGATTTATATTAATAAAATAAGGTTTTCCTTCTGCTTATAGTTTATAGAGATTAGAGTGGTAGTAAGGTAAGTTTCAATAGTATAAATTCTTTTTCTAATAACTTCTAAGAAGTAGGTAAGTAGGATTCTGAGATAGTTTATAAATAATTTATTATTAGGTTACAATATTCTATATATTTATTTTCTTAGTAGCTAAAAATAATATTATAGGAATTACTATTTTTAGAGTTTAAAAATAGTTTCTACTTACTATTAGAGAAGTTTCTAAGTTATTAGGTGATATTATTAGGATATTACTATTAGTATCTAGTAGAATACTTAGCTTCTTAGGTTTTACTTATTTGGTTTTTAAGAATATTTTATAGTTATTTTATACCTTTTTCTATTAGATTATTATATTTATTTTATTATTATCTTTATAATTTCAGAATTATTTAAAGAAGCTAGGTTAATTATATACTAAATTCTCTTTAGTTAGAATATTAGAATAAAACTCTTAATTAAGATACAGTTTCTATACTACTCTAACAGTATTATAGTCTATAAGTTACTTTAGGATATATCTAATATTAAGAATAACTTATAACTAATTAAGTATTATAAGGGAGGATATTTACTATAAGTAGTTATTTCTAGTATATATAATATATAACTATTAAGTAATTAGATAGAAAAAATTTTAATATTATTTTAAGATAGTTAAGTCTGTAAGTACTATTATTATTATATCGTATAATTCTCTATTATTATTATATTATTAATTATCTTAATATTAAGTTTATCTTTTATCTTAATTAATAACTAGATAGGTATATTTTCTATCTTAATTTAGTTTATATTATATAATAATAATTTAGAAATAATTCCCTCTTATTTTTTACTTATATTAATAAGTATTTTCCTTATAGGATTTATCTAATATTACTAAAATATAGAAATTATATATTTTAGTATATTCCTAAAGTATCTATTAATATTTAGTAATTTATTTATCTCTATTAATAACTTTTCTAAGTTTAATATAAGTTGGTAGGTTATATAAAACTGGAATATAAATATCTATGAAACTTTATAATATTAAGAAAGTTAATCTATTTACTATTTTAATAAATATATTAAGAAGTTATTCTCTTATTATTATACTTCCTATTAGTATCTATAGGGGTAATTATAAGTAGTTAGATTCTATATAAAGTTAAGAATCTAGAGGTTAGTTATTATAAACTCCTAATTCTAAATATAGAAGTTAGTTATTACTATTAGGATATTATCTATATAGCTAGCTATCTTAAGGAGTTTTTAGTATTTTTAGTATTCAAATTATAAAGTCTAGAGAGGTAAGTATAATAAAGTATTCTTTTATAATCTTATTAACTTATTTAAAGTTATAGAGGTTATAAATAACTAACCTTAAAACTAGTTTAATATTTATAGTAAGTAAAGAAGTTTCTCTAAAGTTATATAGAGAAGTTAGCTTTCTTATAAAGTAGATATTGAAAAGGAGGAATTTATAAACTTAAGTTATATTATTAAGTTGAAAGGGATAATTATAAGTATTAAGTTAGTAAGATCTTAAGTTTAAGCTGAATAATATATATATAGAGGAAGTTTTCAGATCTTTTATCTATAGTAAAATTATCTTCTTTTATAGATATAAATCTAAGAATAAGTAAATTATTATAAATATTATTCTATATAAAAGTAAATTACTATTTCTATTAAGAATAATAAGTAAATAATAAGTAAATAATATTATTATTTAGATAAAAAGTCTCTTATTATTATTTAGTAAATATAAAAAGGATGCTTTCTCCTCTAAGTTAATTAATATTTTTCTTTTATTAATTACTTTATAATTCTTATTTTTATTTTCTTTTATCTATAAATATTTCTTCTATTATATTATATTTTAATTACTTTCTTTCTGGAAAAGTAATAGATACTCTATAAGTATAGTTTCTTAATAAGTTGTATAGGATCTACTTAACTTATAATTTAAGTTTTTCTGCTCCTTTAGAAATTATTAATAATATACTATAATAAATTTTAGTTAATCCTTCTAAGTTTTTAGTATATATTTCTTCTCTTATTTCACTCTAAGTTAATATATAGTCTAATTAATTATCTTTAAGCTTTAGTTAGTTTTATATTCCTTAAGATTAAGATACTTTAGAATAAATACTCTAAAGTTACTCTTACGTATTAAGTTTATAGTTTTAAGCTTCCCCTTAAGATATAAGTAAACTTCTAGTGAGTCCTTATAGGATCTTAAGCCTATTAGCTTATTTAAGAATATACTTATAGTATATTTACGTTTCATTATTAAGTATTTATTTATTTTAGTATTACTTATTAGTCTGGATCTTAAGTTTATAAGTTATTTTAATATTTTACTACTATCTATAGTTTCTTTATTTAAGAGTATAGTAGGTAAAATATTATCTCTTATAGTTATTATAAAGAGTATACCTATATAATTTGTAATAAGTAAAGTAGTTTATAAGTTTGTAATTTATATTTTAAGTGTGTATTATTACTTAGAAGCTTTTATATTAACTACTTCTTTTATAAAACTTAGAATATCTACTTTTTTAATTTTCATATTATCTACTAAAGATTCAGTTTTAGCTACTATTATATAGATAAAATATATTACTTTAGTGGTAAATATAATAACTTCCCTATTACTAAATTTAAAATCTCTTAAGATTTTGAGAAAATTATTATTAATAGAATTAGTTTATTTGATTTTACTTATTAGTATAATATATTTTTCCCTTAATAGAAGAAGTATTTTAATATTCCTAATACTCTCTTTATTTTCTTAGTTTATCTTTTTATATATAATTTATTTATTTTATTTAGCTTTCTTATTCTTATTAAGAAATATTAATCTTTAGTTTAAAAGTAATATCTCCTAGTAGGCTAGAGGAAGAAACTTTTTTACTTATATTATTAATTTCTTTGAGAGAAATAAGATAGTTATTATTTATTAGGTTTGTAAATATATCTAATTATTATAAATAGGAAAATAAAATAATAAAAACTAGAAGAAGGAAAAAAGAAATAAATAAGGAAATCTTTTTAGTAATAAATATATATTATATTTTTATTCTTTAGTATAATATCTTTTTTATAAGTAGAGTTATCTTTCCTCCCTAAGGTTCCAGGTTATATCTTATTAGCTGGAAGCTTCTATATATCTCTCTCAAGAAAAATAATAAGTTTTATAACTAGTAGTTTATCTGTGAATACTATTTATTATTATTCTAGCTATATTAAGTTTAGAAACTATAATAGATAGTATTAGCTTGTTGCATAGTAAAAGTGGAACCACAATTACCAGTTGGTAACTGTGGGCTATAAGGCTTTACGATACACCTTCCCAGGTTACAGGCTCTCGTAGGATGTCACCTGATCTTATGCTAGTACGTTTAACTACCTGGATTCAGCTGAATAATAAGTAGAAAATTATCACTTATGGGGGTTGAACCTATGGTGTGCGTAAGTAACTAAAGTAACTAATAATATAACTAACTAAAGTATAATATAGTAGCGGTAAAGCTGGGCTCATAATTGTTATATAGTAAAAGTGGAACTACTATTACCAGTTAGTAACTGTAGGCTATAAGGTTTTACGATATAGCTATTATATTGGGTTTATAAATATATTAATTTAGTAAATATAAATTATTATATTTAGTCTATTTAAAAATGTTAAGTTTACTCTAAAGTATAAAAAGTAGATATTTATTATTGTTGGTTTAATCGTTAGGGTAATTGCATGCTGTATGTGATCTCGTCGTATGGGTGCAAACTGGTGTTCTGGTATTTGTTGTTGTTATTGTTACGTTATGTGGTGCGTGGCGCCATATAAGGTTCTAGATCTATAGTATGGTAATTACTTACTAATTACTATACTGCTAGGCTACGGCTGGCGCTGGGTGCTAGGCATCCGTAGCCAGTAGGCTATAGAGGGTATACTGCTACGTACGTAGTAGTGCGTATAGTTACTATATACCTTATGGTATGGTGTAACTAACACTGGCAACTTTTCTTTTTGTTGCATGCTCTAGTGCCTATCTATTTACATGAAAAATGGTGCCTTTTACAATCTATACTTTTTGCCTGAATAACGTCTAAATACCTATTTATCTACTTTGCTTAAGTTACTTATCCCTCTATTCGAATAGTTATGTAGTTTAAATTGATAAATCTCTTGAGGGTGTAGTTCAGAATGCTCTTCGTGAAAGTATCGGTAATATTATTATCTCTATTAATCTACTATATCTTATAGAGCTTATAGTGCTTATATAACTATCTTAATACTATAATATTAATTATCAGACGCTTCTTTTTAGTAATACTAAGTTTTATAAGGTACTTATAAAGTAAGTATAAGTTAGTATATATAATAGTTAGGATCTGAGGGAGCTTTTAGTAGTTAAGGATCTTCTTAAGTAATATAGCTATAGTATAAATAAAGTTTATATTAGTTATTATAATATAGATCTCTAAAATAAGTATACTCCTGGTAACTTTCTTACTTTTAGTAGATAAGTAGTATATAAGGTTACTATAGAAGTTAAACTAGTTATTACTAATTATAGTTTCTTAGCTTAGAATTATTATAAATTCCAGTTAAGATAAGAAGTTAGTATTATTAGTAAAAAAGCTATTAATAAAAATATAAAAGTATACCTTAGAGAGGTTAAGTAGTATAAAATTAAGGTCTCAGTTAAGATATTCTATTTACTATTTAAGCTATTTATTAAGTATAATAATATTATCACTCGAGGGTTATTATTTGTATATTATATATAAGAAGTTAAATAGAGCTTTTAGTTAGTATATAGAAGTAAAGTATATACTATATATATATTATTTAATATATATCTTTTTGAGTGTCTCAGGCGTAGTATATATATTAATAAGAGCTAGCTTTTACCTTTAATATTTTTAGTGTAGTTAGAAGTAATCACTATAGAGTGATAGGATACCTCTATTAAATATGAGGGGTATAATCTCTAAAAGTATAATTTTAAGCTTCATCTTAAATAAAATTTTTTTAAGCTTCTTATTCTCTCAGTAAGAGAATACTATATTAGAGAAGCTAAGAATGTTGTTAGTTTATATACTAATAAGACTGAAAGTATTATTTTAAGCGTACGAGATAAGGAGGTATAAGTTATATATTAAAGTTTCTATTTATAATTACTTTTTATAGTATATAGAGTAAGTTACTTACTAATAAGTTCCAGTTTTAGTAAGATTATAGAGTAGTTTAATAATAATTATTATAGAGTCTGGAGGATACTACCTTTTAAGATATAAGGGTAGATTAGTTATAATATACTTTATAAACTCTATTTTAGCTTAAGTATAAGCTTAAGTAATATTATAAAGCTATATTATTATATTTTTATACTTAAGGAGAGTTAAGATTATAGTTAAAATTAATTACTAGCTGCTCTATTAGATTATTAGTAATTATATTAAAATTTCAAACTTATTATAGTCTCTAAAGTTTTAGAATACAAGTCTTAACTTCTTATATATTTTGTTAGTATCCTTATTCTTAATCTTGTTAATAATATGAAACTTAAAATGCTTATAACTTTTATGGAGGATGGGATTATATTAGATAATCTTTATAATATTATTATTAATAATACTCTTAACTTCCTTTTTAATTAATTCTTTAAATAGTAAGCTGGATATTATAATTATATTTTTTATATAGAGGGTAAGTAAGAGTGCTAGATCTAACTACTTTTTAGCTGTAAAGTATATTATAAAATAAGCTTCTTAGTTAAACTCTAGAGGTGGTAAACTAATTATATACTTGTAGGTTATATAACTTAGAGGTATTAGTTTAGTCTGAAGTATTTAAGATTAAGGTAGTAGATTACTGATTATTCAGGGAGGGAGGGTATTATTATCTTCTGTAATAGAGGCAGTATAAGGTATTAACTATATATTCAGAGCTTTAGGGATAATTATAGATGAAATTAGAGTAGTTATATAGGATTATAGGCTTCTATTTACTATTAGGTTATTTAGAGATTCTTAATCTAACTGAGGGTTAGTATATAAAGTTATAAATACTAGTTTTTATGAAGTTATAACTCTAGCTATACTATTGTTAATATCTTGTTTATTATCTTTAAAATATTATTTTATAGCTATTAATTGAAACTCTTAAAGGCTATAAGGAAGCTTAAGAATGTAAGTTTTACTGTAGGTAGTAATGAGAGAATATAGTTTTTACTAGCCTTTTTTCTCTCGCTATATATATATAAGAGTCTGGAGTAGAAAAATTATTATGCGAGAGGTATTAGGGTTGTTGCGTATTGCTAAAGTGGTGTTAATGGTACGTTTGGTGTACTTATGGTGGACCTCTTCTGTAGCTTTATATATAGCTTAAACTTAGGTAATAATATCTAGAGAGGAAGCTAAATCTTCTATAAGGTGTAAGTATACTTTAAATATAAGTAGGGTAAGTATAAGGTTATTCAGACTAGTAGTATTATTAATTACCTTATATACTATTTAAAGGGATATCTTTTAAGTAGTAGTAGGGAGTTCTATATAGTAAATCTTATATATATAGTGGAGGAGTATATAGTAACATTTAATTTTACTAATACTATTATATATCTTAATAGATATAATATAAACTATTAATCCTATAGTCTTTACTTCTAATCTGAAGTTTTCAGATTAAAAAGTTATATTTATATTAGTAGTAATAAAATTAGGAGAATCTTAGTATATATTAATTTAATATACCTTAAGAACCTTCTATATTATCTTTACTAATAAGTTAGATAGAAATTAAGTAATATTAAATACTATAGTAATATTAATAATATAAAGTATATTGCAGTTATTAATATAGATAATATTAATAATAATTTTAAAGTTAAAGTTAATATCATTCTAAATAGTAAAATAAAATTATAAGGAAGCTATACTATATATTTAGCAGTAATAATAGTATCTCTTAAGAGCCTTGAGAGTACACTATTTAACTGGATATCCCACTTTATTAAGGATATTATAAAAGTATACTATAGCTAGGTGTCTAAAGTAGCAGTAGAGTCTCTATATCTCTATCTCTATAAGGTATATAGAGGTAATTATTCTCTCCTTATTAAGAAGTATCTATAGATATCCCTATTTTCAAATAATAAGTATAATCTTTTTACTCTAGTGGAACTTATTATAGATATTATTAAATATAATACTGAGGCGATCTATATCTATAAGGCAGAATAGAAAGAGTATATTATATAAGACTATATAAAATATAATAATATTAAGTAGTATAAGTATATTAACTATTCTAAGTATTATGATAGGGGTAGCTTCTCTAAAGTATATTATAACTAGTTTACTTTATAGAGGTATAAAGGTAATAGAGAGGATAACTAACTACTTTAATGTAGTAAACTGGAAGTATCCTATAGTTAAGAAGCTAGTAGCATCTAAGTTAGGTAAAATACCTTAAAATATAGTATTTAAGTAGCAGCCCTTAAGTATAAAAGTATATATAGAGGTATCAGGAGTGATAATATTATCTGTAAGTTTACTATTAGTAATAATACTTTTAGTGAGGGTATAGACTATTACCTGATCTTAGAGGATTCTTATGATTTTACCTCTATTTAAAGCAATAAGCTTCTCGCTGTAAAATAATGTAAAAAATATCTCTAAAGCAGATTTTACAGAATAGTCCTCCTTAAGGTTAATATCTATCTAATACTATATAATAATATCTTTATCAGTATTAATCTCTAATGCAGCCTTAAGGTTGTTATTATTAAGACTATTAATATCTTTATAGCTTGCAAGGAAGGTTTAGTATACTGCTGCAGAGTGCGCCTTAGGGTTAGTAGTTGACTTATACTTATTAAATAAGATGCACCTCTCCTTAAGAGTATACCTTATAGACTAATAACTAGGTTTACTACATATATAGCATTTTTGATTAGTATAGCTATATATAGATATTAGAGATAGGTAGTAGCTATCTGGAGCGTGAGGCTGTGTGTGTGCAGAAGTATAGTTATAGTCTTGAGGGTTACCTTGAGGTAAGTTATATATGCAGTCAGTCTAAAATTGATCTCTAGCTACCTTTTAGTAGTTATCTCTATTATCTTATATATATTATATCTTTTAGATTAATAAAATATTACTTACGGCGGATCTTAACTAATTATAGAAACTTTAGGAGGTTACTATAAAGCTAAAGAGAGCTAACTAGCATTCTAGTATACTGCAGTATATACTTATAAGCTGGAGGTAGAAAGTATTATCTATTTAGATCTTTACAGGGAAAGCTTTTTAGATATATATAAGCTTTAAGATCAGGAGCTTAAAAGCCTCCTTTTTACTTTTATTAGAGTTTTTAGTAATAATACTTTAAAAAGTAGTATTCTACTAGTTAGAGAGGTAAAGCTGTTAATTTTTATTATTCTTAAAATAGTTCTTAACCTACTAGACTATTTAGTTAAATATAAAGTTAATATTTAAGTTACTTAAGTGGTTAAAGTAAAATTTAAGAGTATTATCCTTAAGTATAATTAAAAATAACCTTATCTATATATATTATAAAATACTAAGCTTAAAGTAGTAATTATAGAAAATATAGATCTTTAACTTAAGGATATTATAGAAGCCTCTACTATACTTTATATTCTTATTATATAACTTTATGAGGTTAGTAGTATATTTAGCAGATATATTATTAAATCGGGTAGTAGTAGTAGTATGTAGGGGATATTCTTAATATCTAGATTAGTCTCAGCTGGAATCTTAGTGGTCCTCTCACTATTAGAGAGACTTTAAGATAGTTAAATAGGAAGCTAGTAAGACTGTTAGTTGCAATAGAGGTCTCTCACCTAGAGCTATATATATATAAGCTAGCTAGTTTAGTAAGAGGTATCTATCTTTAACTACTTACAATAGGAATGTTACTAGTATAGCATTCTCAACCTTTAGTTAGATATTATAGAGAGGTAGAGTAAAGTTTAACTTCTCTATAAGGAAGTTATTAACTTACTTAAGATACTTCTTAAAGTTACTTATAAGGATAATATAATATTTCAGTATATTATTAATCTTATTAAAAATCTATAGAGTAAACCTTTCTTACTAAGTTAGCTAGTATATTACTATAAAGATTTAATTATTATCCTTATTAATTTTAATATTATAAGCTATAAAGTAATTTCTAAAGTATTAAATTATAGAGATACTAATAAGCTACTAAATTACTATAAGCTAATCCTTAAAGTTACTCTTAAATATCTAAAAAAATTCTAAGCTATAAAGTTCTATATAAATATAGAGAGCTATCTAATATACTAAATAAGTAGAAACTTTTATAAAGTTCTCCTCTATAATAATCTTATAGTTAATATTAAGAATTCAGCTGAAGAATACTAAGTTAAGATATTAGTAGAACCTTATAAGTATAAAGATACCTAATAGTACTATTATTACAGGCATAAAGCTGCCTGAGGCAGGTATCTTACTTATAGAAGTTAATTTAGATATTATTATAAAGGTAAGGGAGGTATGGAATAAGAGAGGATTATTAATATTACTAAATCCACACAGAGAGGAATAGAAGAAAAGTTTTCAAGAGGCTATATAGATCTCTTAAGGGGTCGAAGCTAGAGATACTATAAATCTCCAGTATTAAAAAGTCTAGTAATAGCTTAAAGAGGATTATTATGTTAGTTAAATACACTCCTATAAGTAATAAAAGTAATTATAATTATTAGCTTCTTAGTAATTATTATTAGGAAGTTATCTTATTTTAATATTAAAATTAAATATAGTTATTAGTATCTTAATAATAGTAATTTATAAGGGGTTAGTATACAGTTTAGAGGCTCCTAGTGAGATCCTAAAGTAGAGAGGATCTGAAGTATCTAAGTAATAATCTCACAATCTTTCACTTTATATAGACTTCAGGCGTAGAGTTTCGTAATTACTTCTTCTGGCGTAATAGGCTTTACTGATCTACAGTATAGTAGTATAATAGTTAGGTTAACTACTGATTAGTGTTAGTTTAATTGTCAGAGTAATTACATACTATATATGATCTCATTATATAGGTGTAAACTGGTGTTCTGGTATTCGTTATTGTTATTATTATATTATGTAGTGTGCGGCGCTATGTAAGGCTCTAGATCTATAGTGTGGTAATTACTTACTAATTGCCACGCCGCTAGGCTACGGCTGGCGCTAGGTGCTAGGCACCTGTGGCCAGTGGGCTATAGAGGGTATGCCGCCACGTATGTGGCAGTGCGTATGGTTACTATATACCCTACAGTATAGCGTAACTAACAATTATAGTTATTTAGGTTTATTAAAAGTAAAGTATCTTTCTTTTTATATTTCTGTTATTTAATTTAATCTATAAATATTTATACTATCTAAGATAAAATTGTAAGTTGAAGTTATTATATATATATTATTAAATTATTATATCTTAGTACTAAGTTTTTAAGGATGAGGCTATTATTAGGATTCAGATTTTAAATTTAGAATCCTAAAGTATCTTGTCTACTATATACTTAATACTTAATAGGTATTCCTTTTATTAAATTATCAATCCTATTAAGATATTATTATTAGTTTCACTTAGGACTATTTATATAATATTTTAATTTAATTCTATATAAAGCTACTAGTTAATCTTCCTAAAAATCTTAATAGATTAGTAATTTATAGTAACTCTAATATTATCTATCTTCTCTTTCTTTAGTGGTATCTAAAAATCTAAATATTACTATCCTTATATATTATCTTCTCTAAAAAGAAAGTATTTAAATTATAGTAATCTTCCTTTTATCTAGCTATCTTCTCTATATTAGAGATATTTAAGTTATAGTAATCTTCTTTTTATCTAACTATCCTCTTTATATTAGAGGTATTTAAATAGTCTATTTATTTATCTTTTTACTAATTTTTAGATAAATAGGTTAATCTTACTATACTTATTAACTTAGTAAGATTATTTTCTTAATTATTCTGTAATAATTATTATAATTATTATTTTCTATTATATTTAGTAGAGTAATTCCTGGTCTGCCTGTAAGCTAGGTTTGTAAATATCCTACTAATAATAATCTTATAATATAAAGTTATAAAAGTTTAATTAGTCAAACTATATAAATACTAGTTTCTAAATACTTTCTAGGTCTCTAGAATATTTACTAGTTTTAAGAGTATAAGTATAACTATCACTCAGTCTTCTTATTTCTAGTATAGATCTATAAATAACTTTCTTTAGTAATCTTTCTAATCTTTATATTTACTTATATATTTTTTCTTAATAGTAAGATAATATATTATATTTTTATTATATTATATTAATATTTATTTATTAAGGTAGTATAGAAGTGTCTCTCTATCCTAGCTTTAAAAACTGAAAGTAGAATAATCTACCTCTAGATACTATTAAAATAGACTATAACTGAGAGAGCCTATCTAGATTTAAACTAACTAACTGCTCCTAACTATAAAACCTAAGAGAAGTAAAAACAGATAGAAGATATTAGAAAAATATTTTAAAACTGTAGAATTATATTTATAGATCTACAGTCTAAAAACTAAGCTGATCTGAATAGTAAGTCTTAGATTCTGGGGAGAAGAGAAGTTAATTCTTTCTATCTGTCTGTGATAAACCTGGCTATTTATGCTTATAAGGCCACTTATATTACGTAAATAGGCCTGTTTACAGGCCCAACCCCATCACAATACTAATTTTCTTGATTCTTAGTAGATTTATTTATATAAATAGATAGTATAATATTAAGGATCTAGAGGTAGATATAATGATTAGAATATTACTAACTAGTTATTTAATAACTAGATATATCTTAATTAGATTAAATATTTTAATTTATATTTAAAAAACTAGATTTAGAGTTAGAAGAGATTCTTTCTAATTAATAGATATAGTTTTTATTATATTATTAAGTTTCTATAATATTATAAGGATTATAAGATTCTCCTTTTTAGCTTTCCTCCTTATTTAATTTATTTCTTCTAATTACTAGATATAGTAGTATTTTAACTTTTTAAATACTATTACAGTAAGGTTATTAATATTATAGTTAGAGAAGATTATATTAATATTACTAAACTAGAATTCCTTAGTATTATTTAGTCTATTAATAAGTAAGTTTTTAAATATTCTACTATTATATCTACTTTCAGGAAAACTAAAATTAATCTATTTAACCTATAAAGAATATTAGAGAAGATTATAATTTAAGATAATATTCCTTCTATAATATTAATATTACTTAATATAGTATTACTATCTTTATTCTCTTTCAGTATTCCCATAACTATTAGGAAGCTTAGAAGAATAATAGATAAACTTTCTCAAGTATTAGAGATTAAAAATATAGATTAAAAAGCTAACTAGAAAGGTTTTACTATTTAACTAATACTTAGATTAATTTATTAGAGGTATTTTAATTTCGAGATCTAAATTAATTTAGATTAAGAGGGATCTCTTAAGGATAAATCTAGCTGAAAAAGTCTATAAAACTTATTATTAGGTAAGAAATATATAATTATAAACTAGAGAGGTTATCTAAGTTAAGAATAGAAGGAAAATAGTATAATAGAGGCAGGAAGATAAATATACTAAGACTGTGAGAGTAATATAGTCTCTAGATCAGAAGTTCTATTATATTACTAAAAAGGAAGCTTTTAAAGCTGCAAAAAAGGCTTGGAAGATAAGGATTAATAGGAGATTATAGTTATTCTGTTTGATTAATAGTTAGGGTTATAGTTACTTACTAAAGAGGGAGTAAGGGTGGAAATAGCTTTAATTAATTATTTTTGGATATATAGGTGTTATAGATATATAGGTGTTTAGTATCTACTTTAGTGAGTAATGAGCCTCCGAGTTCTAATTAAAGTGGGGGTAGGTATAGGTAGGTATTTAAGCTAAAGTATTTAAGCTTAGTAGCTTAAGTTATATATAATAAGCTACCTATTAATTATCAGGCTAGTAAGTAGCTACTGAGAATAGAGTTATGATTGAGGCTATAAATAGAGATTAGGAATATAAAGTAGTAGGATATATAATAGGTATATTTTATTTAATACTACATATAGGAGGTAAGCTTCCTACTTATATATTTATATAGTGTAATTTTAATAGAAATATTCTGTATCCTTATAGCTATTTATCCTGTATTTATTATTAGGATTTAAGTTATTACGCCTATTTTGCTATAGTTTCATAGTGGTTTCCTGGAACTTTCTGGAATTAGATTTCCTGGGGAAATCCCCAGGAAATCCCTGGGATTTCTATAGGAAATTCCTAGTATCTCTCTATAATACTCCTTCTTACTAAAATAGTATTTATTCTATTTTAGTATTATTTTATAATCTTTCATTAGTTTTATAGCTTTTAATTCTTATAAGATCTCTAATATATTTAAATAATAATCTCTCTAGTGGGTTTATAAAGCTATTAGTGATATTATTAGCAGTCTCTATATACTTAAAGACTACCTTATTTTAGTTTACTATTTCTCTTATAAAGTAATTATAGATTCTAATATATTTAGCTTAATTATTTAAACTCTCTCTTTTTCTAAAGATAATTAACTTAGTGTTATCTACCTATATTAGTATGGATTTAGTAATTATCTCTCTCAGTTTACTAAGTAAGTTTTAGATCTATGTAGCTTCTAAGATTATACTAGATTCTATATAATATTCAGCTTCTATAGATAATTTTACTATAACTATTTAGTAATAAGATCTTTATAAAATTAGCTTTCTAGTTATAAAGAATATCTATTAAGTTATTAATCTTAATATAGTCTTATAGCTAATATAGTTACTATTTATATAACTATAAAGCTTTAGATTATTATCTCTATCTTCCTTTATAGTATAGTTAATATAATATTTACTTTATATTTTAGTATACTGAAGAAGATATAATACTTTCTTTTTATATAATTTTCTAGAATAGTGTGAGAATTTTACCTAGAATTTATAACTAAATAATAAATCTAGTTATATTATTTAAGTAATAAACTGATATTTTCTTAATATTTAGTAATATTACTATTATAATATCTTATTAATTAGACTTTCTACTGGAATAGTGAAATCTTAAGCTCTAGATTTTACTAAAGTAGCAGTTAGGTGGAGGAACTTTCTAAATTCTTTAGATATCTCCTTTAGGTAACTTTCCTGTGAGATTATTATCTTATTCTTATTAAACCTTAGGTAGATACTTAAGAGAGAGTCTAGTACTCCTAAGTTATTAATCTTAATATCCTATTTAATCTATAAGAAAACTATAGTAATGATATCGCTTAGTCTAATAACTAATATATTATTAATATAAATAGCTATTATAACTTTTAGTTTAATATTATAGTAGATAGTAATCTAATAGTAAAATTTTTAAATCTGCTTATACTAGAATCTCCTTAAGTTTCTACTATTATTATTAACCTTCCTACCTGAGATTATATAATACTTATTATAATTAGATAACTTAAGTTAGATTTATAATATATTCTGTAATTTTAATATAATAGGAATACTATAGGTCTGTAAAATAAATATTAAGGAGTGAGAATACTTATATATAGATATCCTCCTTAAGGTTACTATTAAGGTATATTTTAATAACATCCTACTACTTAATAGTATATCCTCTTCGTTATACGTGAGTAATCAGAATCCTCTATAATACTACTTAAGATATTAAAATATATATATATATATATAAAATCCCTCCTGTAAACTTAGAGGAATCCTTATATAATAACTTAAACTTTTCTTTTTAATAACTTACAGTATATTTTTTTATACTTAAATACCTATTTTACTATCAGTTTTATATCTTAGGGAATCTCTAAAGCCAATATAAACTATAGAGTTTCCTTCTTAATTAGTATTGTTATCTTATTAAAATAAGCTTTCTTCTAAAGAAGCTAGTTATTTATAAATTTATTATATACTTCAGTTATTATAGCTAGGTTAGTATATAGCTAGATCTCCTCCTAAAAAAGTATATTAATCTATATAGTTATATATAAAAATAACTTCTTCTAAGTAGTAATACTATCTTCTAGTGTTTCCTTAGGTATTCTTAGTTATAAGTAAAAAGTCTTTGATGTAAATAAGATAATCTTAGCGTATTTTTATTACTCTAATTCCTAACAAGATAGTAAAGTCTGTAACTTACTAACCTTATTATTTGTTAGTTTATAGAATATAATAATAAAGGTAATAATAACCTTATTGTATAATTCAATCTATACTCTATGGGTTTTTTTAAGTTTATATCTAATTAGAATACTTTTCTCTACTTAAAGCTTTATCTTCTTAGATTGTATCTGGATTTCTAGATTAATATTAGTGAAATAGATACTTCTAATAATCTAAAGTTAGCTTATCTTAGGAATTAAATTCTACCTTAGTTCTAGATTCTTAGTTAATATCTAGATAGAAGTTTTATTTAATACTACTACTATATATAATTAGTTTATAAGATAGATAGTAGTTATTACTAATTATACTTATAGATATTCTGGAATATCTATATTAACTACTAGTATTCTAACTTTATTTAGGATAGTTCAAATTGCTTATTTCAATACTCTATTCTATTTATAGATATATAGTAATAAGGTTTCAATTTTAATATTATTATCTCTTAATATTATTACTAGAAAGATAGCTATAAACTCTCTAATATTATTAGTATAGATTAATTATATAGGGGATCTAAAGTAATTCTTCTATCTAACGATAAAAGTCTATATCTGATAGGCTGACCTATCTTTTATATTATTAAATATTAATAACTTAAATCTTAACTTATTATCTATTACTAATAGGAAGTATTTCTACTATCTTACTAATTTCACTTCTCTAATATTGTATTACAGACCTAAGCTTTAAGGCTTGTGTGGGATATAGCTACGTAGGCTCTATAAAACTACTACCCCTATAGTCTAGTAAAGAGTTTTCACTATAGGTGTAAATTCTTTAAGTTTATTATAATACTATTTAGATACTACTAGGGTACCTTTTATAGCTAGCCTCTAATATTAATAAACTTCCTGCCTAGGTCTAATTTAGTAGTAAATAGTAGACTATATAGACAATATAGAAGATAATAAAAATAATAGTAGATACTAATATTATAGAATTCTTAACAGAGATTCTAATAGACTAATAGTAGATAAACTTAATTATAACTAAGCTCTCCAAGAGGCTCTTATATAACTCTAATAGGATTATAAAATAGTTTTACAGATTATATAAACCTCCTTTATTAAGAGGAAGTTCCTCCTAATTAGCATTCTTTTTAATAGTAATATTTTTTACTTCTCAGTATAGAAGATAATTATATAGTATGAGTTTAAGGTTAACTAGGTTTTTATTAGAGAATTAGAGGATTTTTAGTAGTTTCTCTAGATTAATTTCTTACTAAAAGCTTAGATATCAGTTAGTAATTTCTATATAATCTAGAAGTTTCTATATAGTTAGAATATTAATACTTTCCTTTAGTATCTTACTGAATATTATAAAAACTCTCACAATAGTATCTAAATTGTTGAGAAGATATAATATTTCTAATAAGAACCAAAATAGATATTTATAGAGTTTTTTATTAAATATAAATTAGCTATACGTTAGATAGGAAAGTATATCTAGGTAGGGAATATCTAACTAAATTACCTATAGTTAGCTCTCTCTTATTAAATTTAGATAGTTACTATTAGTTATAATATTAACTAAATAGATTATTATATTATAGTTTAGTATTATTATATAATTACTATAGATCTTGAGATTTTTAATATAAACTTATAAAGTTATAATTAATTTTAATTCTAACTATAGATAGAACTTTCAGTTAACTAGAATAAAGATATATAGATAACTAGTATGGGTGTAGCTTATGCCACTCTAGTGCTGATATAATATTACTATAATACTAACTATTTTTACTAAGGGAGGTTAGGTAGCTAAGGTTCTATATTAGTTAAATTTCTATTAACTACTATAGTAGGTATTATAATAGAGTCAGGCCTGTAAACAGGCCTATTTATATAATATAAGTAACCTCATAAGTATAAATAGCTAGGTTTATCACAGACAGATAGAAAGAATTAACTTCTCTTCTCTCCAGAATCTAAGACCTACTATTCAGATTAGCTTAACTTTTAGACTATAGATCTATAAATATAATTCTACAGTTTTAAAATATTTTTTTAATATTTTCTATCTATTTTTACTTC
This sequence comes from Colletotrichum lindemuthianum, assembly GCA_001693025.2. Taxonomy (NCBI): domain Eukaryota; kingdom Fungi; phylum Ascomycota; class Sordariomycetes; order Glomerellales; family Glomerellaceae; genus Colletotrichum; species Colletotrichum lindemuthianum. The sequence continues at coordinate 1,945 of MASP02000144.1, read as the reverse complement.
TCTTAGGATTTATAACTAGGAGTAGTTAGTTAGTTTTAGTCTAAATAGGCTCTCTTAGCTATAGTCTATTTTAATAGTATCTAAAAGTAAATTATTCTACTCTCAGTTTTTAAAGCTAAAATAGAGAGATATTTCTATACTACCTTAATAAATAAATATTAATATAATATAATAACAATATAATATATTATCTTATTATTAAGAAAAGATATATAAGTAAATATAAAGACTAGAAAGATTATTAAAAAAAACTATTTATAAATTTATACTAGAAATAAAAAGATTAAGTAATAGTTATATTTATACTCTTAAAACTAGTGGATACTCTAGAGACCTGGAAAATATTTAGAAACTAGCATTTATATAACTTTACTAAATAAACTTTTATAACTTTATATTATAAGATTATTATTAGTAGAGTATTTATACATTTAGCTTGTAAGTAGACTAGGAATTACTCTACTAGATATAATAGAAAATAGTAATTATAATAATAATTACAGAATAATTAAGAAGGTAGTTCTATTAAGCTAATAAGTATAGTAGGATTAATTTATTTATCTAAAGATTAGTAAAGGGATAAATAAATAGATTATTTAAATACTTCTAATATAGAGAAGATAGTTAAGTAAAAGGAAGATTATTATAACTTAAATACTTCTAATATAGAGAAGATAGTTAGGTAAAAGGAAGACTACTATAATTTAAATACCTCCTTTTTAGAGAAGATAATATATAAGGATAGTTATATTTACATTTTTAGATATTTCTGAAGAAGGCGAAGATAGATAATATTAGAATTACTGTAAATTGCTAATTTATTAAGGTTTTTAGGAAGATTAACTAGGAATTTTATATAGAATGAAATTAAAATATTATATAATAAAGATTAAAAGATAGCAAAAAACTTTATATAGATAATCTTATCTACTATTTTTATCAATAATAAGTAATTAAAATATTATTATTATTACTTACTATAATAATTTTATAATATAATATAATTTATATAAGATAATTTAAAATAAAGATAATAATTATACTGAATTTAGTGCTGAAGTCTCTTTTATAGTATTCGCTACTACTATATTCTCAGGCTTAGCGTTTAAAAGTATTTAACCTTAAATTCTGAATATTTTGGAAGATTTAGATAATACTCTTTTAGTTTATTCTTAATATAATAATCTAACTGGGAATCTATCTTTAGGATCTAAAGCTAGAATTCTATCAGAAAAAGATAATATATCTGTAAATATCTTTATAACTCTGCTAATAAACTGTATTCTAATTATAGCTAACTACTTAATATTGGTGAAAACACTCTAAACTTAGCTTACTGTAGCTACTATATCTCCTTAGTCTGAAGGAGCTTCTAAGTTTATTAGTAATAATATTTCTAATTTTCTAAATAAGTTTAAATCACTAGTAGGTTTATCCTATTAGCCTGAAGCTAATATAGTTAAGAAAGTCTATATATATTATATTCTACACCTTAAGAAGGCTATAATATTAATCCTAATAGGTAAAACTATCTAAATAGAAGTAAAGGAAATATTTTTAACTATATATAAGTTTATAGATTTAATAGCTAACTGAAATCCTAATAAGAAACTGAAAGTTCTTATAATTAGAGATTTACTGAAGGAAGATAACCTAGTAGGAATTATATTTCTACTAATTATAATCAATAACCTCTAGATCTATACTACTACCTAAGGAGACCTTAAGCTACCTAATTAGAAGCTAATATATATTACTATATATAGAATGCCTCCTAGAATATTGAGGGAAATAGTCTAAAACCTTCACTATAAATTCTATAAGCTTATTAATATAGATTAGAAGACTTTTAAAGCTATATTTATATAGTGTGATGGGGTTGAGCCTGTAAACAGGCCTATTTACGTAACATAAGTGGCCTCACAAGTATAAATAGCTAGGTTTA